>PVJL010000931.1:0-320418 GCA_004026885.1 Lyroderma lyra
TTCAATATCACTAATTCTTTCCTCCATCTGGTTGGTCCTGTTTCCTATGGCAGTTATTTCATTTCTCACTTCTTTTATGGTATTATTTATTTCTCGTATTTCCGTCTCAATCTTTCTTATGTTTTGAATTTCTTTGTTAAATTGTTCTTTTTGTTCACAGAGTTCCTTTTTTATGTCGTTTATATCCTTTTTGATATTACTTATCTCAGCTATGGTGTTCTGCCAATAGGTTTTCATTTCTCTCACAGCCTTTAAAATGGCTGCTTTAAATTCTCTGTCACTTAAATGAGACCCTTCCAGTTGTAACAAGCTGTCTTCTGGGTAAATTTCATGTTCTTTCTGAGGAGTTTTAGTTTTTAAGGAATTCATCCTGTCCGCTGAGTTCTTCCTCTTTGACATGAGGGCTTTATGTTCAGTGCCCAGATTATTGCTTTTGTGGTGTCTTGCTGTAGGGCAGACACTAGGTGGCACTGGGGGGTCAAGTTTTGGGGGAGAGGGGGCTGTTTGTTTCTTGTTTCTGATCTCCTACAGCGTTTGGAGGCTATGCACATATATCCTGGGGAGAGGTCAACAAAAGGCTCTCCAAAGGCGGCTCTGCCTTCTGCCCTTTGCTAGGGAAGTTGTTTCAAGGCTTGTTTCTGCTGGCTGGGGTGAATGCTATCAAATCAGTCTTTCTTCCCAGCCCTGATTCAGCACCTGGCTGACTACGGGGTCACTGCTTTCAGAACCCTGGGGTGCATGAGGAAGTGCCCGCTCCATAAGTCCAAAGCTGTGGGCCTGGCCTGAGACAGCAGGGTCGCCTTTGCAGCGGGCTGGGAACAGGAACTGCAGCCCTGTGTAGGTCTCCAGGGGGCTTAGAGCTGGGGTGTCATCTTTGCAGTTCAGAGTCCTCGCTCAGCCCTTCTACCACTCAAAAGTTCCAGAGGCTGGCTCCCAAACTCCGTCCCCAGCTCCCCAGTCTCTCTCCCCTCCCCCATACTGCACAGCTCCGAACAGTCAGCAAGGATCGTGTTCTGTTGTGGTCTGTCTCTGCTCCCTTACCTCTCCCCGACTTGCCCCCTTCTCGCCAACCTTCAGGTGTTTACTTGCGATTTATGGATTTCTCAACAGCCGTTTTGTCACTCAGGGTCCTCTTTCTTGGCTTCTGGACAGCCGTTCTTTTGTGTTTTCTGGGAGAGGCTTTAGGGACCTCCTCTCCAGTCGCCATCTTGTCTTCTTTCTCCAATTCTCCTTTCTTGATATTACAAATTATACCACAAAGACCATTCTTGTGTACAACACCTTGTGAAGGTATGAGCTTTTCTAGAGACTGGAATATTAAAATTATTCAAATACACACATTTAAATTGTTGACAAATATTTACAAATTGGCCTCAAAAAAAAAAAAAAAGTCACTCAGGCTACTTAAAGAAGCTCCAATCACATCTATATTATATAGTTAGATTCTGAATTAGTTTTTTTTTTTTAAGTATTCTGGGCCCAAAGTAAATTGAAAAAAATTACCAAACCAATTGCACTTAAGTTCTATTCCAGCTGTGGCTAAGCTTTTGTTTTCAGCTTTGTGGATCATCTGTGGTTTAAAACCCACAAAGCAAGCTCTCATAAAGCTGCCTTTAGCATCTAGCTGTTCTTCTGTAGGCTTCATGCCTTTGAGCTTTGCTGTGCACTCCTGTGCTCTGCTCAGTTCAGTATCTATAGAGGACCAGCATGCTCCTCTCTGTCATGACCAGCAATATGAGCAGGGACCCAAAACACCTGGAATTATTCTCTGGAGGATGGGTCCCTTTTAGTGCAGGCTTCCCTTGCTAGGTGAGTTTTCTAGGAACCCATCTGCATCAGTGTACCAGCTGGCATTGTTGTAAGAGGTTGCATTCAGCTTCAGTAATTGTTTTTGGAAATTCTTTCAATGTTTGCCTATTTCATGATTGGTGATTTACATAAACAACGTGTAGCATGACAATGTATCTGCTACACCAAGCAGTTTTTGACCAAAAACAGCATGACCCACATGCCCCACCCTCCCTATTCACTCGATCTCGCCACAAGTGACTTTTTTGTTTGTTTGTTTCCCTGGTGAAAAACATCCTCAATGGGAAACATTTTGCTGATGTGGAAGAGGTAGAACAAAAAATGGCAGAAGCACTAAGAGGCATCAAAGTTGACGAGCTTAAAACTGTGTTGAGCAGTGGAAAAAGCATTTCCATAGGTGTGTTGCATTAAACTCTGTAGTACTCTTTAGTACTTTGAAGGTGACTGAAGTTTAAACATGTAAGAATAAATACAATTTTTTATAATTAAACTCCAGGTTGTTTTGGGTCCTCCCTCACACTCTTTGAGCCTTATACCTGCATCCCCTTTTATGGACACTGGGGCTCTTGCTTGGTCATTGTGGGTAGCTTCAAAATCACTAAAACCAGTCAATATCCCTCTAAGGAGTAGCTCATTCAAGGGTGATTCAAGAACCAGGAATGGATGGCAAATCACTTTATGGAAATAAGCTTTTAATTATTCATTGGCAATTTGCAATCCAGCAGGTGCCCTGATAGGATGAAGATAATTCCATAAGTAGATTTTTTTTCTGTAAGACATATTCCGCATGTCCCCAAATCCACCTGAAAATTTCCAACTTGAAGAGGCCATGTGGAAGAACCAGTTCATAGCCTCCAGAATGAGTAACCTCAGTGAAGATGTCATTATTAATGTATTCATTTGTTGGATGATTCTTAGCCTCTGCAAATGGATCATGTATACAAAAGACAAGAAAAAGGAATAATTAAAAAGATTTGAAAATATATAAAATTGTCTGATGTGGGGTCATATTTTTATCTTCCTCTTCCACCTATTTCCTGAAAGTCAAGCAGTGTGATATTATGGGGGGGAATGGATTTTGAACAGGGTGACCTGGCTTCTAACTAAACTGGCACCAGTTATTGGCTGTATGACCCTTGCAAAACAATTAATCTCTCTGAGCCTCTATTTCCTCACGTGCAAATACAAGGATATTAAAAACTTGAATGAGGGATAAAAATATAAAGTGAGTGCCTAGAAAATGATTGGATGTTAGAAATGACAGTGGAAAAGATCAAACTGTTCTTTGAAGTGTCTTGGAAAGCTAATTCCCAGTTAGTTGGGGCCCCTGGGGGATTTGGCAGTTTACAAATTGTGCACAGGTCAATTTACATATAATTTCACTGGGAGGTTTGGAGTACAGGTTTCCCTGGCTAATCCAATAGTACAGTGTTCCTATTAAACCTTTCATAAACTGAAATGGCATAAAAAAAGAGTAATTACCATTAATTTATATGTTTATTTCATTTACAATTATGTCTACTGTTATGTGAAATTTAATACCCTTACAAACTCTTTTAGGCTGTTCTGATATCTTAGAGCAGCGGTTCTCAACTTGTGAGTCAAGACCCCTTTGGGCGTCAAACAACCCTTTCACAGGGGTCGCCTAAGACCCTCAGAAAACACATATCAGATATTTACATTACGATTCATAACAGTAGCAAAATTACAGTTATGAAGTAGCAACAAAAATAATTTTATGGGGGTCACCACAGCATGAGGAACTGGATTGAAGGGTTGTGGCATTAGGAAGGTTGAGAATCACTGCCTTAGATAGGTACATCTTGCTTACGGATGCACAACATAAATCGGGATGAAGCACAGATGCTCAGACACAGTTCAAAGCTATGGTGGCCTGATGCAGAGATGCTGATTGTAGTTCCTGGGGAGGGAGCTTGGCGAGGCCACTCTTGCTACTAGGGGTACAGCTGCCTCTGCAACAGTTTACTGCAAAACAAATGCTAAGCACTATTTTTGCTTTTTGCATTTTTTCATAAGAGCAAACATCCTCTTTGGATTTCCTTCTATTTAGTGAAAGTAGGTACTAATGTAGGTCTTTCATAAAAGTAAAGTAGTGTATCACAAACTTTAGAAAAGCAGGGGATACCTGTACTAAATTCACAAACTGGCCAATTATCTTACCTATACCCCACTATTTGCGAAAGTCCTCTTCAGTGAAGGGTTTGCAGATTCAAGCTTTGGAGACAGGATAGAACCTAGTCCTTTTTCCTTTCATCTTACCATTATAACCATGGCCATGAGTAAAATAAAATAAGGTTTGTAAGAAACTTTTTCTAAGCTCCAAATTGCTCTTCAGATATAATTATGATAATGATGGCATCCTAGCATCTTAGATTTGGAAAAGATTTGATTATTACTAATTATTGAGTGTTTAAATTTGAGAAGATAAAAAGAAACAGACAATAATAACAACCTCTAGCTTGATACATTAGTTTCAATTTATTCCACAGTATAACTCTTCAAGTTCCACTGGCAAAGCCCAGGGGACCACTGTGATATTTTTTCCTCTTCTTTTCTGTAGTGTCCTTTCTTCCCTCCTATTATCTCAATGTTCCTTTCTCTTTTTCATAAAGTTGAAATTATTTGGTTCAAATCTAAAAGGAGCAGACTAGAAAAAGTTATTCAGTGATTTTGGTTTGTAAAACATTTCACCATCATTTTCTCCCCATGATCTAACCCCTTACCTTTCTAGCCTAACAGTGTACCATTATTTTATGCAGGCCATATGATTTTCAGTAATGGAAAGGGTCTCTGGTATATCTATTACATTATAATAGACTTCTCCCAAACTCTTAATGCAAAGGCAACAAACTCCATTCTGAGTTCTTTGTGTAGAGCACAAAATCCAAAAGGAGAAAGCATCTAAGGACCAGAAATTTGAAAGAGGAGAAAAGACAACATCTATCCTCAAGGTGGGGAAACCCTGAGAGGAACATGCACGGTTTATTGGAGCAGATGCTCCAGTATGTCCCATGTGGAGATAAGGACACTATAGCCGAGAAACTGTCCTTTCCTACTGCTCGTCCCACATCCAATGAGCTGGTCACCTCTTTCTCTTAGAGAAAATAAAGGGACCTGAAATTTTCATAAAGGAGGGAGGAAGGGAGTGAGAGAAAGAAAGAAAGAGAAAGAGAGAGAGAATAATTTAAATTCTTGAGACAGATGGTAAGTGCTACAAAGAAGGGTCAAGGAACATAACACTGTGTCAAAGTCAACACCAAATTAAATCAGAAAAATTTGGAGGAAACCAAGGTAAAATTAAATCAAATAGAATAGAAAAGAGGTGAAGAATGGGAGGCATCAGACAGCTGGGGCTTGGGGCAGAAGGCAATGAAAGACTGAGTAAAACAACAACAAAAGTTAGCAAATGCACAGGTTTGCACTTAAAAAATCAGACAAGAAAAATCCCTGAGCACTCTGGAAATGTTTAGGACTAAGATCTGGGAAGCAGCATACCTGAAGAGGAAATCAAGTCCAATAAATGCAAGTCCTGGGCGGATCCTGGGGCTTGAACCATGTGTTTAGCTACATACAACATGGGGTCAGGAGGAGGGAGGTGTGAGTTCTGAAACAGGTCCTCTCATCTGTGAAAAGTGTCACCTGGACAAGCTGAGTAACCATTAAGGATCTCAGTTCCTTCTTCTGTGAAATGGGAGGAATGGCCTAGGAACATTGTGAGGCCCTTCCCAACTCTGATGTGGCATGGAAATCCCAAAGCTGAGGTTGATGATCAATGGGTGGGAACTCAGAAAGAGTTTGTGGATGGCATCATAAGCTGAGCTGTGACAAGAGCCTACTGTGCAGAAATCCCTCATCACAAGGCACCTCAGCTGCAAGTTGACACTGAGGTAGTAGAAAGTTTCTGCGTCTCTGCTGGAAACTCACCGTGTGACCAAGGGCACAGCTTGACTTGCCTTGGCCTCTGTTTTCTAATACCTGCAATGTACATGTGGGTTTGTGTGGGGAGGCGGGGAGATGGGAGGTAGATGGGCTGGACACATCCTAAGCAGCTCACTCAGAGCAACCTGTAGGGAGGCCAGGTGGAGACTAGAGAATTAGTCATTGTCATACCTGCCTGAATGAAGGGGGATGGATGGTTGAAACTTGACTTCAACTTATTGCATGTGTGGGTATGAAAGTCAAATGTTAATAGATCTCTTAATGTTTGCAAGACAAATTTTAATTCCTGACTTGTATGCAAAATGCAAAGGTCAAACCACACACACACACACACACACACACACACACACACACACACGAACTGAGACACCAGGTTGCAGCAGTCAACATCCAGAACAAACGCTCTTTTCAAAAGGCCATCCTATGCTCTCCAATTCTAGGATTCCATAACATAAGAAATAGAGAGTTCTCATACATATGAAAACAAAAATCAAGGGTGACTCACAGAGAGAGTGGATTAGGAAAGATGTTTAATGCCATTTTCTCTTCTATTCTTTCCTTCTGTTCCCATGTTTGATTGTTTGAGTCCTCCCAATTTTAGTCCAAAGCTACCAGAAGTGGTGCCTTTTCAATGCCACCCACATCGCCTTATTTTCTCTTCCATCCTCATCTTCATCCTTTCCCTTATTTACAGCCTCTCCCTATCCCATTTTTCAATCCACCCGTGTTTCTCATTCCTACTCTTTATCTCTTTGCTGCTTCCATAGCCCTGCTTTCTGTCCCTGCTCCCCATTACTCAGAGCCCTAGGGTAGCACCGACCCTGGTATCTGAAGGCAAGTGAAATTCTAGCATATGAGAAGTTAAAAGTATTTCTGTATTGGGATATTTAATCATGTGAATCCTTGATAGGAATAGTTCTTTTTATGTCTTCCAGCAATAAATCTAGGCTGTATCTAATCTCTGATCTGAGAGAGAAGAGAATTAACCAGCTTAGAGTGTGACTGGAAATGAAACCCACGGAGAAGGGAGTGAAGAGAGACCACTTTATCTGTGTGTGCACAGAGCTCAGCAACATGGGATCAGTGTGCAAGGGAGAAGAGCGCTGCTCTCGGGCACTCTTCGCTCGTCAGTCTACACCACCTCTTAAAAGGTGTGCATTTCTCCATCTTCAAAATTCATGCCATTTTTGCCCCTCTGTTGTCCTCTTACTTCCCCCAAGAAACCCCTTGATTATTACCCCCTAGTTACTTCTTTTCTTGTTTGCTCTTTCTAGTATCCGCTTCTTTCTCAAAAGGTATTGTTCTTTGTTTCCTCACCAGATCATAGTTTTGTCTCACTTATCACTGTATCCTCTTTGTTTATTGCACGTATGACATGAAGTGGGTACCTATCAGTCTGCCTGAACTGCTAGCTCCCCCATGTCTCTCTCTCCCTCTCGCCCCCACCTCTCTCTCTCTCTCTCTCTCTCTCTCTCACACACACACACACACACACACACACACAGTAGGTACATTGATATTATTCTCATCTCACTCTCTTGGATGGTGTTTACAGTTTCCCAAGATCATATATAATTTCCACTGAAGATGCCATAGGTAGGGTACCTGGCTCACCTCTCCTACATTATTTGAGGGTAAAAGCCTGCATTTTCAATTGCACTGGAACAGTCCTTAATTCATAGCAGAGACTCAGTTTTATACCACATTTCTTGGGAGTAAAATGTCTTGACTTCTGACCTCTCATCATTATATGAACATGGTCAACATATCTGAACTCTCTGAGACTCTCTGAGTTTTCCCATCTCCAACATGAAGACTACAAGATCTTTCAAGTCTGTCTGAGTCTTTATTTGATTATAGTTCTATTTCAATTTTATAATCATATTTGAATATCTTTCCTGTCTGAATTCCAGATAATTCCTTCTAATAAAAGCAACAACATATGGCTCTGCTCCACTGTTCAAAAGGGCATCCTATTAGGACCTATTAGGAAAATAGAAGAGAAGGTTAAATGCACTGCAGTAGAAAATTAATAAAGCAATAGCAATCCCTTATGTATATATCTTCCTGGGAAGAAATGCTGCCCCAAACAGCAGAGCAATTGAAACTTATAGAGGAATGCAGGTGTGGAGAGGAGATCAGAGACCATGTCTATGTCCTCTCTAGCACATATTCTTTGTGGGGAGTTCTGTCTTTCTCATATGAAAGTGAAGTCTTAGACTAAATAATCTTCATAATTTGCTCTGGGCTCTGACATTTTAGGATTGGATAAGAATAGCCTGAGACTGGATAGTATGAGTCTAAATTGGAGAAGAATTAGAAGTAAATTATTTTGCTATATGCATCATAAAGTAAGTTATGTTGCAAAGAAGGCTGCAGATTGGGGTTTCAACCTCTACCATCCAACACAGGAATGTAAAACCTGTCTCTATCCTACTATTTAATTCTGTCTGTCTGTCTCTCCCCCACTACTCTCTCTCTCCCTCCCTCCCTTTTCATGTTCTCCTCTCCTCTTGTCTTGCAGAGACTCTGACATCTTGTTTACTTTTAATACTTGAAATAAAGAATTACTTTAGATGCACATTCTCTTTGCCTGTCAACACACTTAAAAGAACATGTTCACTACATCAAAGACACCAACTAATTTTTTTAAAAATGCACACAAAGTAGGCAAAGTTATGTTTCCAAAAATACATTAAATGTTTTTCTGCTCTGGTTAGAAACACACACACACACACACACACACACACACACACACACACACACAGAGAGAGAGAGAGAGAAGTATGCATTGATTCTGAAACCTCTGTCTCTCAACTCATTTTCTATTTCTCTAGTTAACATGATCTCTACCATCACAAGTCATCTCTCTCTCTTTCTCCCCCACCATTTCTCCTTTCTCTAGTGGTCACCATATTATTTAGGGAAGACAGACATGCCTGTCATCACAGAAAGTTCTACAGGACACTGACACACTAGAAACATCTAGCAGATATGAATTCCAGTGTCAGTTAGGTTGGGAGATGCTGCATAAAACATCTTCCTTTAATATTAGTAATATGAAAGCATAAAATATTCAGCCATTGAAAGACCTACCTAACCCAATTTTTCCTGAAGCTATTGAAGAAATCCCCACCCACCTCTTCTTTCTTTTTTTAATATATTTTAGTCATATGCCTAGCTTCATGTTCACAACTCCTACCAAAACTAATAACATAAAAATAAAATGAAAAGACAATTCATTAAATTACTGCCTGGTGTGAAACTCTTTGTATTCATTATATTACATAGTTCTCACAATAATTTTATGCAGATACATTAATAATTTTAATTTAATATGCTGGATTAAGAAACTAGCTTAAAATTATACAACATGATGAAACTGAATCTGCCCTGTGAGTCCTGGACCATACTCCCAACTCTGCCTTCTTCTTCTATATTGGACTAGATTTCAGAAACGGCAATGATTGCAGGCCATACAGTCAATCTAGCAGTTGGATGTGGCTGCTTCAGAGTCCCAGAACAGGTCATGATGGTCTTGTTTTTCATGGTGGTGGTAGGGTAAAAAGGACCGAAAAAGGTCATTTTAGAATAAACTGAGTAATATGAACTCTTCTTAGCTTTCTGTAATGGGTTCCGATTTATAAAGTATGGTTTTTCCAAGATGTTTTAGCACTGGACCCTTAACACAAACTCTGAGGTAGGGATTATTGTTATCTGCTTTCCACTGCTGGGAAAAAAAGGCTCAGGGGTCTGTAACTATTTGCTCAAGAACAGAATTCTCACAGATACTAGAACTTAAATCTATCTGCTAAGTAGTTTTCAGCATTTGGGGGGAAGGGGGTTAGATTTGGAACATTTTTCTCAAGTAAAATTTTATGTGGGAGGACAGCAGATGGGAGAGCTGCTCCAATTAGCTTGGCCTTCGTCCTGCCTCTTGCTAATAGTTGTCTGGGATACCTGCAAGTCCTCCATGACCCACTAGGATTTTATGGAGTAGAGTTTGGAAATAATAGATTCCATAGCCTCTTTGCTATATATCACAGATAGTATACCTGGACAGGTTGGAACATATGAAGGAGAAACTCAAGAAGAGCAAATCAATTGTGTGCTCTAAAAAGAACTGGTAAAATTATTGATGAGTAATATGAAAACTTGGAATTAAGTCTTGTCAAACCAATGATTCTTTGGTTACCTACTCAGGCAGAGTGTGGGGTAACTAAACCATGCAATTTACCCATGGGATATTTACAATCATGATGATCTCTATGTCTTGAATTCTTCTTATCAGAACTTATAAGAAATCCTGGGCCCAAAGGAGATTTATAAAAGATACATGGTTAAATGGCAATCTTCCTCAGGTTTGGTTTACATGACACACAATGAACTTGAAAGTATACAACATTAAAAATCTGAAGATCAGATGTATATTCAGCATCTAAAATATTCTAACTAATTGAATTCATGCAACTTTTCTTATCAAACAAATAATATCTCTCTCCCTCTCTGACTTCCCACACCCCCCGCCCCACACCTTCAGGTTTGGAAATCTTTAGCACTGAAGAGTGAAAGAGAAGAGTATGCATTATCAACTGCACAAAGCAACATAAATATAATATATCTGTGCTGTTTGTATTCTCTCCATTCCCTCTTGTCTTTCTCTCTGGCACTAGAACTCAAGTCAACACTGACAGGAAAGTGGATTGCCTACAGGTAAAAAGCTCGGGGTACATGGGGCTTTAGCATGACCTGAATTGGACACAACTTGCCTTCAACACTAAATCTGGGGATGACCAATGCAATATTTCTGTGCAAGCCCGTAAGTAGATTAAAAAACAACAACAACAAACAAAACAGAGATTTCTCTTGCACCATCTGCCTACATTTAAATCAGTTTGTTGTTTGCAAGGTTATCCAGAGAAATATGAAATTGACAAAAAGCATGTGGCACTGACAGCTGAAAGAGGGCGGTGTGTTGTGTGATGGGGGAGAGAGAGAGAAAGAGAGAGCGCGCGTGAATGAGCAAGAGCAAGTGAGCACACATGTGCGTGTGCTGCTACAAGAGGGAGCATTGTGAGTCCTTTGTTCTAAAGGGCAGTTTTCCTTAGAAGTGGCCCATCAGTCACTGTCACTGCCTGAGGAAGAGGTGGGGAGGTGGTGGCGGGGTGTGGACGTGCCAAGTTTGCCCAGAATGCTCACTGTGCAGGACGATCCCCACAGCTGTTGCACACCCAATGTAAATACGGACAGCCCCATTCATCACAGGACTCCCTTCCAGAGCACACGTCCAGAGCAGAGCAGTGATTTAGTGCCTGCAGCTGGAAGTGTACGTTTCTCCAAAACAGCAGCATTTAAAAACGAAGAGGTGGAAATGGAGAGGAGGCAGGGGTTACAGGGAAGGAAGAACTAAGTTCAGGTTTCTCAGATGAGGGAAGAAGGGTAACAAGGGTGAACTGTCCCACTAGGCCACCCCCTGGCTTTAACTTCAGCTTTCTCCCCAAACTCACTGGCTTTGGTGTAACTCAAGCTACAACTCTGAATCACTGTTACACTGCTTTACCACATGCCCACAGCCCTGACAAGGGCACTGTGGGTCTCAGGGCCTGATTTTTTAAGCAGTATTGATCCAAATCTCCTGGAAACGTCTGTGTGGGCAAACAATATATGAAACCAGTAGGACAAGACAACAAATAGCTTGATTTTTCTATTAGATATATGTATTTATTGTTCGTTTATTTGTTCATTCATTCATCTACCCGTTCATTCATTTAATGACAAGCTTATAGCATCTACTACAGGCCAGGTTCTCTGCAGAGTACTACAGGTACAAATAAATAAGTAAACATAAAACCTGTTCTAGGGGCATTTATGTTTTACTAAGGGCAACAGACTCACAAATTAAAATGTACATTTTTTAAATGTCTGACACATAATAGATACTCAGTGATGCTGAAAGCCAGAATAGGGAATGCTTCAAGTTTTGTGGGAAAATATATTTTTTCTCTGCAGATAGGATAAAGTTTTCTAGAAGAATAGTCTGAATGGAGATAGAGTAAGGTATATTTCAGATTGCCCAGAGTGAAATGTGTCAGTACAAAAAAGGAACCATACGAAATTTTGAAAGGTTTTAACATGATCATGGTTGTCTGTAAGAAAGGTAACTAGAGTGTATGTTGAAGGATGGATTTGAGGGAGGAAAGAGAGACACAAAGTAGCAGCATACTTGGACAGTCTAGACAAGAGATGATGAAAACCTCACAAGGGGCGTGACAACAGGAAGTGAGGAGGGGAGCATTCTAGCACAGACGAAGAAAGAATTTTCAAGACTAGGTGATCATTTTGATTGGATGTGAAAGCTACCATGTCAAATCCACATTTTATTCTTGTGTTCCTGAGACTGGACTTCTGAAATTACGAGTACACATTTTTTTTCCTGGTACCCAGTTTCCTGGAAAGCTCTGCCACTAAGGACCTCTAGAAGAAGGTAGGGGACAAGCAGAAGGGACTTGCTCCTTCTTATGCTGCTGCCTGTTTTTGCTAGCAGTAATCCAGAAATGAAACTTTACATGGGCAATACAACTGGTTCTAAGCTCTGGCTTCCTTTAGCAATCACATTGCACCTTCTCAGAGGTACCAATCAGAGTTTGCCAATGTCACCCTTCTCAGTAGTTGGAGCCCCAACTCTGTGGGCATCTTCTAACTAAGAGTTTATGTTATAATCATCACAACCTCTTTGGTCTCCTAATCCTAGGGATAATAGCTAATTCCTACAGCCCTTGATTCTGCGCTCTCTCTCTCTCCCCTCCTTTCTTCCTCCCTCCATTCCTCTCCCCAATACCTGTATAAGCAATTCCCTATATTAAATCTCCTTTAAAAATACCTGGTATAGTATGTGTTCCTGCCTAAGCCCTGAGTGTTGCAGGAGTCATTGATGATTCCAAGGAGTCTGGTTCCAGGGTTTCATGAGATATGAAGACTGTTTCAAAGATGACATGGAAGAGCAGTTTTGTCTAGACAAGATGATGAATTTGTTTTGAGCATAGCCCTTGTGATGTGCAAATAGAAGTATGTGTCTAAAATGGAGGAGAGGTATTATAGTTGGAAAGGATGGTACAGAAATGATAAATACCTAAGTAAAACAACAGCCAAAATTTTACAATAAAGGAGGATGCTTTGAAAGACACGACATTTTGACAGTATCTCAGAAATGTGGAGTAAATATTGGAATTGTCTCAATTAATGTGGTGTGTTGTCTCTCCTGTGATTCTGACAGGTGCAGCAATATTGCAATGTAGAAATGTGAAATTTGCCCTTGTACATTAAAGGGTGTGTCTTGAAGGGTTCTAACTTTATATAAAATTAATTACTCCCTCAAACGATCCTTTACTCCTATCATTTAGTCCTCTTGCATCCTATTGAGAAAAGTTTGGTGGTGTCACACTCTCCATTTTATACTTGAAAAACTCAGGTTTCCTATCAAAATACATTGGCTGGAACTCCAAACCAGATCACCTCTATTTGACACCACATGGTATATGAGTATGTGTTTCTGATATAGCAAAGGAATCAATATTCCAGAGTGAATTCTTTGGATTAAAAAAGATTTTGGATAACATATGTAGATATGTAAGATGGCAAGAGAGTATGGGGAGACTTAAAATCTAATCCAGAAATGTCGAATTTACAAAACCCTATTGACTACCTATCTGGAGCAGCATTCTGGAAAGATTAATGTGGCCGTGAGGATTTGACTGCGTGGAGTGAGAGATTTAGAAGGATCGTGCCTAGTGACAGGTACTTAGAAGACTGCTGCAGTCAACTCAGCATCTAATAAGATCTTTCTATTAGGATTATAAGAGTAGGGATGAGATAAAAAAGCAGATGTGTATGACATTGCAAAAAATAAACAGAAATACTGCAATAGCTAAGTAAATAAATGTATGCAGCATTTAAAGGAGAGAGAGAGGATCAAATATAATATTAAGAGTTTAAGGGTGGCTATCCAGGAAGACAAAAAACTAAAAACTACAAACTACCTTCACTGAGCCTGGAGCTGGTTTGTGGAGAAGATGGTTTGTCAGAGAGAGAAGATGGGTTAGGTATGCAGATGTTAGTTTTGCGCTGATAAACTGATAGTGAGAAATCACAGTGGTCAAGTTTAATCAGTAATTGGAGATGTGTGAATCCATTTGTTTTTCAGGAAAGGAAAAAACAACAAAAAGACTGGCTTTGTGTGCTGGGGAGCAAATCCGTAATAGCTGCAGTGCTCCCCCCTTATGAAAGCAGTTAGAAGCGGGAGGGAGCTGAAAGGGGGGCAGTAGGAGGGGGGCAGGGAGGGAGAGGGGAAGAGAGAGACAGCCCACTTTCAGAACTTGAATGTATCATTTTAGAATTTTTATTTTTGCCCCAAAATAAATCCTATTAGAGAGTTCACTGAGTATGGTACTACAGCAGTGTAGTTCTGATTGAAGTGGGTAATGAGGCTCCCTAGAAGCCTTCTCTCTACACTGGCTACTGTAAGCTGCCCTTTGAGACCCTACTATGGAAACTGGATCTCCCCAAAACACAGCTGGAAGACCGCCGAGCTAAGTCCAGTTTTATACAGGAAGTAAAGTTCAGGGAAATGAAGTCACTTCCAGTCATCTGAGTTATCTTTTAGGGAGAGCCAACATTTTCTGACTCTAGTGCATTCACTCTCTTTCATCTAGGATCTAATATTCATATACTGAGTTCTGAAAAGGTGTCATTTCTGTGCCAGGTGTATGCTCTCAAAGGATGATGAGGTGCCCTTCAGTTTACAGAAAACAGTTCTGACCACTTAAAGCCAATTTGTTCCAAGCACCATTTTCTTACCAGGATTTCCATCAATGCCATGCACTGCCTAAAACAGTATTGATGACTGAAGCATCACTGCTGAGGACTGCTCTCTGGGAAGAATGTTGACTGTGTTAAATGACTAATGAGGACAATCTGGAAAGACTGTCTGGGTGACTGTCAGACAGATGTTTCCACATGTGGCCGTGGCGCTGGAGCAGCAGAGCGGGATGAAGGAAAGTACTGAACCAGAAGTTATATAGGACCTGAATTCAATCCCAGCTCTGACTTCACCATGTAACAAAAACTCATAAATAATTAGCTGTCACGTTGTATATGGAGACCTGAACATATGCAGGTGAACACTGAGATAAATGATCATACGACACGTCTTCTCACCCCCAAAATTTTAAACTGATGTCAAGCCTTGTACTATTTTCACAGAGTGATATGAGACTAGATCCTGTTATTGGGCCTGGGAGCAACCTAATATGTCATGTGATGTAATCTCTTCATTTAAAATGCCCAGACAGGAATGGTCTGAGGAAACGACCAGCCCTAGGTAAGGTTGTGGTTTAGTTAAGTGTCATAATAACCTTCACCTCTTTTTTGACTTTTGATTCTGGTGTTTGAACCCTAAAAAGGCCAAGGTCTGTGTCAATGATTTTGAGATTCTTCTTCTAACTTCTATCTTAAATACTAACTGTGTGTCAATTTCTGAGATGTTATGAAAAAGATAATGATAAACAAAACTAGATATGATTCTCATGATGAGAGTATCAGAAGCAAATATAGGTTAACTTTAAAAAGTGGGTATTCTGAAAGAATATTGGATGGGTATCTCCTTCAATCCCAAGATCTGAATGACTAAGACTCAGGAGAAGTGGGGAACAGCAAAATTCAGAAGACCTAGGGAAAAGAGCAGTTTCCCTTTAATACTATCCTCAGTATGGCTCTCGTTTTGCAATTACAATTTTCCAGAAGAGAGAATCTGTTTGAATTGAATCAGCTCTTCACTTAAGGATAAAACTGCAATGGCCAAAGGTATGCTGACAGTTACTACAGACATGGCATTTGGGTGTCAGGTTTAGGAGTTCCCAGAGATTAAAGAATCATTATGAGCTAGGCAGCCACTCTAAAAAAGCCACATAGTTTCATAAAATACAGCACCTGCCTTTAATGGGTTTACTATCTAATCTGGGTGATGGGCACATATAAAAAGAAATGTAACAAAAGGCAGGAATTTACATGACACAATAGAAGCATAAAGAAAGGACTTTGTCAGCTTGAAGGTGGAAGAAAACTTTTGGAAAAGGGAATCACGATTTTTTGTTTCCTGTTGTCCTCTGAAATCTTCCTATTAAACACTTAGAATTGAAGTAAAAGGTGTTTTTAATTGTTCTCCAATTTTCCTTGGAGAACAGAACATGGAAAATTAGCCTACATACAAGTAAGTAACATTTGAGAATGCTGATACAATGAAACAATCTCAATCTGTTAAAGCCATGTTTATAAAACTATTTTGAATAGAAAACTTCTTATCTATCCCAAGAGCAATGCAAGAGAAAAATAAAGACAAAAGTGGGGCCATGAGCCAGACCACAAAGAAGCACGAAGAATTTACTCTGTGTAGCAGAAAATGGAGTTGCAGCATGAGCACAGTAGGTGGTAGACCCAGTGCACTCTTGAAGCAGCGCACTGTGGTTGTCACCCTTGGCGACCTGACAGGAACTGTGTTATTGGAGATGTGGCCTCAGACTTCGGATTCAAATAAGGCAAATGGTTTAAGAATAAGGAATGTGTGGTTCATGTGATCAAAAGAGCTAAATTTGGGGGATGATGTGTTATCTAAGTGGAGCTCCCAGCGTGGACATAAAGCATGCCCTTCCATTCTGACAGAGAATGGAAGTTCTGGAGTTATGAGGATCATTGCGATAATGAGCACACCTCTATTTCCTCCCATCTCTGATCCACCCGACACTTGGGAAGAATCTGCCTCCAGTCTCAGAGCCTTCCATTGTGTTTTCAGTGCTAACGGAATAGAGTTCAAATTCTTCAGAAGGCTTTAAGAGCTTCAGTAACATGGTTCTTAAATATCTTTCTGGTCTCATTTCCACTGCACTGCTCCATGATTGCTAACTTTCTGCCAGCTGGCATTTGCACTCACTTTGTTTTGCTCTTGTTGATTTCATGAATGAAAGTACCTTATATTTTAGGACTGTAATACTGTGGTTTATAAAATACATGTTTGGTCTTTGTCCCCATTTCTGGCACAGAGCCCTTAAAACCCTTGGAATTTCCTAAGGGAGGAAAGCAGTATGGGTGTCTCTTCTTATGCTAATGAGATGACTTTCAGAAAGCACTTAAGGATGGGGGCAGGTTACCAGGGGACCCAAGCATGTGATTACAGGGGCTGAACTTTCTGTCCCTCCCCTGCCCCAATACCCTGGAAAGGGAGAGGGGCTGGAAGTTGGACCAACTGCTAATGGTCAATGATTTAATTAATCATGACTAGATAATGAAGCCTCCATAAACACCCAACAGGACAGGGCATGGAGAGCTTCCAGGTTGGTGGACACATGGAGATTCTGGAAGAGTGGCAGGCCTAGAGTGGACATGGATGCTCCCCTGCTTCCTTTCCCGACACATCTCTTTCATCTGGCTGTTACTGACTTACATCTTTATAATAAACTGGTAATCTAGTAATAAAATATTTTTCTGAGTTCTGTGAGCTATTCTATTCTAGCAAATTAATAAAACCTGAAGAGAAGGTTGTGGGAACTTCCGTTTCATAGCCAGTTGGTCAAAGTATAGGTGACAATCAGGGATTGTGACCAGTGTCTGCAGGGCAGGGTGAGGTAGAGTGGGGAGGAGGCAGTTTTGGAATATTGAGCCCTCAATCTGTGGAATCTTACACTGCCTCTGGGTAGACAGTTCCAGAATTGAGTTGAATTATAGAATACCCAAATGTCCAGCCGGTCCCTGTAGAATTAAATACTTGGTGCTGTGTGGGGAACCACCCCAACGCCCACACTTTGGAATTGGTCTCAGAAGAGTAAGGACTTTGCTACGACTTCATTTGTGAAATTATTTCCTTGATTCACAGCAATTTATATGAGCTTGTTTACTCTATTTTCATATTTTCTATATTTACTTTATTTCTAGACCTCCAATAAACTTTAAACTATCTGAGTTAGAGACTGGGGACTGCACTGGAAAGAAAGGCAGGCTGTGACTTGCATCACAGATATTATATTTCCTGGCCGTGTGACCTTGGAAAAGTCATGAATTTCTCTTGAGTTATCTCCTATCCCCTTTGTAAAATAGAATAGTATATTTTCAGAACTGTATGTAAAGTACATATGAGAACTTTCCAGAAAGTATCCAGTTATGTAACTGTTCTCATTAAAGTGACAATGGATGGATTTTATTTTCAAACAGCCCTTATATAGACTGAATTTGAAGCAGCTTCTTCAATATGTTGTCTATGAGATTTTTATTAAATTGCCTACATTGTTCTCTTACCCATATTTACAGTTTCTGCAGGTCTCAGTCATTGCTTTTCTTTTAAATGTACAATTAAAATGTTCTGATGAGAGTGACTAAATCAGTATTGTGCAATAAATAAGTACAAATTGGGTTCCAGTACAAGCTTCGTCACTGATCAGCTATCCGGCTTTAGGCTAGTGTTTTTTCTCCAAAATTCTGGGTCTAACTGATTAAATGATTCTGGATGCCAGAGAAGGCCCTTCCTTCTCTGGCATTCAAGAATTCGATGGCCTCTTGGTGTCCTCCTTGGTTTCCAGACTTTATAATTATACAGGGAGATGTTATGCATGTATACATTTTAAACATTGATTGAGAATCTATATTCCAAAAACTTTTGAGCCTTTGAAAATAGGGAAATAAATAAAAGGTTCAATTCCAAACAGATTCTTCATTGTCTCTTCTTTCTTTATTGAACAGCTGGCTTACCTTGGGGGCTTGAGAAAAATACCTGGATTATAAGGTCAAAAACATCTCTGCTTTCACTAAACACAATCCCTGGGCATGAGTCCCCTGGAGTTGAATAAGTGCTGTATTTCTTTTCATCTACATTTTCTCCATCTGTTCTAATTACATCTCCTTTTGGGAATAAGAGAACTACTACTGTCTGTTGCAATGTAAGGGTAAGAAAGGTTAATTAACACTGAAGACAGATCCCACTTGCCCTACATCACACCCCTGTCCATACACATTAGACAGAGACAGGGTGCCCTCCTTTCTGTGACCCAATGCTGCTCGTGACTTCCCTGTCTCCTCCCCTTAGCTTCCTGCATGTCCACCCTCTTTCCTGAGTTACCTCCAGAGCATTGCTTTCAAAAGCACTCATCCATACCAGTGTGGCAAATCACCTTAATCATAGGGAGGGTGGAGTTCCCTGATGGTGTAGTGGCTTAAGGCTTCGGCGCTGTCAGCTCTGTGGCCTGGGTTCGATTCCCAGTCAGGGAGCTACCCACATACCAAAAAGCAAAAAAAAAAAAAAAAAAATCATAGGGAGAGGCTTGTCGCCTCACAGAGAAGAAAGGGCCATGTGGAACTGCCTTCGGCACTCTCAGATCCAACCAGCATTAAAGTCTGCAGCCTGCATGAGTTATGGTCATTGATCTATAGAATGGCTTAGAGAGACTGGCGATGCTAGGATCATTTTGCAGACTGAGGGTAAGAGACTCAGGGAGACAGAATATTGTAGCTATGGTCACACAACCAATAAGAGTCAAGATTTGAATCCAAGCTCAGTGCCTTTTCCACTACATGCTTTTTTTTTTTTTTTTTTTTTGCTTTTTGGTACGTGGGTAGCTCCCTGACTGGGAATCGAACCCAGGCCGCAGCGCTGACAGAGCCAACACCGAGGCCTTAAGCCACTACACCATCAGGGAACTCCCTACATGCTACTTTTTGTCTGTGTCAAATTCCTGTGTTTCATGCCTATCTTGTTCATCCTTTTTGCCTTTTACCACTGCTTCTATTTTCCCACTAACTTTAATTATTAAATGCCTGTGCTCAAGTCTCACAGGCCCTTGTTCTTTTCCTTTGTTATGTCTTCAAACTTTGTTATTAAACATTTTTATTTAATGTTAAAAATACCTAAACAATGAATGCTATGAAAGCAGGGAATTTACTGTGGTTCACCACTGAATTCATAGTATCTAGCAGATGCATAATTCACAATTATTCACTGAGTGACTTCAGTAAAGGTAAAGTATTGCCTATTTTTATTGATATAAATTCATAACTATTGAGTACATATAGTGTGCTGTAAAGTAGGTGAGAATTACAAGAGAACATTACTAAAAGATTTTAAAGTCATTAAGAAGATAGCACAAGTACAAAATTTAAAATTCGATCTTTCCTTTACCAAATATATATTAATTATGTACTCTGTGCTAGGAAATACATTTGTTGCTTAATCTGAAATAATAAGCAAGTCTATGTTATTAATCCACAAAACGAGGTTATAAAGATAGACAACTAAACATTGTATTATACCCTTAACAAATACATACTAAAGAAGAAGATAGAAGGGGCAAGGATCCGTACCTAATCCATTTGTCAAAGTCAGTCCTGGATAAAGTGGTGTCTAAGAACATGATGAAGTCAGAGAGGCAAAGAAGGTTAAACGTATAAATCATTTCAACATGTACTCAGAAACTAAAAAATTAACATAAATTATTTAGGATGGCTACAGAGTAGGGTGTAAAGTGAGAAATCCCAGGAGATGAAGATGAGCAGGTAAGTAGTGAGCACTCAAGGTGTGACTCTCAGCATGTGGTGGGTCCTAGAACAAGAGCATCAGCCTTAACTGGGAGCTTGACATGTGCAACACCTAAGGCACATCATTTAAGGAGGCACTCACTCTTAGAGTTATGCAAAGTATAGGTTTGGCACGAGAATGGCCCTGACCTTGAGCACCTCCTGAAACACTCACCTGAGGCGTCTCACTCAACTTACCCTTGTCCAGGACTGGACACACTGCATCAGAAACTCTAGTTGAAGAAGATGCTCAGATGATGTATATGCACATTAAATTTAAGAAGAACTGTCCTAAAGGATTTGTAAACCATGTTTGCCTTTGGAAATCGTCCTGGGAACAATGGTTGTTATTTACAGGTATTAGGCAGAAGTAAGCTTTTGCTTTATTGATAAAGGTCTCTGACAGTGTGGAGAACATGTTAGAGAGAACCATTCAGGAGCTAGAAAAGCCAGGCTGGAGACAGTTCTAGTGATTCTTTAAATATTCTTTAAGATTATCTTAAGATTCTATTACAAATCTTTAAATATAATCATAGTGATCCAGGACTGGAAGAATGAGTCTGATTTGAGAGGTGTCTGATCAGATTGCATGGACAGTTGAATGTACAGAGTAAGGATAAAAGAGAAATAAAAAACACTTGTCTGGCTCATGACTGTGACAACCAGACGACTGTGAGTATGACTCACTGAAATAAGAATAAAGAACACACAAACAAAAGACAATGAGCAAACACCTGGAGATATCAGACTTGATGAATTTCAGATCATGCAACTTTAATAGATGCATGTCGAGATCATGAAGAGCACTCTGAGGTACAGAGATGGATTTCAGGACTGTCATCTCTAAATATGATAATTAAGGCTGTGGGAAGAAACAGGAGTTTTTAAAGAGAGTATAAAACAAGAAATGTTCAGCCTTTTTTTTTTAAATCACAAAATGCCAAGATTTAAGTAATATCTGAGTAATTTTAAAAATTATTTTCACATCTAATATATCATTTGAACTGCACAAACTTTTTTCGTATAGGCAGGGTAAGTTTATTAGCCTTAGTTCACAGATAAACTGTGGCTTGTAATTTTTAAGGTGTTTTGGCGAGTAAATCATCTAGCTGAGTGTATACTTGGAGCAGTTCCAACGGTAGCGCTAGGCATGTAATTAAGAGAGAAACCAATTAAAACACAGTGTAGGTTTAATAGGAACAGAGAGAAATGATGTATACCATGGTGGTTAGCAAAGCCTTTACGCAGGAAGTTTTCATTGTTTCACCAACTGCAATAGGTCTTGTGAGAGACACAGATTTTGAGTAGATATTTATGGTTTTTAAACAATTTAGCACTTTTGCCAAATGTTTGAGAGTCCTGAATAAATTATTGGTAAAATAAAACTGAGTGCCCCTTTGTCTATTCTAGTATTATTGAAGGTTTTGCAATGACCTGGAGAAGATATTAAGAAGTGGTTGCTTTTAAATCTTAAATGACAAAATCTTGACAGAAACACCCTTTACTCATCTTATCAGTTCAGGCCTCACTAATTATGATGGCACAAATGTGTAGTTTGAGGCAGAACAGCAGCTAATAAGTCTACCTACATTAGGCAGTTATTGGGACAGGAGAAAATGCAATAACTGATTTATAATGTGAGCCATGATTAAAAGGAAGCTTTTGACTATTAATCTCACCTACAGTTCTTAACCTTGGGTGACAAAGAATCAAATATATAACAACATTCTAAGTTCTTATAAACAGTTTTCAAGTTAGTCACAGAGAATATACAGCCATATCTTCACATTTTCCAAGTGAAGTACTTGGAACTGAGTACTGAGACATATAATAATCACTATTAACAATTTAATGGTCTGCTGTATTTTTAAAAGTACTCAAATATATAATATTTAATTGGATAATTACCACAGTCTTATCAGGAGGACAAAAGGAAAATTTTTATTCTTTTAAAAAATGGGAAAAAATAAAGTTATGGAGGATGAGCCTTGCTCTGGTTGAAATAGTAGTTAATAGCAATAATTATAATCTAAATAATTTATTAGGAGCATAAGGTATACCAGCAGTTGAACCAACTGCTTTACAATCAACATTTCACTTCATCCCCACAGTAAACTAACTTATTACTATCCTTATTTCACAGGAAATGAACCTAAACCTTGGACAAGTCAAGAAAGTTGTACAAAATTACACTATGAATATGAAAGGAAACTGGGGGAGAAAGCTAGTTCTAAATCACCGTTACAATGTCTTTCTATAAGTCATTCAGTAATCTTTTGTAGAATATCCATCACAGTGTGTACAATTGTAGACACTGAAAATCTAGAAATTAATAGTTTACAAATAATACACAGACTATTAGAATACCAAATAATTAAATGATTTAAAATGAGAGATTCTTTAACTATTACACTAAATACAGACATAGTTCCTTTTATAGTTCAGCAGGGGGTCTATAAAGAAAGAATTCCAAAACAATGTAAAAGAGTAACAGAAATAGGAACACTAAATATAGACATAGTTCCTTTTTCTAAGGATTTACAGTTCAGCAGGGTCTATAAAGAAAGAATTCCAAAACAATGTAAAAGAGTAACAGAAATAGGAAAAAGGAGAAATTGAGACTCGGAGATTATATAAAGAAAAGAGCATGACTAAACTGGGTCTTACAAGGGGAAACAGGTATTTATTGGTCCACAAAGAATGAAAGACCAATTACAGGTAGAGAGGTCAGCATTCAAAAGAAAATGCATGTAGTTTAAAACAGTAATTTAGAGAAAAATAAAGAAAAAGTTTTATATAGTTGCACCATGGTTGTAAGGGTGAAATAATGGGAGATGAGGCCAGTGGAACCAGATGATCACACTTGCTTTAGTCAAAGGAAGCATTAGAGATATTCAGCCAGTAAATGAATGTAGAAGTCCATTCTTTTAGAGACCCAGATGACTGCAGGAAACTCAAGAAGGGCCCATTATGGACTGAATGTTTGTGTCCCCCAAAATGCCTTTGTTAAAGCCCTGCTCGCCAATGTGCTAATATGAGCAAGTGGGCCCTTTGGGAGGTAATTAGGACTAGATGGTGTCATAAGGGTAGAAGTCTCATGTGTGGGATGAGTCCCCTTATAAGAGTTATGAAGAGAGTTTGCTTTCACTGCTTTCCACCACATGAGGACACAATGAGAAGTCAGAGGCATTCTGCAGTCCACAAGAGGGCTCTCATCAGAACCTGATCATGCTGGCACCCTCATCTTTGACTTTCTGCCTCAGCAACTGTGAAAAATAAATCCCTATTGTTTTTAAGTCACCTAATCTAGGGGGCTTTGTTGTAGCCATTCAAACTAGTAAGACAGGGCCTTAGAGAGGGCAAAGAGAGTGGTTTGCTGCAAAGCAGTCTAGCAGAGAGACAAGGAGGGCCTGACTAAGGCAGTGGAGTGGGCTCAGAGTTGAGATCCTGTGTTTAAAGAATATGAGTACCAATTGGCTCACCTTCTGAAAACAAGGCCCAGTAATTGTAATTTCTCTATCATTACGTCCCTAAACCTACTCTAGTTTTATTAATGTTTTCCTGTACACTGATGCCCTTTGTGATCCACTGTTCAACTGGATTTCACTTCTCATTCTGCTCAAGTCCTGTAGTACTCCCTCTATCAAGGTGCTTTGCATGGGCTCATTCATTGCAAAGTTATTTTTGTCCATATCCTGCCAAGACTGGTCTATAAATATCTAGAGAGGAGAATCAGTGTCTTATTAATCTTAAATCTATTGCAAACCTCATTCACTATCTGAAATATAGGTAAATATTAAATATTGGTTGGAAAATAAACTAGTACACATTTCCTACCTTTTCCCTCTACAAATAATGTAAGTAGCCCCAAGCTTAACAGGAAACTTAATTCATGGCTAGATGCACCTGATATACATTCCTATAACACTGTATAATTCCAATCATAATAGTCATCATTGAGTATTAAAATTCACTTCTAGATTGTTAATTTTATGATTTTACTCACTGCACCTTTTACAATGTTTGAAATTCTGTACTTAATTAGTGAATAAATAAATAAGCCATTATTTGTCGCATTATGTTTTCTGTGTTTTACTCTCAAATCTTTCTTTAGTCCTCTATGCAAGTGTATACGCCTTTGCATTATAAACCCTTTAAGAGCCCATCAACTTCAGTTCTCCAGTGCACATTCAAAAACACAAACCCAGAGAGAGCTCCATTCAGTCAAAATGGATATTAAAATATTCATTCTGATCCCTTCCTGAGTATACTGTGAGCCCTGAAAACACAGTTTCCAAAGCTGGCATTTCTATCATAATGGACTCATGTTATTACAAGAGAACCAGGCCACACAGGGATAACACATACTACCACAGAGGTTGGACAAAATTTTCATGCCTTTTACCATTTCTTCCCCATATACATACGCTGTCCTTACAGTCCTTAGTTAAGTTCAAGGGATGCTGACCAGAAAAGCTAAGGGGAAAGCTTCCTGCTCTTCAATTGCTTTTAACTTGAAAACACAGTAGACCGTCATTTTTGTGGTGGTATCACCTGAGTTAATGCATATAGGCACCAATTTTACTTATGGAAATGGAGAATTTTCTTTATCTGAGTGAGGAAGTTTCAACAGCCTAAATACAAGTAAAATGTCCTTTGATTTTCCTCATCCACTTCATACCAATCACATACTTCTGTGCTAATTCCATCACCTAAGCATCTGGTGCACGATACTGTCCCAACTGCTGCTATCCTAATTCAGTATCACCTTTCACCGTTAAGTTGCTGACATGGCATCCTTATTCATTTCCTATCTACCTAGTGTCCCCAGACCCCTCCTGCCCTTGATTTTACACTTTGGCTGAGGTGATATTTTGTTCTTTCATTTAGAACATAGCCTTTGTTTCTTCACTTGTGTTGGATTCTGCGCACTAGATAAAACAGCCACCTCTCTCAATCTTGAAGGCGTGGCCTTGTGTAAGAGATGAAATTTATATTATTAGTTCAACCCTGCCCTAGCTCTTGGTTGTCTCAAACCTTTGTGATTGTCCAAATAGCCTATTTTATTTTTAATGGCTCCCAGTAGTTGAGGGTGGGCCAAACCTATTAGTATCCCAAAGAGGAGTCTCTCAGTCAGCACTTAGAGTCAGGGTAATTAGAAACCAGACCCTCAGGCAGTAGGTCTCAAAATGTGCGCGCGCGCGCACACACACACACACACACACACACACACACACACACAGGCTGCCAGGTTTACCCCGAGATAACTCGCTGATTACAGTCCTGCCAAAGTTTGCTATGAAATATCTCACTTTTATTATTATTTTTGCAAGGCTCTAGTATATCCACGGTCTTTGGAAACAAATGACATATTCTATTTATAGCATTCTGTTTTAAGTCGTGGTATTTCAATTTACAAAATATAGTCATTCTCAATTGCTGAAAACGTCCAATCCTAGAGAATAGCATGCCTATGTCTAAAAAAAATTATTAAATACTGATGATCACATACATTTCTGTTATATTAGGATTAGAGACAAGTTCTGTGTAGAAATAACTCCAAGAATGGTTTTTTAATTTTCACATTGAAAACCAGATTGCTTCAGCTTCAAAGAGTGTGTTTATGTAAAATTAAAGTGGGCTATGAGCTGCACGTTTTTTCCTAGACAGGAAATGGGTTAAGCCCCTTCCTATCTCTCACCAGTGCCCGGTGATTTAGAGTTGTCCTCTGGGCAGCAGTCTCAAAAATCGGGGCTTGGAAATAATGTGTAAGCTCCTGTCTGGGAGATTCCAGAAAGCTGTAGTAAGGCCAGGGGAGCGAGGATACAAAGATGGCTTCCACCTGCTCACGTTATGTAGGCCTCAGGCCCAAGCTCCGGGACAAGTAAGCAGGTCTCCGTCACAAAGCCTGGGGGTGTGTTTGTCTGATGTCTGTGCAGTGCCCTGGGGGTGGTGGCTGGCCAAGAACTCTGTGATTGCAAGTCCCCTGAGACTCAAGAACAAGCACCCCCGGCCACCAGAGCCAGGCAATTAGGGGGCATCCCCTGGGCAGCAGCATGAAGACAGGGCACCAGATGCACCTAAAAGCTCCCCTCTAGCAGACACCTGCTCTCCGGAGCCTGGCAGAAGGAAAACGCAAGGATGGCACCTAGCCTGAGGCCTTGAGAAAGCATTACTCTGCCCTTCCTTAGATAAGTGTTTAATTAGAAGCCTGCCCTTCGGGCTCAGCTATGATAATACGCTAATAGGCCACGTTTACAGAAAGACTTAGCTTTGGGGTCCCTTACCATTTCTGTGCCCTGGAGGTGGCAGCAAGTTAAGAACTCTCTCTCCGCTGGTTATAATCCTGCGCCTAAGCCCCACTGGCCACCAGAGCCAAGGGACGTAGAGATGGCCACTGGCGACCGCGGAGAAAACCGGATCTAAAATGGAGGCACCACACGTAAATCCGCGTCGTCAGACGTGAAGTGGAGGCCCAGACGTAAAACGCAGTCGTGGGACGTAAAACCGGGGCACCCAGTGCGTGCCGGAGCTCTTCCTCTGAGAGGTACTGGTGGTTTGCACTGTGGCTGAGATAGCATTTATGGGGAAAGGAAACAATTTTATAAAAGAGAAAAAAAAAAAAAAAAAAAAGCTAAAGCAGCCTACAGGTTCATAAAGAAAAGAAGTGGCTTCATGAGGCAGACAAGACGGGACAGCTAAGATGGCGCTGGAGAAGTGCGCAGCAGGCCTGCAGGGGTGTGTGGTATTAGACACCTTCCCGCCTCAAGCCCAAGCTCCGAGACAAGCAGTGGAGACTCTGCAGCACAAACCCAGGCGTCCCGCCCTCTATCGGCTGTTCGGCCCTGGGCCCTGAGGCGGGTGAGTCCCAGCGCAAACTCTCTAACCCATTTCCCATTTTGCCCTGTGGTTCCCCCAATGTACCCCCACCCCCACCCCCACCCCAGGCCTTTTTCCTGAGCATTTACCCCGACATAATTCACGGATTACAGTCCTAACCTTACCCCCAGACTTCCGGTGCCTTGAAGTTTAGCACCTGAAAAATATTAAATACTGACCATCATGTACATTGCTGTTACATTAGGATTAAGGGACAAGTTCTGTTTAGAATTAACTCCCAAAAACAGGTTTCATATTTTATGTTCACGTTGGAAACCGGTCAGATTTGCTTCAGCCTCCGAATACCGTGTTTCTATAAAATTACATGGACGTGGCAGCAAGCTGCCCTTTTTTTGTTTGTCTAAAGGGAAGAGGGTTAAGAGCCATTTCTCAGGTTGCTATTAGTGCTTTGGGTCTCGTGGAAGCCAGCTCCATTGGTTTTCGAAGCTAGATCTTTCGGAGCCCGTCTCTGGGGCAGGTCTTAAAAGCCGGAGGTGCCCGGTGTGGGGTTCAAACCCTGCGCCCCTCGGGGAGAAGCTCTGAGTTTGCAGTTTCCTGCCCACTGAGGGTCCCCATACTGGGTTTGGGGTTTATGTCCCAGTCTCTACTGCCTCCTCTCCTTTGCTGGATGCCTAGGAGTCACTCAGCCAGTTTTTATGTTTGTTGTACATACATATATATATATTTTTTTTGTTTTGTTGTTGTTGTTTTGTTTTGTTTCTGGAGGAAGATGTCTCACATGTAGCCATAGACTCAGTCTGTTGGAGGAGATGAGATTAGAAACCTCTTCTATCGCCATCTTGAACTGGAACTTGGCGATTCTGTATACAACGGGGACCCAAATAATCCCAGTAGTTATTGATAAAAAATCGTGTATTTACTCTTACATGTTTCAACTTCACTAACCTTCAAAGTACTCTCCGTTTGCTGCTATCGAGACGCTTTTCCCACCGCTCAGAACAGTTTTTGAACCCCTCGATTTCAATGCCTTTTAGTGCTTATGCCATTTTTTGCTTCTGCCTCTTCCATATCAGCAAAATGTTTCCCTTTGAGGATGTTTTTCTTCTGGGGAAACAAACACAAAAAGTCACTCAGGGCAAGATCTGGCGAATAGGGAGGGTAAGGCATGAGGGTCATGCCTTTATTTGGTCAAAAATTGCTTAATGCTCAGTGTGATGTGGGCAGGTACGTTGTCATGCCGCACATTGTTCCCACAAAATCACCCATAGTGAAAAAAAAGTCTCCAAAAAAAATTCGCTGAAGCCAAACAGAGCCTCTCACACCACCACCAGCTGGTACACTGATGCCAGTGGGTTCCTAAAACACCTAGTGGGAGGAGCCTGTACTGCCAGGGGCATGCCTGCTAGAAGATAATTCTAGGTTTTTGGGGTCCCCCTCATAAAATCTTGAATATGTTGGATGGGCAGACAAGTATCTCAGTAGTGCCTCTTCATACCAAACTGCTCCTAAAAAAGTAATTATTTTACAGATCTTCTTGCCACTGTAAATAATATTCCCCCAGCTTGGAATGGCCTTCCCTCTGCTTATACTCGTAAGTCCCACTCATCCTTCAGGTCTGGCTCAAATAAGGCTCTCTTGTAATGTCTTCTCTTATCACATCATGCAATGCTTTTGAGTTTATTGACCATCGACCCATTGACAGGAGATTGTTCATATCTGTATGTCCCCACCAGATGCTGAGGCACTTAAGTGGAGGGGACCCTGTCTTTTCAACTCTTTATCCTCTGTGCTCAGATGCAAATATGCATCCAGAGTAGAAAGTAACTATTTGCTGAATGATTCTATTCACATCGCTAGGTTAAGTGTCTTTCTTGCAGATTCGCTCCTGTGCCAATCATCTCTATCTCTAATATGACAGGCCCTGAGCAGCTAATATTCTGTAACTCCTGGGTGGCTCCCATATTTCAGCTGATACCAAGTCAACCTTCGTATAGATGGCACCTCTGCTCTGCTGTGATCATCATGAAGCCATAAAGAGGAATTAGTCAGGTTAGGCAGATAATTGATGGATGTCAAGTTTCCCTTTATATAAAGGACTTCTGCTTCTAGAACGATTGAGAGCTCGAGAGAGACTCCTAGAAGATAGCCTGGGTGTGTTATTTCCTCTGAATATCTGCATTTTCATCCAAAATTAAGGCACCAAGACAAGCTTTGAGAGAACTGATGGCCTCAGGGCTAGTGTATTTAATGAGAAATCTTCTTTTCAAGGATCTGCTGCTGATACCTGTGCTAAGCATGCCTGGCCTTGAAGTGATGGGGTTGCTGTGTATCTACTTAAAAAAAAAATCTCATGATTTACTAGGACTTAGTTTTATAGGTTTTTTGACAAGCTGATTTTCTCCCTCTTAATTGGTTGGTTCAGGCTCTGACAATGCCAAACTTACACTCAAAGCTTATAAGCAGAAACAGGGAATTGATATTTTATCCTTAATGGTCTCTTCCCTCCTTCCTCTATGATACATACAAGTGTAGAAGTCATTGGGTTTTTGTTGTTGTTGTTGTTGTTGTTTCCTACAGACTGAAAAACTGACACACAAAAAAATTAGAAG
Organism: Lyroderma lyra; assembly: GCA_004026885.1. Classification (NCBI taxonomy): domain Eukaryota; kingdom Metazoa; phylum Chordata; class Mammalia; order Chiroptera; family Megadermatidae; genus Lyroderma; species Lyroderma lyra. The sequence continues at coordinate 29,826 of PVJL010000931.1, forward strand.
TGGCTTGCTCAGGTTTATAAGTGGTGTTCATTGTACAGTTAGGACAACAATTTTGGTTTTGACTCTCAGTTCAAAGTTCATTTCACAGAACATGATGCTGCCTCTTACAAAATTTATCTGTTAATTAAAAGTTGTGAAAAAAAATTAAAAGCTGTGGGGGTGGAGCCTGAAGGAGCAGCTAAGTGTGTTGATTAGTATTGCTTAATGCAGCCACACACCCACTTATACCAGCCCAGCCCACTCATCAGCACTTTTCTTGTGTGCAGCCTTCATAGCCAAAGAATCAATATATCTTTAGCCTCCAGAATGTTGTTCTCTGGTTTTCACATGAGCTGCTGGGAGCACTATTTGAGTCATAATGACAGGGGTTGGGCTAATAATGAAAATCATGAATTATGCCGCATAACAGCTCTTCCCCCTCTAAGGCTGGTAAGCTGCTCAGATATTCCCTTGTGTTGCTTCAGACACAGCCTCAAATATTTAGCATGGATTTCTTCTAATGCATCTCCCTTATCTCCAAGATATTCTTCTAAAGCAGGGAGTTGGTATTACTACCCTAGGGGTGAGGAAAGAAAGCCTTGAAGAGATGTACTGGATAGGACTTTTCATCCTGGAGTAGCCAAATCAGTTTCTTAGATCCCTTTACAATAGTCATTGCCTGCTTCCTTTGGCTTCAAGGACTGGCAGGATTTTGAAAATTCTCTTCACGGACTGTCTCCAGCTGCTCTGTCCTCAGCCAGAGAGCTCATGACCACTGGTTGGCCTTAAACTTCATCACTCTTTCCCCTTCACTACTATTCCTGAGTCTGACCCTTCCCAAGACTCAGAAGTCCCCTCTCAGCCTCCCCCAGCCCTTACCTCCTTCCTTCCCTTCCCCTGAATGACTCATTTTGTTTACTGAGCAGAGAAGCTAATAGAAGGCAGCAGAATTTAAGCTTCCCTGGGATTTGCTTTACATGCTGACAAAATCATTCTTTTCTTTCTCTGTTAAATATTCATGGCTCTCAGATTTTTAGATACAAAGGTACATTTTGTTTTTAAATGTGCTGATCCAAGACATACTGGTTTGCATTGATTTCCCCCTCTTTGCATTTCTATTGCATTGGAAATAAAGAGGTTCTCATTCACTTCTTCTGAAATATGGACCTGAATTAATCTCTTTTTTTTTTTTAATTTAGTTGCTATTTGGAAAAAGGGCTGATGTTGATAGGCATTTTATGTGTTTGTTTGATTTTCTCTTTTGACATTGTACAGAGAGAGGGAGAGAGAAGTCACATATTTTCCAGGCTCCACAGCCTAATGTTAATATAATCTGGAAGGGATTTTAACACACATTTGATCTGTTACAGAGTTCATGTATTTACAATTTGGAATGAAAGTAAAACAGAGATAGATTTTCAGAGATGAAGAAGAAGCTTACTTGAACAGTTCAGAGATGTGTAGAAAATGAAATGGGAGCAGAAGTGCCTCCATTTTAAAAGAAAAGTGAGAGAAATAACATTGCATAAGAATTATGGAAAGGGAGTCAACAGGGGTGAGTAGGAGGAGGCAAAGCAGTCCTGCTTACTGTATTTTTCTGTGTATAAGATGTCCCCTGTATAAGACAGCCCCTACTTTTCTAATGAAACTTAACCCTCTCAATCAATTGGTTGCTCATGTGTATAAGATGACTCCTAAATTTTGGCCTAACAATTTTAGACAAAAGTATTGTCCCATACATGGAAAAATACAGTATATTCTATACTTCCTTTTCTTCATTTTTGGCATATCCTTCAAGACTCAACTCATACGTTGACTTTCCCATGTAAATCCCTTCCTCAAGCTAGTAGTTAACCTTCTCATCTATAAATTCCCATAAAACATTTTTCTGTCTTACTAATCACAATGTATCATGTTCTTCCTACCCAGCATCCCTAGAGCAAAGAGAAGAGATCATCTTACTCTTTTATAGACTAAAGAGAAAGTAAATGCTTGCAATTTAGTCATAATAAAAGGACAAGGAGTGTTGGAATTAGAACCCTTAAGGACTTACTATGTATCCAGACCCTGTGACAGGAATGCATTATCTCATTTAATCTTTGCAACTTTCTTGGAGGCAGGTTTTATTATTTGCATTATACAGATAAGGAAATGAAAAGTCAGAGCACTTAACCTTGTACAAGGACACAAAGGCAGTCAGAGGCAGCACATACATTTGAAGTGATGTATCTCTGTCTGGTTAACTCCAAAGATCCGATTTGTAACCACTAAGCAATACTGCCCCATGGACCCCCAGGTGTGGGAAAGGACCACCCAGGAAGTGATGCTCTGTGAAATCTGAGTTTCAAATTAATTGAATTTCTTACAGGTGCATTCCTCTGTTAACAAGAAGTGCTATAGATCAGAAACTTTGTTAATTGAGTTCCCTTAATAAATTCTTATTTGTAATGGAGGGAAGGAGAGTAGAGAGTAACATTCTTCTCCATCATCCCCTGCAGCTGTGCCTACTTCTGGGCGAGTGAATGGTTTCTTCATTGTTCGAGGCCCTCCTCTTCCAACTCCTGGTGGTTTCTTAGGCCTCATATCAAGCCACCCACCCCACTTTCTTCTCTGCTCAATCCGAGAAGCCGTCTTAAAATTCTTTGCGTGTTCACCATTCTTTGTCTTTAAGCTCCTTTAGCCAGGCTCTCTCCAGTTCCCAATTTCTCTCAAAAATTCTTGCCTACCCGCCTCATCCTGGCCAGTCCTTCCTCTGGGAAGAGTTTCCCTGATCATTCTAAGGATTACACTGCATTGCATTTGCCTATTTGTCACTCATTATCCCCTCACTAATCTGTATTCTCCCTGAGAGTAGGGGCATTGTCTACTTTATTCACAATTAATTTCCTAAACAGGCCAGCTACTTAAAGGGAGCTAAGGAGGAGGAGGTAGAGAGGAGATAAAACGTCTGAGGTTATCAAAGAGATGAGGCAGGGAAAGAAGATAACCAAAACTCAGATTCCTGACTCTGGGTCCAGAGCACTGTCTGCCTCTACGGAACACTTCCAAAAAGTTAAAGTAAAAGGAGAGAGAGAGCCAGCGAGAGAGAAGAAAATTCATAATAGAAAAAAATAAAACCCACCTTTTCCAGGTTACCTGAAGCCTTCTTGGTATTTGATAAATCCCTCCATATTTTAGGAAGCAGTTAACTGTAATTCCTGTTTCTCTTGCCTACACCACCCTCGCCTACACTCCCCAGACAGCATGCAAAAGAGAACTCATTCAGGGCTGAGATTACATGGAGGATAGGAGCAGTCCTTTCCCTTAGGAAGAAAACTCTCCAGTAAGCTCGATACAGGCTGCCCTTCTCCTTCCCTTTTCATAGCTAACTATTTGCCCTTACACCTTAGTTGAGGCCTGGTGCTTCTCAAAGTTTAGAAGAATCACCTGGAAAACTTGCTAAAACATTCCTAGGTTCCAGCCTCCAAATTAGATTCTAATTACAAAGGGCATGATTGGTATTTCCAAAAGCTTACAGGTGGGTGATACTGCGGCGGCCCCCTGTCCTTCAGAAGAATGTTCTAGTAGCACTGGCCTAGTCTACCAATGGACCACAATGTCACCAGTTACTTACTAGCAGGGTGACCTTGTAATAATGTGAGAGTGAGCGATAAACCAATTTTAATGTTTTTGGTCCTCGAGAATTTTATTAATGTTTTGAGCCACTGAAGATCCTAAGAGGATGCTAAAAAGGGCAGTTTATGTCATAGGTTTTAGAGAATGATGGAGGCTTGCATTAAACACATTTATTTTCAAGATATCTTGGCAGAACACTGACATTTTGATGGGACTAAACTACACAGTCCCAGGACCGGGTGGGGTTCAAAGTATGCTGGGATGTGTATCAGATAAGACTTACATCTGGGTCACATCTCTGCTGTATCCTAGCCATCTCCTTATATTTTGTTTTCTCTCGTACAAAATGGTTATTATTGTATCCACATTATAGGTAGTATGGCATGGTAAACACTGTAAATATCTTTTATTAATGTTAATAACCACTAAAAAATACTTCATGTGAAAAATATTATTACTGTTCTCCTTTTATTGATGAAGACTCTGAAGTTTAGGTGCTCACTTGAGGTCACAAAGCCACAAAGTGTTAACATTGGGATTTATGCATGGCATGGGTCAGCCCCACCGCAAACTCTTTGCTCTTAACCATTAATCTCTAGTTGATTTGGATCTTTGCTATCTGTGCGTTATGTACTGTTGAGTTGGCTCCAAGTCCTGGAGACACTTATGAATGTGTGGTGTGCTGTTCTCAACACCCCTGCTCAGCTAGCTCTGTAGACTCATGCCAATAGTTTCTTTTATGGAGTCAATCCATCTCATATTGGACTTCCTCTTTGCCTGCTGCCTTCTATTTTTCCCAGCCTTATTGTCTTTTCCAAAGAACTCTTGCCTTCTCATGGTGTGCCCGAAGTAGGACAGCTTCGCCATTTTTTGCCATTTTTAGCTGATGTGATTTCAGGTTATCTAAGAAACCCAAAGTAAACAGCTCTGTGGAAGCAATCCTGTAATTCCTCAACTCAGACTAGAAATCCCAACCGCGTACTTGAGCACAGCCTGGGGCATTGTGAGGCTTGGTGACCTCACTTCTTCACTCTTTCTTTATGGTTCCTCTGCAACAGAACAAAGGAGGCAGCTGAAAATCATGTATCAATTATGAATAATCATGTTTCACTTAGCACAGGCAAGTGATTCTTCATTGTCTCTGTCAAATAACGCCGGCCATTAGTTCAAGCCGTTCCCTCCAAAACCACAGCTTCACTTCCTCCCACCCTGAGCGCAGTTAGATTAACATGAATGATCTTCCCTCTCAGATGGGCCCCAGAGCATCAGACCCTGCCAAGCCATTTTCCACTCAGAATGATTCTTGCTCTGGCCTCTTGCTTGCAGTGTGGCCCTTTCTCAATTTGGAAGTAGCAGCTGCTTAACAGATGCTCACCCACTTAGACTTGGAATGGAGGCCTTGAAAGATGTGGAGAGAGCATCTGGTCGGCCAAGAGAAGAGAGCAGGGCCTTGCAGCTACACCGTGATGGATTCCAGAGGTGGGGAGCGTAGATCAGCAAGTGAGAGCCACCATTGGACTTGACAGTTTATGCTGAGTGATGAAGACCAAGACACTATTTCACTTTTTCAAGAATGTGTACCAGTACTTAAAATAATTTTAACTACTTCTTTGTTCTTACTTAAAAAATGAAACGCAAATGAAAAGTACAAAATGTGTAAAACCAAATGTGTAAGTCTACATGTTCTAACTCCCTTTCTTTATTCCAGAGGCAATCATGGTTTATAGTCTTAGTTATCCTAGAATTTGTATAAATACCAAAGCATTTAATTTAAATATTGACTGCTTTGCAATCACAAATGGCATGATGTATAATATTCTGTACATGGTTTTAACACTTTTCTTTAAGTAGAATATGCATGCTTGCTTTTTTAAAATATTACTCAGATATAATCAGTGAACCTAGACCAGGAAATAGAAATAGACCAAGAAATAGAATCCCAGAAGTTCCCTTTGCACCTTGCTTTTTCATTAAATGAAACAACTTGGTGTTTTATTTTAGCATATATAGATCTATCATATCCTTTTATAGAGGATTTAGCCATAGGAAACAGCCATCGTTTATTTAATGAATGTTTATTTGTAAACATTTAGGCTATTCCCAGTTTTACTTTGTAAATACTGCCATGGATACTCTTTTTTTTGTTTTTAATTTTGCAGTGTATTTATTGAAACCTTATATGTACATTGTTTGGCTTTAGAATTCTAAAACCATAATTTTTTTTCAAAAATGTTTTTATATCACAGAATAATGATTAGAGCAAAGGTATATGATTTGCTTCTTAATGTGTTAAACAGAATTATTTCCTCATTTGGTAAACATGACCTCATCTGCTTCTTCACCTTCTTCATTATACTCATCATCATCATCTTCAGTAGCTTCTCCAGTAAAGTATGACCCTGATCTTGGGATTGTATGGTCACTTAGAAAGTGACCAATTTCAAAGTCTGCAGCAAGAATAGTTTCAGCAGCATCATCCAGACTGCCACTCTCAGGAACTGCAGGAGGGGCAAAAAAATTAAAGCAACTCATGGGAAACTGTTTTGGTTACAGTACAAACTGTCCCACATTCCTTATATTTCTGCTTCTTTTTAATGGTTTCCAAACTGATATTCTTCTCTTTTTTACAATCTGTCTGGCACCCTGTACAACCCATTATGTCTGGTCCACCGAAAGAAAAGGGATCAGACTCATCTGTTTCTGACCTCATCCTGTATGACTTTGTCAACACTTCATTTGTGAAATACTTACTGGGTTCAAAGTGACATTCTTAAGACAAAACTCACAGGCTGGCCAGCATCTGAGAACTTCACTTTAATATCTTTCAGGTGCTTCAGAATAGATTTGTTGTGTTCCTGAACGAAATCACTGAGCAAGTCAGCCTTAAAAACAATCAACCAAAATTCAAAAATTTCCTTGGAGTCTTCTTTTTCTTCATCCTTTTTCTAATCTTCAATCTTGGCCTTTTCTTTCAGTGCCTCCAAAATTTCATCTTCCTTACCAGGTTTCATTGACATTCTTCTGTAGGTTCATAAATTGCATTAAAGATCTCAAACTGTTTATCAATACAGGCTCATAGAGAATAGCACACTTCCTTTTCAGATCATGAACTTCTTCATAGAACTGGGCTTCTATATATGCACATTTAATTTGAAGGTTTTTGAGAGCATCCACTCATCTTTTAACTACCCTGGGCTGGTTGTCAGTGTCTGCCATGTGGTAAGAATGCCAAATGTTGATGGCTGGCATGGGGAGCCAGGCGGCTGGAGCTGCACAGGGAAGTGGTGGGAGGAGCAGTCCATAGATACTCCTGTAAGTGTAATCTTTGCACAGTTCTGAGTATTTTTTGGAATATAGTCTTGAAATAGAATTTCAATCTATATTCTAATTGTTAAGCATGTTTTAAAATGGCTCTGCAAGAAGGTTATATACTAATCTACTCTGCTATGCTGGTACAACTTTAGAAACATACATTTTTTTAAAAGAACTGCTTGCTGCACAGATATCATTTAGAACATATTGATAAACAAAATGAAATGAAAATTACTAGCCATTTTATTACCTGGAAATAACATTATTTTTATAAACGGGGGAACATTTTCTCCTGAGATTCAAATTAGGAGGAAGGGGGTGGATTTTTGAAAGGGTATCATGAAGTCACAGTCCTGCCTGAGGATACAAGCTCAGTTAATATTCTAGAGGAGAAAGCTGATCTCTTTCAGTAGCACCAAAACATTTCCACTGTATTATTTTGGCAGCCCCTGAGACCCCTCCTCCTCTCTCTTTAGACTGACATACAAGTGGCTTGGGAGGAAATTAGGGACAGTCCTCTGATCCACAAGAGGCCCAGGTAGTTGGCTAAGTGGGCAGTGGCACTGGCTCTGCTTCCTGTGCAGGTGACAAATAGGCATTCTGAGATCCATTCATTAGAGTCTGGAGTCTCTGATAAAGGGATAGATCCTTATACACTGTCACCGAGAGACAAACTCCTTTTCTTTTCTTTTCTTTTCTTTTCTTTTCTTTCTTTTCTTTTCTTTTCTTTCCTTCCGTCCTCTCCTTTCTTTCCTTCCTCTCCTCCCCTCCCCTCCTTTCCTTCCTTCTTTCATCACTGCTGACAATCATTGAGTAACATCTCCACTCCATATGTAAGGGAGGAAAATGTTCATGAAAACAGTCTTCATGAGGGATGCAATGTCACCACACAGAGCATCAGATGTAGTAGAAACCCTCGTGCTCTATCCATCTCCCTTGCTGGTTCTGGTTCTGCCAGTGGCACCCTATTTCTAAGCAAACAATCCAAACAGTTCCAATGAGGGTGCTGTCTCTTTCCCCTCTACCTCCTGCCTTAGGATTCCTGGCAAAAAGAACCCAGCACCACAGATATTTTCAGAACCGAATGGGGTCTTAGAGAACAGCTACTGTGGGGATTCCCCAAAACGTCAAAATCATCTGTGGGTCATGTTTAAACAATTGCTTCTCAAACACCAGCTTCTGTAGCTATGTACTTGATTGCCTCCCTCCAATACTACAACCCTCTTCCCCCATCTTAGGTGACAATTTAAGCCTCAGATTTCCCTTCTCCAGACTAGAATCTCTATGAATGTTTATCTGGTTTGAAGCCAAAATCTCAGAACCTGAAGTAGTTTCCAGCCAAAAGCAGTTATCTTCTAAGAGTCTACTGATTAAATAAATGAGAGAACTAACCTAATTTTACCACTCTTCTAGACCACATCCAAACCATTCCTTCTCCAGTTCATAAACATTATGAATGACCCAAACCTACTTTATTTTACTGTTTTTCTCGCCTGTTTGGTGTTTGACCACTATTGTTTCAGGTGGTATTTTAGCTATGCTTGTGCTGCTTCATAAAGATTATAAGAAGGATGTAGAAACACCGCGAACAGGCCAGACTTGACACAGTAAATGGATACTAGAAATGATGTTCAGATGGTCTGTGGAGTTGGATTCAGCTGCAGGTGGAGGAAAAAGCAGGCCAGGGGTAGACTGAGGTGTGAAACCTGAAGTTCTCCTGTTTAACAATGGGCTTCCCAGCAGGAGTTAATGGGCAGGCATAATGCAGTATCAGGAGGGGAGATAGTGATAAATGGAGATCCTGATGGGCCAAGAGCAGGCAGTGAGTAGACAGAAGTAAAAAAGTGCAGTAGGAGCTCAGATTCAGCAACAGGACTCTGGTTCTGTTAGGTCCAGAAACAGAAAGATAGAACCATACTCTTGAGAGGAAACTGCAGTTGCTTGGAACTTTCTTTTGGCTGAGACTCAAATGCTGAGAATCAAGCCCTGAAGGCTTTAAAGTTTAAACAGAACAGGAGGTAGCGTTGGCCTCGTTCAGATCCAGGGAGAATCTCAGTTACTGGAATAGGGGTTTGGAGTACAAGACTGATTCTCAGGCAGGGTTATTATACTGGAGTGAAGTCTTCCCACCAGACAGTATTAGAAAGTGAGCTCCAATAGCCTGCAAAGGTCCTCTAATTCTGTTGGTACAAAGACTGTACTCAAGTAGGACTTACAAGGAATTTCATGTTTTAGTTTTGGGGTCACAATTCCAGCCTCAACTCAATACAATTTTTTCATTGTCCCTGTCTTAGCTCGGGTACTGTAATATAACAGACACCATCAACTGGGTAGCTTAAACAACAGACATTATATCTCACAGTTGTGGAGGCTGGGGGTCCAAGATTAGTGAGCTCTCATGGTCAGGTACTGGTGGGAGCCCTCCTCTTGGCTTGTATATTGCCACCACCTTACTGTAGCCTCAAACAGCATCATCTTCCTAAAAGGGCCCTCATCCATCAAGGAGGCTCAACCCTCATGACTTCATCCAAACGTAATTACCTCTGAAAGATGTAAATTCCCTCCACATACTATCACATTGCAAATTAGGGCTTCAGTACATGGATTTTAGGGAGACAAAAACGTTCAGTCTTTACCAGGCTCCTCTTAAGTTTCCTGCAAACGGAGCAGAAATCCTTGGGCTCAGATCACCTTCATCTTATTAGGAGACTAGAAAAGTGTATTTACTTGACCAAGAGGGTAGTATATTTAATTACTAGAGTTGTTTAGACTGGATTTTGTATAGCGACTTACTTGTTTCCCTTCCCTCTGTGAAGATGCCATTAACGGATTCTTCCTTTTTCTCATTTTGCCTTTCTCTCCTCCACCTGCCTACTCCAACTCTTAGCATTTCTACTGCATTATTAACTGGGACTTGTCCAATTTAAGGGCTCCTGGACCTTCGTATTATCATGGTGGTTCAGCAGCAATCAGATTGGCAGGCCCAACAGGAAGTCCCTGGGACACTGGCTGAAGGAACTAACAGGAAAGGATGAACAATAAAAAGGAATTGTGAGAGAAATCAATACACTCACACTGGCCCCATGTCCATGAGCATCTTTTTGCTGTTGAAGACTCAGGGCTATGGTTGTAAACAGTATTTCTCTCTCTCCTTCTTGTCTATCAAATACCTTTCTAGAATCCAGAGTCTATTTGACTCTAGTGTTTAAAGCTCTCTTAATCTCTGTGGGTCAGCCTTTCAGTCTTTACTCTTGTCTCCTCGCTGCAAGCCAGATGCTTCTTTCTTCTTCAGCTGGCTGACCACAGGCCTGAAATAGTGTGAGAGAGTTGTACCATCCACAGGGAGCTAGGTCTTGAAGACTTTTAAGGTTTATTCTAATTCTGGGTTTCAGAGATCCCAGGGATAAACAAATATTTTTGTCTCTCTTCCTAAAGACTGAAAAACTTACTATTGTCCTCAGTACTATTTATTTATTCAACAAATATTTATCAGGCATGTTGTACCAGGTATTAAGTTTATGCTTTTGGTTTCATTAATCACGAGTGCCTTTCATTTAATTCTAGAGAGATTCTGCCTGGTGATTTGTCCCAACCACCATACCTTCCCACAGCAACCACAGTCTCCAAGCTTCCATATTCTGTGCTTATTTATTTTTCAGTTTCTCAGTATGTCATGTACAGCTGTCTAACTTGGAGAAGCCACTAGAGTATAGTAATTAGTTAAGAGAATGGCCTCTACAATTGAATCGTACCTTGGTCACCTACCAGCTGTGAGATATTGAGCAAAGCACTTAAGCATTTAGGACAGCACCTGGTAGATAAGTCCTGAATACCTGTTACTGTATTTTGCTGTGTATAATGTGTTCCCTTCTATAATGCACACCAGGTTTTTGGCCCAAACTTTCAGGGAAAAAAAATCTTTCATTTTAATTTTTCAGTTCAAATTTTTGTGTATATTTAGGTACTTGTTTCTTGTATTATAAAGGAATTTTAGCATTTATTTAACATAATTATGGTACAAAAAATTTTATGTAACAAATAAGTACAAAACATAGGAACAGATACAAGGTACAAGAAATTTTAGGGATAAAATGTTTTTTATGTAAAAACACAAAGACAAACAAAAATGATTGTCATATTCTAAGGTGTTATTTTGCATATAGATATCACTATTCATTTCTAGAGTTATATTTTTAACTCATAAATAAAAAAATTAAAAACATTTATATAGCTACAGAATTAATACTACTCATGTATAATGTGTCTCCTTATTTTTCCCTCTCAAATTTGGGCAAAAAAGTACAATACATGGTAAAATAAATAACTATTCAGATCACCCAGAGGTTTGTGAAAATGCTCATGTAGAGATTTTAAGTGATGGAATGAATGTCTGCATTTGTTGTAGGGATTATTCTTAATTATTGAAACTTGTACGAAGCAGTGAATTTTATACCCACCTCCCCAAGTTGCCTCATTCTCCTTCCCCTTTCCCGTATAAATAACTGGGTCCAAATCCCATCCTTGTTGAGAGTTCATTGTGGATGGGGAACACCCCACATCACCAAGCAATTCTGAAACACCAACTGAGTGACCTACAATTTATTCCATTCTGACACTATCTACCCTGAGATGGCATAAAATTCCACAGGTTAAGAGCTCAGTCCCACAAGACTGCTCTTCACTCCAGATGACAATCCCAAATCCAGGTTGTTACCTGTGATTCTGACCAAACGGTTGTAAATCAGAGGTTCCCACAAACTCTTTGGTTTGATCAATTTGTTAGAGCACCTCACAGAACTCTTGAAACCCATTTACTCACTAGATTACCAATGTGTTACAAAGGATATTAAAGGGTATCAGTCAGTGGCCAGATGAAGAGACACCTATGGCAAGGAACTTCTGTCCTCAGGGAGCTTGGAGCCCAGCATAATGGCATGCGGAAGCTTCTGGTTCCCTAGTTTGGAAGCTCTTCAAATCCTGTCCCTTTGGGTTTTTATGGAAGCTTCATTACATAAGCACACTTGATTAAATCACTGGCCATTGATGATTGATTCTGCCTCCAGCCCCTTCCCAGAAATCAGGGAGTGGGACTGAAATTTCCAACCCTCTATTCATGGTTGGTTCCCCTGGCAACCAGCCACCATCCTAAAGTGCTTTCTAAAATTCGCCACATTAACTTAAGCCGGTTGTGGTGAAGAGGGGCATGTAATGAGTAACAAAACACTCATTTCACCTTTTTATGTCTCTGAATCAATTTCAGGAACTGAGGGCAAGAGACCAAATATAACAAAAGACCCCATTACTCAGAAAATTCCAAGGGTTTTAGGAGCTATGAGCCAGGAACTATGGAGAAGAAGGAATTATATATGAGAAATATATTTTGGTCATCTGAATGACCAAATAAATGTTTCTTATAAATTACAGCATCACACCTGTCTCCTCCAAGGTGTATCATTCAGACAAGTTTCTTGGACTCTCTGAACCCTAAATTTTTTCACATAAAAAAACAGAAGCAGTATTTCCAATGTCCCTGGTGATGACTAAGGAAACACAAATTAAATAATATAGAATATACCAAGGAATTATAGCTATTATTTGCTACCAAGGATCGGACATTACTTTATGTCATATATCTCTCTTACTAATGTAGGGAGCATGCCCATTTTATAGATGAAGAAGCCGAGGCTCAGATTGGTGAAGCCATTTGCACACAACCTCCCAGTCAGTGGCAGAACTGTGCATTGAAAGTACTTCTTCCAAAATCCAGACACCTTATCAGTAGGTCAGTTTGTACTTTTCCTGGAGGACTTGTAGTTGGGCTTTAATTCTGCTGAAAAACATGCAGATGATGTCCCCCGGGAGAGGATTTTCTGAAATCAAGAAGTAGGTAGGAAATTTTTCTCATTAATATAATTTTCTTCATCAGTGTTATATTTACGATCAATATTTTTAAAAGTGCTGGCAGTTTTGCAAGGAATTCCACAATGAGCCCTTAACAGGAAAAGTTGCCAAAGTAAAAAGTACTGTGTCTGTATATCCCAATTCATATCTGTGGTAACAGAGTATTTCTGGTCACCTTATGTGATTAATGAAGTCCTACTAGGCATATATTTATTTATCTTTTTGCCCCCTCAATTATCACTCTTTGACCCTACTTTGTCCTATTCTACAGGTATCTATACAGTAGGAATAAATGGTGAATAGACAGTAATTCCCTGCTCTGATGACATTTATTTTAATGGAGGAATACAGATAAAAATTAGGAAGAAACTCATAACTAATTTTTATAAATGCTATGAAGGATGCCATACAATTCATTTGAAGATATAAGAGGAGGAATTAAAATAAATAAATAAACTTCATCTGAAATAAAAAGGTTTTCAGAGATTTGGGGCCTTACTTTTAACTGCTAAACTGTTCATCTACTGTTAATAAACACTTAAGCACATACCATATTTTGCCATGTATAATGCATACCTTTTTGCCCAAATTTGTGAGGGAAAAATAAGGGTGTGCATTATATGTGGGTAGTATTAATTCCATATTTATTTAAATGTTTTTAATTCTTTTATTTATGCTTATGAGTTAAGAGTATAACTCTAGAAATCAATGATGATATCCACGTGCAAAATAACACCCCGGAATACAATAATTGTATTTGTTTGTTTGTTTGTTTTTATATTTTTATATAAAAATTTATTCATAAAATTTCTTATACATAGTAGTTAAAAAATGCTAAAATTTCTTTATGATACAAAAAACAAGTACCTAAATATAAACAAATAAAATTTTGAACTGAAAGATTAAAAGGAAAGATTTTTTCCCTGAAAGTTTGGGCCAAAAACATGGGTGCACGTTATACATGGGAGCACATTTATACCCAGCAAAATACGGTATTCTGATAATAGCTACAATTTATTGATTGCTTACTAAGTTCTGGTCACTGTTGTAGACACAGTACTCATATTGACTCACTTACTCCACACAGAAAACCTAGTAGAGGGATACCATTATTGTCCCCATTGTGTAGAGCAGGGGTATCCAGCCTTTTGGCTTCCCTACGCCACATTAGAAGAAGATTTATCTTGGGCCACACATAAAATACACTAACACTAATGATAGTTGATGAGCTAAAAAAAAAGAGTCGCAAAAACATCTCTTAATGTTTAAATAATTTGTGTTGGGCCCGTTCAAAACCATCCTGGGCTACAGATTGACCTTCCTGATATAGCGAAAGAGACAGCAAGCAACATAAAGAGATTAAGGAACTTGCCCAATATTATGGAGCTATTAAGCAGTAAAGCCAGTGTTTGATTCTAAGTAGCCACCAGCCAAGGAGGCATCTAACCACTGGACTCATATTTATGTTTTAGTTAAATAATTATACCCCCATTTTATTCCAAATTATTTTAAAAAGGTAAATAGATGGACTTGGATAGAAGTTAAGGTGCTTGGAGGGTATTATTGGAGAAATTGCCTCAAAAAAGATTGAAGTCTCTTTGGGGAAACACAGGCGAGGAATAAAGATTTCTGAAAAGAAACATTTAGAAATAATAATTCCGTGTGGTAGGAATAAGCCCTCTGGTGCCCTTATTTCATTGTCTCACATTTTTATGAACTGAAATATATTCCACTCACACAAACCACTTCAACATCTTTTGTTTTTAATCTTTCCTACATCAGAGAACAAATTTAACAATGAGATTCTGCTTCTCTTCTGTACATGTAGAATAATTAAATTTGCATCCCACTTCTGCATTGGATCTGCTATTTTAAGGGAAATGTATCAATTGGACACATGCCCCATGATTTCTAGTCTGCAAATAAGGCATTTGGAGGAGGGGGAAGAAAAGACAACATCTTTCTCCCTAGCAATAATCACAGTAAAATCTTCACTTAGTGACAGCTTGTTTGAGGCTGGATTAATTCCCATTTGAGAGGGATCAAGGGGCAGAAAATCAAAGGAAGGAAACTGGAAAGAGACAGAGCAGAATTATGAAAAGTCCCAGAGGTCTTTGAAAGGAAGTTTGCAAGAAAACTCAACTGGCACACACCTGAAAGGATCATGGACAGAAAGCCTCAGGGACTTCTTTGAGTCTCTGGCTTATTTCCAAGGTCCTACTACCCTTTTCCACATAGAACCCAGGTACTTGTCCTGATTTGATAGAAATCTTGTAGAGTGTATTTAATTGATGCATGGCTTTGGGAGCAAGGGATGAACTTGGATTGAAATTTCAGTTCTACCATTCTGTGTGTCTTTGAGACCTGTAGCAAGTTCCTTGCTTTCTCTGTGATGCTTTCCTTCCCTGTGAAAAAAGTGCAGGATAGTTATTTCTATTTCCCATTAGAACTGCAAATTAAAACAAACAAACAAACAAACAAAACCAAGAAACCTAATAACACATAAAAGCTTCTGACACGTAATTAGGTACTCAGTAATTGTCCTAATTTCTCTTTCTTTTCATTGTCACTCCTACATTTCTATTCCTCGAATGTATCACTCATTTTGTTTAAATAAAGTCTACTGTTAAACTTAGGAGTGGAGGGGGAGAAATTGATGTGGGAGGACATGCTGCTCACTTCAGTGGCAGTAGTCCAGGACAGTAAATGGGATAGTTTCACTAATAACTGAGGAGATTGTATTTTAAAAAAACTCTCACGTGACTCTTTTCATTCTCTTACTGACCTCAGCATTATCTTTCTTTCCTCTGGTACTTTCTACTGTTCTGAGAAGTTAAATAGTGTAAATTTCACCATTTTTAATTTCCATTAGCCTATAATTTACACGAGAGCCGAAACTGTCTCATTTGTTAATGCCTGTATCACTGTTCCTAGCACATCACCTGGAAGATGAGAGAGCTGTCTGGAAAGTATCCAGTCATATAACTGTTCTCGTTATATCGACAATGGCTGGAATTTTTCTAGACAGTCCTCATATATGGTTTAAAAAATACATGTGTAGAATGAATAAATAAATAAACGAATGAATGAGTGGATGGTCCCCCCTCCCCTGCAAAAGTTTTTGAAAGAACATGGAAAGAAAACAGTAAAGGATGTTTGGTCTGACTGGGAATGCAGTAAAGAACAAATTTTATTTCATCAAATAGATTTTTGAACCTGGCCCTCTCCATCCCAAATTCTGGAGATAAGAGTTCCTTAGTGACTGAAAATTGAGGTGGTTTTTTTTGTTTGTTTTGTTTGTTTGTTTATGCTTCCTACTACATAAAACATGAGCCAGGTTGGCAAAATGCAGACATAATAATAACACTATTTTTTATAATTCAAAAGTGGTTTTATTGTTTGTTTTTTCTTTGTGTGTGTTTGTCTTGGAAACACAGTAGTCTCAAGCATTTGATCTTCCTTGTCTACTCTTCCCTCTTCTCACTGTGGTATGGAGAATGGGTCAAAGAGAACCAGAAGAGAAATCAGAGAGACCAGTTAGAGACAATAGCGGTGGTCTAGGGCGTTTGTGATGGCAGCCTTGGCAAGGATGGTACCAGAACAAATAAAAAGGAGACACATTTGAAAAACATTTTTGAAGTAGGCTTGAAAGAACTTGAAGAGCTTTGGAAGCAGAGAATGAGAAAAAGGAATGGATCAAGGTTGACTTCTAGGTATTTGATCTGAGCCAACAAGTAGATATTTGTGCCATATATTGAGACTGGGAATATTGAGGGAGAAAAAGGCCTTTTCTTTTCTTTTTTTTTTTTTAAGTACAGGGCTGGTGAAATATGCTTATTATCAGTTTCGTTTACTTTTTCTATTTGGAAATGCCATTTGTGATACCTGTCACATCAGAGAGGACATTTCTATTTGACAGTTAGCATTATGAGTCTGAAATTCAAAGGTAATCTCTGCACCTACCTTTGATGAATTTGAGCTTCTTAATCATAAAGTTTGTGTTTAAAGCCATAATATTAGATGAATCTGCTTTTTAGGAAAGCTTATCCTCTTCTCTTTTGAACATAGACCAGTCTCAACCAAGTTCAATGGGTGTTCAAGTTCGAAAAGTGGACTCATATCCCTCTTGCAAAAAAAGAATATGCATCCTAAACTCATAGATTTAAGGGGAAATATTGATAAAAGTTAAAATTTAAAGGCAGTGTTACTGGAGCTGAAGTTTAGAAATGGTTGAAAAGCTTTGGGAATATTCTTAAACTTATAGAATTATAGAATTTCAGGATTATTTGGTAACTTAAAAAACTTTTAGGTTATTATCCTTTTAAAGAATAACTCTATACAACAGCCCCAGTAAGTTATCAAAAAATCAGTGCTTACACTGTTCCTGTGATTGAGAACCACTACCTTGTGACAGTTTAATTTTTTAGGATCCAAATAATAAATGTAAATGCAGTAGGTATTTGAAAATAGTGATTATATCTCAGTCTTTTCCACCAGTATTCATATCACTAGGTTTTTTTCAGTCTTTTCTCCTAAGTCATAATCATTTTACTTCCTTCATATCCTCCTCATCTTTCTCTAAATGAGGTACCTGTTTTATATGTAATCCTCAAAAGTTTTGTATTTAAGATGTGTTATACTGATGTTGATTTCATTGAAAGAGACTCAAAAGTAACGTGTGATGACAATGGGAAATTAAAAGTCACAGACGGAAGTCAAATGTTTCTAGACCCCCTTACAACCGTTATAGGTGCATAAGATTATTCATTTTCCTAATTATGGAGAATATTTTAGCTGCTTAACTTATGTTTTGGCCTCAGCTCAAAGAGTAGGAATTTTCCATTATGCTTTAACTCTTTTGGCCACCTAATTTATTTCTTCTCCCTATGGGAAGGAAGAGATACTAAAGAACTATATTTTGCAACTAATGAGACACTGACAATAAAAAATCAGTGTTTATAAATGAGATCTTCTTACCCTCTCTTGCCTTTTATTTCTTTATGCAGTGAGCACCTCAGCTGGGGTGGACAAGACTAAACATTGTTCTATATTTTCTGTTTTGCCTTTGAAGGGATTTGCTAGGCAGATCTGTGTGCTTCATTTATGAAGCTGGTTGAATGTTAAACTAGGGGACTACTCTTCAGAACTTCATTAGTTTCCTCTCCTTTTGCAGGTATGCCTGAATATATAGATTCCAATACAGAGATTTAAAATAGGCAGGAGATTTGAGGCCTAGTTTAACTTCATATTTAAATCATAATCTTTTACTAGCCTATTTTCCAGAGCCCTACAAAAGAAGATCCAGTTACAAAACACCCAGTGATTTATAAACAGATGTTTTGTTTCCTATTTAGTTAATTTTATTTTAATATCTACAGCATTGGTCAAAACTACCAAAGGCCAACTGGTAACTACTATTTCAGTTTCCCACAATAAGCATGATACATTTTTCAGCTTTCCACAAGTTAACCTCAGTGATAAGCTTCCTGATTTATACAAATTCACATGGATTTTCTTTCTCTCTGTTCTCTCCTCATGTATAGCCTATAACCATATAGGTGTAAGTATTAAATTATTTTCTGTCTCAAATATGATAGTAATTGTTTTATGCCCCCTAATTAAATTATACTGCCCTTGAAGGTAGTATTATATTTGAATACTTTTTGTTTGTTTTTGTAGTCCCCTAGTGGGTGAACATGGAGGTGATCATCTAAAGTCCAAAGATAGATAGACACAGATATAAAATTACTCCTTGACATTAAATTCACAATGTTCACAATGATTAAAATCCAGGTTGTTTTTTGTTTGTATTTTTGTGAATACTGTGCACATATATAAAGTTATATACTGGTGAATGGAAGGCATCAATGAAGTATCTGGTATGGGGGATTTTGGAGGGGAAGTATATCAAACTTGATAGTCTTTGCATATTTAATTTGAAAAATTACCCTGCCTCTAGAAATCTCAAGAGCATTGTTATTTTTTTGTCTTAGTGCAAACACAGCTGTCTCCTCTGGCTCTTGCCCCTTACCTTCCCCTTGCGTTTCTGTGCTTTCACTGACCTGCTTTCTTCCCACCATCTCCTTTGCTTTCTGTACCTGAATTACAGGCCGTGGAGATGCATACAAATATTTCTAGTTCACAAAATACGGTCCATCAACACTGCTTATGTTTTGCACAGAAGTGAATCTATTTTACCTGGGGAAGTAGATACATCAATTTAAGTGGGAGATTTTTGACAGTTTAATTCAAATTAAGTCCACTTTGTTCAATTAAAGGGGATTTGAGAGGGGATGTAGGAGGATGGTGGGGGTGATAAACATTTTCTATTAGAGGAAAATAAATGCACTTGTCCACATTAAACTTCTCTGTGGAGATTTTTAGTTTAAAAAGTGACATCATAACAAGTTGCTAATTTATGTTCCCTCGACAAATGGTGAATTACTCACTTCATTTTATATTGCTCTTCCTTTGCTTTTGGCTAGATCCTGACAGCGCTGAGCGATTACAGGGAGAAGGAGATGGGGGCACAAGTCTTTTTCCAAGTTTAAAGTTGGCTACACTGCGTTGGCCATGATTCATATAATGAAGCCTTTGCTAAAAGGCTTGATCAATGCATAATGGCATTGACAAATCTAGGGTGCTAAATTTGAGGTGAGAAAGCTTGTACCATACAGCATTTCTGAGCATCTAGGAGTTTGGGTCTGTCTTAATATATGATGCTCAAATAGTGTATGTCATGGTCAGACTTTTGAAGATGAATTTAGCACACTACCCATCTCTGCTGGAAAACTCCAAGGCAGCAATCAGAAATAATAATGCCTACAGAACTTTAGAAAATAAAGTAAATGGGGTAAAAAAGACTGGAGTGAGGCAATAGGGAGTGGTAGGGGCTGGATAAAAATGAAGAGCATGATGCATTTCATCTAAGTGAATAAATGAAACAGTACTTCACTCTTGCTCATTGGTGTCATGGGAAAGTGCAGGCACAGTTTTTATTGGATTTTCTAGTTTTTCAAGAGAATGTAAACACATTCAGATACATACATGGAATCTTCGCCTTTTTAAATGTGGCTCAGGCCATGTCAAACATATCCAGGGCTGAATTTCATTTACATGCCTTCATTATGTGCTACTTTTCTAGAGCATCACACACAGTTGTGGATTTACACTGTTTGAGCCCACTTCTCTCTCCTGTGTCCATAGTAGATATGGCTCATTGATTACAGAATCCTTCCCCGCTAAGTCTAGAAATGAACTTAGAATTCTTCCTGATGGGCTGCAAGCAGCCACTTCCAGCCGTTCAGAGTTGGTGGGGCAAGAAGACCTCCCAGACAAAGGAGACTTAGTCATTGTATTCAGAGATTATACCATGCATGATAGGAAATTTTAAAACTCGAATAAGGAGTTGTCAGACACTAAATTACAATGATTATACCTCATTATTTGATTGGCTTGTTCAGCTTATAAATCATGTTCAAATATATTTTTCTAATTAGTCACTAAAATCCTTATGAGGTAGGACAGAAATTCTTTCTATGTTAAAATGGAGAAAACAAATGTTCAGGGAAGTTAAGTGAGTTGCCAAAGGTCACCATCTAGTAATTAGAGGCACGTGAAAATAGTAGCTCAGATAAGTAGAGCTCGCTGGCTGGCTCTCATGCGTTCTCTCCTCCCCCCGCCCCGCCCCCCCCCCCCCCCCCCCCCCCCCCCCCCCACACACACGTAAAATCCACAGGGCAAGAATAATTAAGCTCACAATGCTGAAGGAAAAGGAAGGTTCCACTTGAGGGGTCAGTTGACCTACCCACATGACCCTTAATTCCCATGTGCTGCTGAGGAAACATGTGCCTGTGCTTGCCAAGTAAACTCACATCATTAGAGTTAAATGATCATTCCTTATACTTGATAGTGACTTTCTTAGTCCCTCTCTGTTGGCATTAACTAGGGATTTGGGGGAAAAGGGAGAAGGCAAGCAACATTGAGACATTTAGATCAGAGAAGGCAACACTTCCATTGTTTCTTTTGCCTTTATTTTCCACCTGGGTAATTGCATAGCTGGTCCACCACAGTGACTATTCAGATATTTTTCTTGTGGGACATCTAAAATAATTAGCGTGGTTCCTTCCCATACTCAAGAGAGAGAATCATCTGATGAGGGGCATAACTGCCATTGATCCTTTAACCTAAAAATAGTTCCTGAACCCCTATCACCATTCCCCAGTTACATCCCCAGCTGCTGTGATGATGATGAATGGTTTATTTGTAATCCTTCCTATTTGTGCACTTTTAATGAACTACAACATGCTTTCACATATAACTTTACATATGTCACATACACAAAAACCCCTCTTAGGTAAACAGAACAGGTAGTGTGAGTGGTAGAAAGATCGATGCTTGCAGTCTTCACCAATTAAATGTCAAAATCAAATACAATAAAACGAATCGCAAAAGATAACATTTGCAATGCAGGAACACAGAGTGGGATCTTAAGACAAATAAATACTGGTGATAAACACCAAATTATACAATGCTTTAATCATTATTAGAACCCCAAACACCCATTACTCCCTTCAGTAATTCTTGACTTTTAGAGATAATTCTTAGATTAATAATCCTTATGGCTACCAGAGGTGAATAGATTAGGACTAGGTGATTGCCCATGCTGAGTTTTAGAAAATGTAGTACTTACTGTGCTCAGGATAAGGTCTGGAATTTTCTTTAAAATACTTTTCTCAGCCCCAATTTTTTAATATCGTAAGCATTTATTTTTGTGTGTGGTGAGATTCTTCAATTGTGCTATAGTCCTGAATGTTCACCATATCCAGAAAAATGGCATTTGTTTGGCTCAATTCTCTGATTAGTATTTATGGGAATAGTTTTTATAATGAAAAAGTAGTCTCAGCTATTTTTTGTAATTCCATCCAATCCCAAGATACCTACTCAGACATTCTGGCATTATGTATGCCAGCTCTTGAGTCCCATTTTATTGAAAACCTTTCTATTTAATACTTTGAACTTAAGTCTAATATTCCTTTAATGAACTTAACAAAAGTGCTTGTCATGTGCTGCCCTGCATCACATATATTTTAATGGTTTCTCATATAAAAAACTGTAGCTTTTTATCCTAAAGTTAATGTCACTCTTATTAACTTGTGGTCATCTAACTCTTTATAATTATTTTATTGCACCTATCCATTTATCCATACTACCAACTATGCATCCATTCATCCATCTATCTGTTTATCCATTCATTGATACTATCACTCAAAAATATTTATTGAATGCTAGCTGTAAGCCAGAACTTGCTAAGCAAGACACTGGTTTTGGCGAGCTTATTGTCTAGTGAACACATCTCCAAGAAAGTGGTACATATTGAAGCACATGAGAATTTTCGAAAACATGGACAGAGGAGTCCCATCCTAGAAATTCTGGTTCAGTATGTTTAATGTAGGGCTTAGGCATTTGAACTTCAAAACAAACACATAAAAACATTATATGATTTTGATGTACAATCCAAAATAAGAAACACTGATTTATTAATCTCATACAAGTAACTTACATTAGCATTCCCATTTTATTTTTTCCACTGTGATAGCTGAAATGTGGGATGGCTTAAAGAATTTTTCCAGAGTTGCAGCTAGAAAAAAAAGAGAAACTGTTTTCACATTATGTACTCTGTCACAATACTATTTTCTACTCTTGACAAAAGAAATCAAACTTGAAGCTAATCTGTCTATATAGCTAATGATGAGTTTATGAAATATACAGAAACAGAAAATATGCTGAATAATAACCTAATATGATAAGCAAATATTCAGATTATGGGAAATGTTATAGAACAAATAATCTTAAATATTTTTCAATAAATACATTGCATGGAAAAATATGGAGGAGGATTCTATAGACTAAAAGTGATTTAAGATACATATCTACCAATTACAATGTACAATATATGACAGTTATGTTCACAAATTCATTCTTGGGGGGTTCCTTTGTGGTGTAGTGACTAGGTCTTGGCACTCTCACTGCTGCGGCCTGGGTTCAACTCCCGCCCTCCCCCCCCCAAAAAAAAAAACAAACAAAAAAAAACACAAAAACCCCAACCAAATTTATCCTAGAAAAAGTGCTACATACCTCATTACTGAATATAACTATATGGTCACCTTTGAAGTACTCCCTTGGGGAAGCTTTGCACCAATGTCAGCTCCTACTCCACCATTCAGAGCAATTTTGGAACTCTTTTTGGAATGGCCGTCTGAGCTATCAACGTATGACACTTGATGTCCTAAATGTCCTCAAAAGGTCTTCCTTTCAATATTTTCTTTATATTTGGGTAAAGAAAATGTCATCGGGGGGCAGATCAGATGAGTAGGGAACGTGTTCCAATATAGTTATTTGTGTACTGGGAAAATCTCCCTCACAGACAGTGCTGGGTGAGCTGGTGCATTGTCGTGATGCAAGAGCCATGAGTTACTGGCAAAAAGTTCAGGTGGTTTTTGTCTTACTTTTTCATGCAGCCTTTTCAGCACTTCCAAATTGTAAACTTGGCTGACTTCCATTTAGTACAATGAACAATCCCTCTGATATAAAAAAGACTAGCAATTTAGACAGAAATTTTTGGTCATGGAGAATTGGCTGACTTTCAATCTGTACTTCAACACTTTGTTTCGGGGTCACCCATGTGTCATCACCGGTAATAAGATGGCCCAAAACATCTTGCCTCTCCAAAGTTCTTGGCAAACTTTGACTCTTTTTTGCTTTTGTTTATTGGTGAGCTCTTTTGGGACCAGTTTTACACATACCTTTCTCATGCCAAGATTTTCAGTTAAGATTTTCCTAGCTGTTTCTCTATCAACATTTACTTGGTCTGCGATGCTTCTCACAGTCAGCCGATGATATTGATGCACAATTTGATAAAATTCTTTAAATGGACACCTGACTTCTCTTAATCAGTGATGCTTTCTGAGAAAAATGATTAATCCATTTGTACACTGCCATTTTCTTCATGGCATTATTTCCATAGACTTGGACTAACATGTTCCTGATTTCACTTCTACTCTTGCCCAGTTTAACAAGAAAGTTAATGTTTGTTCATTGTTATAATTCAAACTCCAACATTCTCATGATGGCACACAAAAACACGTCACAACAACAGTGAATGCCACTCACCAAGACACCGCCACATGTCAACACGAACACAGCTAGAGAAACAGATATACCAAAATTATGAAACCTTACCAAGTTATTTGTACAGTGCTTCCAGTAAGCACACAGTGTTAAGTTTGTGAACTTAATTGTCAGACCTCGTATGGACTTTTTTCCAATTTCAGCAAGCTATAAATAAATGTGAAGTAATCAGGGAACTTTGGATTTTGAGTTATCTAATAATATTTAAAATTTTTACATTTATTTTAAGTCTAAGGATTTTATTTTTTAAAACATTATTTTATTAGAGATGCCTATAGTTATAAAAGATGTGATATCATGCCAGAGATTTATTCTAAATTATGTGAGTGGATAATGGTTGTGGGTATATGCAGATGAAACAGGATTGGCCATAAGTTTAATTGTGAAATCTGGATAATTAATGTGTGTGGTTTTTATTCTACCTTTGTATGCATTTGATGTTTTCAAAATTAAAACCTTTTTAAAAAATTACTACTTATGCTGCCTGTAAAGAGAGTAAAGTCCACCTGCATCTGAGGCCATGGTCAGTGCCCAACTGAAGAGAATTACGGAGAATGTGAAATTTCGTTTTTTTGAAATGGTAAAATGGCAAGTGGAGCATAGTAGGACTCTCTGCCTCTCCTCATATCCTCTCTTCTTCCATCTCCAAGTTGTATGAGCCAGAAGTTTATTTCATTCATGAGATGTGGTGCCATGTCCCTCAACCTCCATTCATATCAATTCTAGTCAACTCCTAAGACCTATCAACTTCATCTCCAAATAGTTTTCAATGTTTTGAGAATTGTGAGACTCTTCACCCCTACTTACCGCTATTGGCACTTGTTTAATCTATGATCTCCTTCCTGCTGATTGTGCATCCTAACTGGTTTCTCTTCCTCTAAGTTTGAACTTTTGAACATGTAAGTTTAATGACATCACATTTCTACTTCAAATCTTCTAATGACTTGTTGCTGAATTCAGGAACAATTTATTTAATTAAAATCTTATTAAAATATGTGAGGTACTCCCTGCCCAACTCATTTTGAATGTCCCTCAGTGTGCTTCAGACTCACAATATGGGGTAAGAGATATACATTTTCAGCCTTCTCTTCTCATGGTCCACAGTCGTCCTTCCATTGTGGTAGATCGTCCAAATTTTTCATCACTCTTCATATCCATGTAAATCTGAAATGTCCTTTCTACTGTGGGTGAGATGTCCTTCCCTGTCTTTGTACTACTGCTTTAGCCACATAAATTTCTTCAACTAATAAAATGTGGTGAAAATGATAGTGGCAGTTCTGAGATTCAGCCTTGTACATTCTTCTTTGTGTTCTCGTGCTTAAGCACACCCTATAAATTCATGCCCAGGATGACCTGCTGGTCCCAGGATGATTATAAAAGCACAAGAGACAGAGTTCCTCACCCCTATTTCTAGGTCAGCAGACAACTAGCTCTTACTCAGACTCAAGAGCCAAATAAAAGGCCTATTGATGAATCCTGTTGTTATTATTTAGCTTTTTTTATGCACAGCATTGTCATGTCCCTAACTAGTTAACCCACCTTGGAGAACAGGGTTTGCTAATTCCTACTATGCCTCTCAGTGTTATGTTATGGTGAAAAAAACATAAGCATGTTATCCAACTCTGGATTTGAGGCTTACAAGTGTTTTGATCTAGGGTAGTCACTTCATTTATAGAAACTCATTTTCCTTAGTCAAATGAAGTTAAAAAACCCTCTCTTCCTCTCCCAAGTGAGAATAAAGTACGAGATGTATAACAAAAAAAGGGCTTTTACAAAGTATAAAGCTCTGTGAGTCAAAAGGCACTTTCTCTCAGCCTCACCTTTCAGTACCTCGAACAGCGACCAACCTACTAAACCGCTCCATGCCCAACAGTGAGTGACAAACCTGTCTGGGACCAGAGTATTCCTTTACAGATGGGTTTATGGCCTTATAAAACTTTGAATCGCCATGTCTGATAAAGAATCTTAGAGACTTGAGTGGTATCCAATTTCATAATTGCTGGAGTAACTCAATCATTTTCAAATAATGTGGTTTCAGCTGACAGAGAATGTGTTCAATGTGCAGGTTTTATCCGTGTGCCACCACTGCCATCAGGTTGGCTCCTAAAGTAAGCCTGCTCTCAAATTCCTAATCGCTACAGAAATCTAGAAAAAATAAACTGATTTTTTTGTTTTTTGCTTTGCTAAATTGGTTTTCCTAGGTACATAGAAGGGAGGAAAAACTGATCTTAGTTCCTCTGTGGAGATCTGATTTTCAAGGGCATTAGTATCACTTTTTAATTTTTCAAATTAAACCTCCTGTGGTATATGTGTTTATATATGTATATGGGTGTATGCATCCATGGAGGGGACGTAGATGTTTGGGGGAGAATGGATGGTAGAAGAAACCTCTTTCTTTGCTAATGTCAGAAATTACTGATTTTAGTCTAGAAAATAACTCAAAACTGTTTTAAATTTACTAGATGCTCCCTGCTTATTCACATTTCTCAGAGCTTGAACATGGTATTTCTTTTGCCTTTCAGATGTTATTCTTCTTTTTCCTCCTGTCCCCTTTCTCTGCTACAGATTAACTACACACACACACACACACACACACACACACACACCTTTGTTGACAACTAATTCTTCAACTATTAATTTGAACATTAGTGCATAGTGGATAAGAGTTCCAGCTTTACAGACAGACTACCTAATACTAAATGGCTGAGTCATCTAGGGCAAATCACTTAACAGGTCAGTCACACAGTGTCTTCAAATAAAAAAATACGATGATGATAATAGAGTCTGTCTTATAAATGGAGAATTAAGTAACTCGTATGTAACTCTGTATATAAATGTGGTCAGTGCATGACACATGGAGTGACCTAAGTGTTTGCAGTTATTATTAGATATCCTTTCTCTAGAAATTTTCCCAATCCCTGGTATGGTCTCTAATAGGGACAACTTTTATTATTCCATAGCATTCATTTTCTTCTTATTTCCCATTAGACTGTAATCGGGGAGGAACCATAGCAGCCCATGTTTCCATACCAAAAACTTAACATGGTACCACTCATATAATAGGCTCTAACCATTTTATGAATGAATACATAAGTGAAATAATAAAACTGGGAGGTCATTTTCTCTACCAGGTTTATTTATTTACATTGTCCTTTCATACCTTATCTTAAGCATAAACATCTCTGGTGACTGGCATTCAATGCCTTCCAGGTATACTCCTGAACAGCTCTAATTCCTAAAAGAGTTCTCTTTATATCGAAGTCAGTATTTTTCTGTATGTGTGTGACTTCTCTCCATTTGGATTAGGTCTACTATCTTCAACCACACAGATTGTCTTTAACATAACATTTCTTGAAAGTTCTGATAGCAGCAGATATACTTTTTTTTTAGCAAAGCCTTTTCTTTGGCAGATTAGCCATTCAAAATTTCTTCCATCACATCTCAATCTACATAGCTTAAAACTCAAGAATAACACATATTCCTTCCATAGACAGCTCATTATCAATTTTAAGTATATGAAGTATAATACATGAATATAACAAACATTCTGAAGTACCTTATAGGGCATGCTATCTCCACAAATATTAGAAGATGTGGCTAAAAAAAGTTAATAAGATACAGTAAGTTTGGGAAATGCTGTGGTAAACTATATTAAATTGTATTTTCTGTAAGATATTTTAGAATTTTAAATATTCTGATTGCTTTGTGACTCTTGCAGTATGCAACCTGTCTCAAAATTACTTCACCAAAGAAATGATTTGTTGTTTTCCTAGGGCATCTTACATGACGAGTGTTCCATGGAAAACATACTTAGAGATGCTGAACCAATAGTTGTTTATCTCTTGATTAGATTTTCTAATATTTTGTTTTTAAAAATTCATTCTTTTACTTCTTTTTCTAAAATAAAGTTTTAATTTTGGATTTTCAGAATCATTTGAAGAAAGCACAGGGAGCTCCTGTGTGTTGCACACCTACTTTCTCCTATTGTTAATACTTGTATGCTGCGCTAGCATGGCACATGTCATGGTTAACAAACAAATATTGCTGTGTTCTTACTCATTTAAGTCTATGCTTTATTCAGGTTTCCTCAGTTTTCCCCTGATGTCCTTTGTCCTGTTCTAGGTTTCCATCCATGATACCACACTGCATCTAGTACTAACAGCTCTGTAGGCCCCTCTCAGTTGTGACAGGGGCCCAGATTTCCCTTGTCTGTGATGAACTTGATGGTTTTTGTGGGGTACTGGCCAGGTGTTTTGTAGAATATGTTTCAATTGTGATTTATCTGGTGCTTTTTCTCATGATAAAACTGCGGCAAGGTGTGTTTGGAAAAAGACCACAGAGGTAAAGTATCATTCTTATCATATCATATCAAGGGTACATACTATTAATATCAGTACATCTTATCTCTTTGATCATTTGGCTTGAGGTAATGTTTGTCAGCTTTCACCATTATAAAGTTACTCTTTTTTTTTCTTCCTTTCCATACTCAAAGCATAAGGAGTTAGGTTCCACTGCATTAAAGGCAGTTTGTTCCATGAACTATTTGTAATTCTTCTGTATGGGAGTTTTGTTCCTTACCCCCATATATTTGTGTATTCAGTTATTTATATGAGTATAGACTTATGCATAGTTATTTTATACTTTGGGTAAAAACCCAATATCATTTTATTTAATTTTAATCAGATGTTCTAGCTTTGATCATTGGCAGCTCATTCACTTGGGTACTTTATCCCTTTGCTAGAACCTCATCATAATGTCTCATGTGTGTTGACATGTTTTTAGCATGTTTCTTTCTTTTTAGCACTATAGAACAATATAGGCTCATCTCGTATATTTTCCTACTAGGTATACCTTTTGTTATTGAGGTGTTTTGGGCTCATCTTTATTCCCTGTCCTTGTCCTAGAATCAGTCATTTCTTCAAGGAGTCCTGGTTTCTTTTATTGGAGAAAGATATCAGAAACAAAGATCTGGGTTCTAGGTGAGCTTGTTGCTACTGAAATGTTATTGCTTCTAGGCCTTCACAACTGACTGAGCCAAGGAAATGTAGGTGCATATACTAACCTATGTAGATACACACTCTGTAAATATTTCTATATATAATCTGTATCTTAATAATATTAACATAATTATGACTCCATGCTGCTGTCTCCAATTCTAATCCATTACTACACAAATAATTTTAGCCTTCTCTCATTGCTTGTCTAATAACCTTCTCTCCTAACAATGGATAACCTGTTATCCATACATGTAATTATTAAATTCCAATATACATATATAATGTTTTTAAATTATTAACCCATATTTCTGTGGGAATCAACTTTATCAACTAGAGTACAATGCTAAGTACAGTTCATTTTGCCTTTAATCCTACAGATTCCTTCATATCCAGAGTTACTTAGGTGAGAACTTTTCCATCACCCCTTCAGGGATATTGATGAATGGTCATTGTTAATTGCATTCAAACCCAAATTATACTATTAAATATTTTATCTCTTAATGAAAAAAATTATTCCCTTTCAAGTACACACAACTGAAATTTTCTATAAAACCACTATCTAATTTAAGCTTTTCTTGTTTCAGACTTTTTTCTGCTTCCAACTATTAGGAAAAATCTGGTTCTGAAGAGATGAGATTTGTGATTCCAGGAAGTGGTGTAAATACTACGTCATAGTAATAGTACCACTCATCCCATTTTGGTCCAATTCAAATAATATGTTTAATACTAAATTCAGGACCCCATAATAACTTGTTCCCAGTAACTTCACATCCTGCAAAATTAGACTTTCTTTTAGTTATGAGTGTCCTGTAATATGTCACTTCATCTAATTATTTCCTTTTCTATATTTTTAATCTATTGTGTCCATAGCCTATAGATATGCAACTTCTGTTTTGTTAAAGATAAATGAATAAACTGATAAGACTATCACTATACCCCAATACAGCTTTTTTTTTTACTCTATTTCTTCAGGTTTTCACCTCACTCTCCTTCCTCCAAACCCAAACTCAACTAAAAGTTATCTTGCCAAATTCACCAGTATTTTCTAATTTTAAATCCAGTAAACAATTTTCCTGAATCTTCCGTGACACTTGACACTGTCACAGTGCCTCATCTTTGTCTCCTTAGTGCCATGCTCATCTGGTGCTGCACTGGTCTATCTGACTACTACACTTATCAAATGTATCTGTTGACATCTTAGTGTATTCTTTCTCTAAGTAATGACATCATCCCTCAATTTTTCCTTCTCTCTCTGGTTTGCTCGATCTATATATACTTAGGCAATTGTATCCACTCTTGGGGTCATATTGGCTGCAAATCTGACTACTCCTGAATTGATGCTTTTTGGCAAGATCACCTTGTTGAGCCCGGTATCAATACAAACACATTCTTCATAGATGTCATCATAAGAGAGTGGTGGTGTGTCATGGTACTAAGAACACAGCCAGTATTTCCAAAATATCCCTCAGTATATTTTCTTTTCCATTTCATCCTCACCGTCCAGTATACTGACCTTATATTCCCATGCATTTCTTACTCTGGCATTGGTATTGCCAGACACTGGAGTCAGAACCCAACACTTATCCAGGGCTCCTAAATCCTGCTCCACCACCTGTTTTAGAAGCAGCTGTTAAGGATGCTCCTCTATGAGGGCTCAGATTTCCCCCGCAGCCCATCTTCTCCCTCAGTGACCATTAAAGCCTTATTGGTTTCTAATCCTCTCTGTAGTTTCAGTCACAGGTATCTGTACATCCTTTGCCAGAACTCCCAGGCAATTCTCAGGTTTCAGAGTTAGTGGCAGAGAGCTGTTGAATGTCAGACATTCAAAGGAAACATGGCCAATCAGTAAGTTCCCAAGGAGATTCCAAATTCATGAGTTATCCTTGAAACCCACAGAAGAGATAGAAGAGCTCAGCTTTTTCTGGATGAATATTTGATAAAAATAATTTTAAAGTTGTTTAGAAATTTAGCATGAAAGAGAAAAAAAAATCCCCCCTTTTATTCAACCACAAGGAATCACTTTAGTTGTCTTGACAGCACTGACTGAATCACTTGAGCTGAAGGGATGAAGTGGGAGGGGTAGCTTTTCTTAATACAGTCCTCCCCCCAACTCTGAGACAGCACATTAATCAGCCTCAGTTGACTGTCTCATTTCTCTCTTAAATAATACCTGTACCAAATGTGTGATGATGCATGTGTTTAATTCCTGGAAGAGATTGCTCCAGATACAGAGTTCATGGGGAAAAGGATGCAATTATATAAATGTGGTTGAAGGAGGCTGAGGTGGGTGTAAGGATGCTAGCATTTTATTTCTTTCATTTTCACTGATTTCTTGGATATCATAACACATCAATTCTCAACTAGCAGGGCTGGAATAGGCATTACAGAAGACTTAGTCCAAACCCTGATTTTATAAATGAGAAACTGAAGCCCAGAGAGAGAAATGATAGTACCAGCATAAGGGACTCAGATCGTCTGATTTTTTTATCCCAGCAAACAATTTACTAAACCATGTCATTTGGTTGAAATAATAGCATGCTACTTAGGATTTATTTTCTCAGCATATAATCTTTGCTCAATTCCTTGCCAGTTGGTCACTGCTTTATTAAATATGCTCTTGGGTTAATAACAAATTCATAGTCACCAAAGGCAGTCATACTTTTTAGATATCTTGAACAATTTATACAGTGGACACTCACATTTTTTCATGTGTTATGAAAGTCAGCTACTTTAGATATATTTTTAAATTAATTTTGAGCAGTCTCTATTTAAAGTTCCTGACTTCTATCTTCTGTATTGTGTCAGTAAATGTTTAAGAGCTGGTTCTCTAGGGTGGTCAGGAGAAGGGGACCTGATTTGTAGTGTTTGCTGATATTCATGGTTTTAAATATTCCCAATGGCCTAATTCAAACTGCCAATGTGATATAGAGGAATACAAAGTTGGAAGAAATATTGATTTCTCATTTTTCCCTCTCTTCACAAATTTACCCATTTAGATACTTGTTAATTTTATTTAAATGACTACCATGTATTTTATCCCAGTTTAGAGATTCCATCCAGCATTTTCACCCATTATTTGCTGTACACCTTAAGATATATTTTCATGTCACTTAAATTATTGTCCTCCCACAACAAGCCTGCCCCTTCTAATTTGCCATTTTCAGCATCATAATTTTTCTGACAAACTTAAGTTCAAGATGCCACACCCTTCACTCTTGACTTTTCATCCAACCTAGCCCCCACATCTAACCAGTATCTGAGCCCTGTTGAATCTATTTACATATTAATTGTTGCACTCACACTCTCATTTCCTGGTTTGACAAACCCCAGATTATTTGCACCACTGAAATGGAACCTAAAGCAGTTTCCTGCCTCAAATATCTCCTTTTACAAATCAAACGTGCCTTTCACACTCCCTATGAGCCAGTTTTTCTAAAGGTAAAAACATTTCATTTTCCACTATTAAAATACCTCCCAAGGAGAGCATCCTTTTGAATGTAGTGTAAAGGACTCCCTTTTGTATGTCAGAAATCTGACACATTGTGGCAGGGTTCCCCACTGAGCGTATCATTGTAAGTCTAAAATCAAGGTATCACCCAAACTGAGTGCTATTATGAAAACTCTGGGGAAAAGCAAAACAAACCCTGTTTCATTCTCATTCTTGTTGGCAGAGTTTAGTTCTTTGTGGGTGTAGGACTGAGGTTTCTGTTTACTTCCTGGCTATCAATCAAGTGTTGCTCTTAGCTTTTAGGTGCCACCTGCATTCTTTGCCTCTGGTCACCTCCGTGTTTGAGCCATCAGTAGTGCATCAAACCATTCTCATGCTTCAAAATCACTGACTTCCTCTTCTGCCACCAGCTGGTTGTTTTAAAGGGCTCATGTGATTAAGTCAAACCCATCTGAGTAATTTCCCTGCCTTAATTAAGATCGATTGATTTGAAACCTCAATTACTTGTGCAAATTTCTTCACTGCAGTACCTGGATCAGTATTGATTATATAACTGGGAGAAGGTGTATACCAGAAGCCAGGAATTTGGGTAGTGGGTAGCTATCTCAAATTTCTGCCTACGTAGCATCTGTTGATTCTTAGTTTTGAAAGCTTTGCTTTTTCACACACTTCCTTAACATTATTTAGATCAGAACTTCAATATGAGCAATGTGGAGGCTCTTTCTTCACAACTGAAAAGTCTGCTCTCTCTTTCCAGCACTGTTTATCTCAGCTTCTTGCTCCTTTTCTTTGTGGTAATTATCAAAATCCATTGTCATTTCATTTGTTTGCTTGTTCTTCTCTGTCATTTTCTCTCCCACTAGATGTAAATTCTATGAAGGCAAAGAAAGAGATTTGTATTGTCCAGCAATTTATCACTAGCACTGTATACTGGAAAACATTAATAAATATGTAAGTTCTTATTAATGTACTTAATTATCTATTTTATAATAAATATATTTATAGAGTCATTTAAGGTTTGATGATGACATGTAAAGTTCTGAAAAAATGTTTGGAATGACTCTCCCATTCCTTGTAGAAAGTTCTCCCATAATGACATTTGAAATTGGCCATATTTAGGGTAGGAGTTAGTTACCATTTTTTTCTTCTATTTTTATCATGAAAATTTTCAAATATACACGGAAGTATAGATAGTAGTGTAATGAATCTTACTATATCCATAATTCATTTTCAATCATTAGCAATGTTTTGCCAATCTTATATCTAAATTCTCAACTTTTTTCCTAGAATATTTTCAACCAAGTTTCAGACATCAAGTAATTTATTTTTTAAATACTTTGCTACATTTTTATAAATAACAAAGATGAATATTTTCTTAATATCATCAAGTGTCATCTAATATCCAATACATAACACTAATTGGCCAATTGGTATGTTTGACTCAAGTTATAAATAAGATGTACCTATTACATTTATGCCTTTCAAGTGTCTTATTATAAAATTGAGACTCCCATTTCAAAATGGCATTTATAAATTTGTCCTGTGTAATAGCACATCATCCACATTTTACTGACCACTTCTATTTATCTATCTTGATCTTTTCTTCACTGTGTTGTCATTACTTCGAGGCTTTTTAAGTAGACAGAACTAGGAGTATTTTAAGAAATAGCATGAATTTATATATTGCCAATTCAAATTTAAAATTGAGTGTTTTTCTGTAACTTCTTTGATTTTATACTTGCATTATGTATCTAGTATGTTGACAATCTTTATTCTTAATCAACAAAATTTACATAATCACTTATTTGCATGTAAATACATGTACGCATATGTATATATAATCACTTTTGAAAAAACAGTATCAGTATTATTGCTAATAAGACTACTGAATGTAGTTAAAAGATAACTAGTTTTTTGTGCTTAGAATATATACCATCAGGGATAAAATAACTCAAAATTCTGTGTTATAAAATCATTGAAGTTACCATTTATTTCTCTGTTGCAGTGCAACCAACTTGATAAGTGATTTGGTTCATTTGTTAAAGTATGTTATTATTTCTTTCCTTTTTAAATTCAATTTTGTTTTTAATTGGGAAAATATTTACATGGTTTCAAATTTAAAAACAAAGATACATTTAGAAAATAATGAGTTTTCTTCCCTGTTCCTGCCGTCACTCTCTTTCCCCTCTAGCCCTATAGATACTCATTTTTATTAGATTTGATTTATTTTCCATCATGTGTATGTGTGTGTGCATGTGTGCGTGGATTCATAGGCATGTGTGTGTTTCTCTCTTAGTTGTATAGAAAGTACATACTTAAAGTACTGATTTGTAACTTCCCCTGCCCCCTCTACTTAGCAATATATATTAGAGATATTCCATAATATCTGTAAGGAGATCTCAATTATTCTTTTTATACACTCTTATAGTATTCCACTGTGAAAACATATTATCGTTTATTTGAGCAATTTATTATTGAAAGACGTGGACATTTGTAATTGCAAAAAAATAAGATGTAATAAACACATGCATGTGTCATTTCACATTTTGACAGTTTAACTAACTAATGCCAAAGCTGCTGTGAATGATAGCAAAACCCACTGAATCTTCTCTCTGAGCCCTGCCTTTCCAAATATACCTTCCTCTCCAGGGAAGAATATTTACAGGCTATGATCTGTAAGCTCTGTGTAATGCCTCACTTCAGAATCTTTAATACCTTCAGAAATTACTTTCTTTCACACCTCTATCTAGCCATATTTTATTCATTACAAGTCACACATTGAACTCCAGTTTTCCCATGTATTGTTCCATGACCAGTTCATCTACTGTTGCATTCTTTCTGCTTTGAAATTGCATAACAGGACTCCTCCTCTTAGAACATAATCAGTAACCATCTGAGTTGTATTGAGATGTGGCATATGTCACTATCATATTATTGCAATGAAATACTACATTTCTGTAAGGCAGAAACCATTTTTTTTCTGTATCCTTTATGCACTCTGTCATTGGACTGGTTACAAGATAAGCATGAAGTAAAAGTACTTACTGAATTAAATTAGATCAAATTGGATTGATTGTCCTGGATCATCTTGGGCATGATGCAGAGTTATTCAATTCTGAGCAAACATATCTTTCAGAAGCACAAAGTAGAGTGTAGCTTTTGACATAAAATGATTTCGAGATATATCTTATCCAACAAAGAAAAACAGTGGACTTAGAAACAGAAAGCTGGGTTACAACTCAACCAGAGATGAATGTTGCCATGGGTCTGAGATTTAAAGGTCCTGACCCTACATTGCGTGGGTGATATAATGAAATAAACATGTATCTGAAATTGCTGAGGAACATATAATATCTATAAACAAAATTCCTCATTGAGCACAATGATTGTATAATAAGAGAGAAACATAGGATTTCCTATCACTAGAACTAGCTCTAAATCATAGTTTTGTCATTTTCCAGTTACATTAGACAAACTACTGAACTTTACTGAGACAAAGGAGATAGTAATAAGAGGCCCAAATGCCTGATAAGAGGATTGAATATCACACAAAAATGTGATTATTGTTTAAGCAATTGCTAGTTATAATTGCATAAAAAAAGGAATTAAAACCAAGATGGTAAAAGGACTTGCATAAAATCACAAAAAAGAACTAGTGACCATTTTAAAACTTGAATTCAATGTCTTTGTTGCAGATCTGGTTGTACTTCTACCAGGCCTTCAATATTTCACTGCACTTTTTCCTAACATCGCTGGGGTCCCCTTGAATTGCCTTCTTCCACTTAGTTTCAATAAAGCAAATAAACTGATACCCTGCATCTAATCACTGTGGACTTGTCTGCTACCTTTTCACCTGAAATTAGCACAATACTCATATCTTTGTTTTTGGAGGACTCAATGTAGAGTTTTATCCCTATTGAAACCTGAGTTTTGACCTGCCACTTCATTGAATATGGACCCAAAATTAGTACTTCCAGAATCAAGATTTGCAGTCACTTGAAGCTATCAACCCAGAAGTGAAAAGCTCTGAATCCTATAACTTACAGTCAAGTGGTGTTTTTAAATCAGATTTTTAAAATTATTATTATTAAGGAAACCAGTATAGCATTCTTTAGCTCTTCAGGCTTCCAAGTCTCCAATGTCAGTTCCTGAAGTAACTAGAAAATCTGCCAAATCTGACCTTCTTGAAACAACATCTCTCTCTTTTTTTCCAGAGGAAAACTGTAAAGATCAAGTCACAGCTGCATGAAGTACCTAATTAAACAAGTGTAAGAAAGCAGAGAAAGGTCAGGTTGTCAAAAATCATTGCTGTATCTTTACTGGATTGTATTTAAAGACTGATTGCAGCAAAGAAAATAACTCAATAAGGTGTATGAGACTGGAATAACAAATGAACTCAAGGGGTTGACTTCTGCCTGGCATATATAATGAAAGATTTTGAGATAAAAACCTAGGAAACAAACACAGGGAAATGAAAGGGAGAGTGTATGCGATGAGTAAAACAAACAGTTGATATTAATATGGAAAAGAGGTACCATCGGCCAAGTTCAAAGAGGAAACAGGACAAAATTACAGATGACAGTTCATCTATTTGAGTTTCTTTTTTTCTTTTTTAAATCAAGGAGTGAAAGGGTTTGTAAGAGATGGTGATGGAAGAGGCAACTGTTATTACACAATTAAGTTAAAGTAGAAAAAAGGGGAAATTAAGTATTTTAAGTCACTAAAACACATTTAGTCCCATGTGGAGAATATTTTTAATTACCTGTAATGATTCCGAGCTACCCAGGTTGCATTATTGTTTATCTAAGAGGCCTTGTAAGCATCTTGTTTCTTTTTTACCCTTTCTTTCAATGTAAACTGAAGTTGCAGAGACTTCACAAGAGTTAACACCAAGGAAACCAAAGTGCACCAACACTGCTCCAAATTAGCAGCTTCTGCCTTGAGAAAGGAGGAAGTGAAAACATTTTTTTTTCTTTCTCAAGTCTACTTTATTTTTGAAATATTGTAGACATAGGCCCATGGGAAATTCTGTGGGGTGCTAGTTAGTCTCTATAATTTTCAGTTCAGTACACTTTGATCTGTTTTTCAACTCTCTCCTGAATCTCTGAGGATGTAGTGTAGTCTGAAGGATAGGCTCTGTGGCCCCTGGGAATGCAGTACTTGTGTTTTTGTAATTGAGCTGAAAAATACATTTTACATGTTGTTTGAGAAGACCTACCAATTCAAGGGAGAAAATAAACAATAGCATTAACTACAGAAAAAATAGATGTGTATACAGGTATGGGTTTGTGTGTAATTAAAATATTTCTTTACTCTGCCAGGGGTTCTCAGGTTTCCAATGGCATCAATTAAATATTTATGAATTAAGCTACAATAGGATCTATAACTTTCAAGAATAGGAGGAAGTATATATGTTTATTACTGTGACAGATGAGAATGCTGCCTTTTCTCTGATCCCTCAGAATGACACGGGTATCATTTTGCCATGAATAACTAACAATGCACTCAGATAGTGCACCACTGCAAGTATAATTGCAATTTGTTGTAATTTCTGCTTAAATTCCTCCCTGACACAGTTGATTTATTTTGCAAATCAGTGCATCTAGAGGATGTACTGTGTCGCATTATGGACCTTTGATATAGAACCTTTGTTTTATAACAGGGAAAATAATTAGCTTTTGGATAAGCTTGAGTTGTGATGTCAGGCGCTATCCGTGGTGCTGAAAGAAGTTATTAGCGCTGAGTTAATGAAGGCACTCAGCCAGGCTCTGCCACCTTACTAATTTGTCTCTTTGGGATTTTAGTAAAATTAAAAATAAGATAAGCACAAAATGGGATGAATTTTATAGAAAAAAACTTGTAAACTTGTTGATAGAATCTGTAGAGGCTCCAGATAAAGCAAAATTTAAGGGAAATTTTCATTTACCTAATTGTTTGTCATCCAAACATTATTTCCCTTAGTGTTGGTGATAGAGTCATTTAGGAATATTTTAATTAACTTTTATATAGGTCTCTGTGTTTGGGATTTCCAAGATTATCTGGAAATAATCAGCAAGTTGCAATGTCAGCATTCATCCTATGCCATGTAAGGTTCTAATTTCAGGGTACTCCATTCCAGATTACTAAGTAGATTTGTAAAGGTAAATATATAAGACGTGGCAGTAAACAAATGATAGTTGGTTTTGAATAGTAATATTTCATCAAAGAGTAATTCATGCTTGTGTGTTTCCTTCCCTTTGAATTGTTAAAATCTAATTGTTGAATGCCCCATGGTCTCTTTGACTTTTGATACATTGGAACGTGTTTGCATTGCAACTAGTAGCATGTATAACTTGATGCTGGTTGAGGGGGGGTACTTAGGCTCAGTTTTAAAAGAAATAATCACCAGCACCAGCTGGTTATTTTATGCTCTTATTAGGTTATAAAACAGCACTCACGTATACAACAGTAATCACAAAACTGTGATGCTGGGAAAAAATAATCACATTAAATTGACCTTCATGAATAACAAGTGAGGTTCCATTTTGCTTCATTTTTGTTCATTTTAAAACCAGCATTAGCTTTTCTGGCACGTAATTTTTCATTGTTTGCTGAACACAGCTCTGTTAGAATGATTCACTGTCTTTAATATTAGTGATTATGGTCCATTTCAATTACACAGTGTATTATATAGTTTGTTATATTACTCTCCATATCTCTGTTATTTTACTGGGAATGATTACACGTAGGAAAAGTGGTAAGAAGTTGGGGTTCTGTGGGTGGGAAATAGCTCCTATAAACATTTATATGGTAATGTGGAGAAACTTTCTTAAGTAAGCTTTTGAGAATTTCAAGATACCTAGATGAGATTGTTATGTTATGTTATTTGGCACTAATATTTTAATTATCATCTCTATCTTCAACATTCATGTTTTTCAAATTTTACATAAAATTTATGAAGCTATAATTTATACACAATAAAACCATCAATTTAAATGTATACTCTGAAGAGTTCGATAAATATATACACCCATAAAACCATCCTACTAACTAAATATAGTAGTTTCATCTCCCCAATATGTTTCCTCGTGTTCTGTTCCATCAGTCAGTCAGTCAGTTGCCTACCACTTCAGGTAAACTGATATTATTTCTATTACAATTAATTAATTTTGATACTTCTATAAGTTATAGAAATTAAATATTAATAATAGGGAATGTACCCTGTTTTGTCATCATTGTGAGACTCACTCATGTTGTTCTAGTTTTGAGTAATTTGTGTTATAGCTTAGTTGCACACCATTGTACACATGTGCCATAAATACCCTAATTTGGTTGTGCATTCATGAATGGTAGTTATTTATTTGTTTTCATTTCGTGGCTGTGAATGTTTGTGTACTTTCTATGTGGACATATGTTTTCATTCGTTGTGGGTAAATACCTAGGATTGCAATTGCTGAGTCATATGGTATGAATATGCTTTATGAGAAATGACTAAATGTTCTCCAAAGTACCATTTTCCATCTTACCAGATTTATATGATATTTTCCAATTTCTATATATGAGAATCAACACTTGAATTTGTCAGACTTTTTAAATTTAGTTATTCCAGAGTGTGTTAGGATTTTCTTGTAATTTGAAATGAATTTCCCTAAAACTAATGTGGTTGAAAATTCTTTCATGTGCCTATCAGTCATTACATTATCTTCTTTTTTTATTTTCCCTCCTATGGGATTGTGTTACTCTTATTGAGTTGTAAAGGGGTCTGTAATATAGCTGGGTAAAAATCATTCATCAAGTTTGTGTATTTGCAATATTTTCTCCATGTAACCAGGTTTTAAAAGATTTTGTTTACATTGTCTTTAGATGAACTCCAATTTAATATTTCATTACTCACTGTTAGTTGTTTCTGTTGCAAAGATTTTCTCTATAGTTATCTCAAGTTTTGGCAAATGAAACCATCACCACAATCAAGAGAGTAATTAAGCATACCCATTGTCCCCAAAGTTTCCTTATGCCTTTTTGTATTCTCTTGCTTTTGCCTCTCCTGAAACCCACTTATTTGTCCACAGACAACTAATATTATGCTTCTTAACTAGTATGAGTTAGTTTGCATTTTCTAGAAATTTGTTTAAAAGGAATTATGCAACAAGTATTATTTTGTCTAATTTCTTTTACTCACGGTAATCATTTGTAATTCATTCATGCTCTGTGTGTCAAAAGTTCATTCTTACCGTTTATTTTGTTGTTGAGTATATATTTCATTTTATAAATGCACCATGATGAACAGTTGGGTTATTTCTCATTTATACCTGTTACAAATAAAGGGATGTGAGTATACAGGGTTTTGATAGCCAAATGCTTTGTGTTCACTGGGTAAACATCTAGGAGTAGAGCAGATGGATCATAAGGTGTATAGTTAACATTTTTAAAGAAACTGCCAACTTGTCTTCCAGAATATTTCCACCATTTTACTTCTGTCCAGCAATCAGTGAGAATTTCAGGTTCTCCATGTCTTTGCTAGCACTTGGTATGGCCAGTCTTTTAATTTTAACTATTCTAATTTGTGTAGTGGTTTTCCTTGCAATTTCCTAATAACTTAGGGCACAAATAACTTTTTTTTTCTTATGCTTACTTGCCATCTGTGTATCTTTGAAATATCTTTTCTGGTTCTCTTTGGCTTCAAGTGCTGCTGTGATCTTCAGATTTTCCGATCTCCCTGGCTGCAAAACAAGTACTATGTCTATTCCTGTGTTAACGCTCATTCCCTTTAACCCTTTTAGAGGATTCTTCTGGCTTCAGGTAGTTCTCTCACACACATTCCTCAACACTCTTTTGAATACTGAAGGATAACTTTCTGCAGATTTCCAGAATTCTCAGCTTGTCTGTCTCCTGTATGCTACTGTATCTTCTTAACTTGTAGCTACTTTGTTCTCTTTGGACTCTTTCTTAGCTCTATCTCCTAAACTCAGGATCCAGTGGGTTCCATTTGTGTTACCACTAACTGTATGGAAACTCTCAAGTCAGTAAGTTGAGAAATGTTAGGGGTTACTTTTTATATGTTTCCCATCTCTTAGAAATCACTCTCCTTTGTTGCCTGATGTCTTAAAATAAAACATTGTTTCCAATATTTTTCATTCGTTTCAGGAAGGAGAGTAAATCTTGTCCCTATTATACTTGTTGACTCAAAACAGAAGTTTCCTATCCTTGTTAATTCATTTTCTTGGGCCACGAGCACTGATACAAAGTTGAATTGAAGCAGTAGTAGTGGATACTCATGATATTATTCTGGTTTCTGAAAAACAATCTTATTTTTCTCCAGTAAATATTTTTTTAGCTGTAGAATTTTTGTACACTCTCTTTATAAAACTAAATAAAATTTTGTTCAGTCTTTGGTTGCTGAGAGTTTTTCTTATTTATAAATAATTACTTTATCCAATCATTTTCTGCATCTTGGGAGATCATTTGATATTCCTCTGTTCTGTTAATGTTATGAATTATATTGATTGACTTTCAAATGTTAGGCCAAACCTCAAATTCCTAGATGAACTACATTTGTCATACTTTATCATCCTCTTTATATAGTGATGGTTTTTTTGTGTGAAAAAATTGTTGAGTATTTTTGAATCTCTGTTTATGAGGGACATTGGCTTACATTTTTATTATAATGTTCTTGTGTGCTTTTGGTATCAGCATTATGCTGGACTTATATAAGAAATGAGAAAGGTCCTGTTTTCCTTCATTTGTCAAGTTTATATAAGATTGACATTATTTTTGAAAGAATTTACCTGTGAAGTCCTATAGTTTTGTTTATGAGGAACTTTTAAATTAAAAATTCAACTTTTTATAGGTATATTTTTTCTTGCGTTAATTTTGGTAATGTGTAGCTTTCAAGTAGTTTGTCCATTTCACATAGTTGTCACAAATTTTTGGAGTGAAGTTCTTCATCATGTCTCTTTATTTTACTTTTAAAATTTGTAGAACCTTTAATAAAAATTTTCTTTCATACTGGATATTTGAAAATTTGTGTTTTCTGTTTTGTTCTTCATCATTCTAGTGGTTTTTTTTCATATTTGATTTTTAAAAATTTTGTATTTTATTTATTTTTCTACTTTTGTTCCTTTTCTGTTATTAATTTTCTTTTATCTTTTTATTCTCTTACATTTACTCTAAATTGATTTACTATTTTTTCTAGTTTATTATGATAAATACTCATGTGACATTTTAAATCTTCTTTTCTACTGTAAGCATTTAAAGCTATAACTTTTCTAAGCAATGCTTTATCTGCATGAATTTTTACATCTTATATTTTCTTTTCCATTGAGTTAAAAATATTTTTCAATTTCCCTTGTGATTTCTTCATTGACCATGAGTTGTGTAGACTTGTAGACTTGTGCACTTAATTGCCATTTCTTTGAGGGTGATTTTTTAAAGATAGCTTCTTGTAACTGATTTCTAATTAATCCCATTGTCAGAGAATGAGCTCTGTATATTATTAACTATTTAAAATATATTGACACTTGTTTAATGAGTCAGATTATGGTCTGTTTACTTAAATGTGGAAAATTGTGTATTCTGCCAGTTTGTGTGAAGTTCTGTTATTATCAAGTAGATCACTTTGTTTTATGGTATTATTTAAATATTCTGTATTATACTGATTTTAAAGCTATTATTCGACCAAATATTGAGTAAAGAATGTCCAAAACTGATAATATAATTGTAGATTTGTTTATGTCCCCTCTTAGTTTTGTTAATTTCTTGTTTGATATTTATAGGAGATACTTCGTTAGGAGTATCTTATGTTGTCTTCATGAATTGACTCTTACAATATCATGAAATGTACTTCATCTCTGATAACATTTCTTGATCTTAAGTCTCTTTTGTCTACTATTGACATATCCACCATTGCTTCTATATCATTTTATGTTTAAAATTGTCTGCGTATTCTTTTAACTGTGTTCTTATAGATGGTATATAGTTGAGTGTTTCTTATGCACGATGTCTGCTTTTTAATTAGTGTTTTAGTTCATTTATATTTAGTGCAATTAATGATATTATTGATTTTATGTAAACTAAATGCAGTACATAAAAGGATTATTTAACCCCTGAGTAGCAATGCTGAAGATAGATGATGAAGAACAACAACAACAAAAAAGCAATTTTTTTATGCTCTTCGAAAGACATATATAATTAACTTTAAAAATGTAGACATCTTGGTTTATAGATATTA
Organism: Lyroderma lyra; assembly: GCA_004026885.1. Lineage (NCBI taxonomy): Eukaryota > Metazoa > Chordata > Mammalia > Chiroptera > Megadermatidae > Lyroderma > Lyroderma lyra. The sequence goes on from PVJL010000931.1 coordinate 73,474, forward strand.
AATTTAAAAAGTTACTTTTATATAAGTAGGACCACCTGTTTTATCTTTCAGATGAGGAAACAGTGCTGGAATAGTTTTTCTTTGTCCAAGAGTCATAGAGCTGGTGAGTAATAGTATTCAGTCTTTTTAAAAATATCTTTTCTGTCTGGCTCCAATGTTCTTTCTACTGCTACCTGGTTCAGTAAAACACATTAATTTATGTAAACTTGCACCTCCCATTTTTGGTTCCTCAAACAGGCAACTTGAAATCATGAGGTTTTTGGATCAATTCTGTTCTTTAAAGTAAGTGACTATTAAGTGATTGATGATACACAAATTTAACTGATTTGAGCATGTGAATTGCTAAGAAGTTCAAAACATTGCACAAACCTTATCCTGACCTTTTGGTGTGTGAACCTTGACATTAAATCTTCCTAGAACAAATGGTCTCTTGAGCTTTCTACTTGATTCAATTTCCATCTGTTTTAAAAATACGACAACATTTCTTGGGATAATTTAGTTATCCTATTAGGAATGTGGAATTGATAGTGAAATTTAGAATGAGAAGTGAAATCATATGAAAGTCAAAGACTTAATTGACAGTTCTCTCTCTCTCTCATACATACCCACCCACCCACGCACCCACGCACCCACGCACACCATAGGCTTTCCCATTATTTGCTAATCAAACTTGAGGACTTTTATCTTTAGAAACTAACCTTGTTTTTACTAGTCTTCATAAACCCCAATATTGGGTATGAGGTAATGTTGGAGAAAAGTGAAATCACTATTTCTAATTCTTACCATAACTAGCTAATACTAGGACTGTCAATAGGGAATCTGTTAATTAGGTATAAGTATACAGTCATATGCATTTACTATATTACATTGTTACCATGCTCATTAGATTATAGTGAAGCTGCTTCTTGGGTACTTGATTCACCTTCTCCACAATCTTAAGTAATTATATCTGTCCTCATCTTACAGGCTAGTTATAGTAAAGACAGTTGGCTAAAGTTACATTACTGGTGAATGACTAAAACTGAGATGAAGATGAAGTATGCTGATGCCATGGCTATTGACTTTATACATCTATTATAATTTGCTCTTTCAGCTTAAAAAGCTGTGAAACCACATCAGAATTAATGAGTAGAGTCCTTCATGGATGATTCAGTAATTCCCTCATCTTGATAAATTTTGCACCTTCAGATTGAACTGGTTAGAGATTGTAGTGGATTTGGAGTCTGTTAGATTTTGGTTTTGAATAAGTCATTCTACTTTCACTGATGGTAGTTAGGGTAGGCCTAAACTGATATCAAATGATGTATGGGTATGAAACTGAGAAACAGTTGTATCTTATTTATCTATGATTTGTTCAAAGGATCCCCCCCCCAAATATGTACATACCACAGAAAATGACCAGGGAAAATAAATTATTTTTAATTATTTGCCAAGATTATACCTAAAATGCCACAGAAAATGATTACAGCAATCTGTGGAGTGGCATGTAATTTAAACTAAGTGGCTGAGATTTGAAATGTAGCTAACTTGAGGTACACTCCCATGTACCCTTTCGTCTTTGCCTCACTGTATCAGCAGGAAATCCATCAGCTGCTGATAACAGTGAAGCAAAGACAGAGGTGTACATGAACATGTAAATAAAAACAACATCAAAGTTGTAAGGAAAAGAAAGACCCTGTGGCACTTTACATACTTAGCTGGACACACGGCAAAAACAAAGACTACCCCTTTGTGAATGACATTTAAATGAAGAGTGAAAATTCTCTTTATGAAGCATGAGTAAATTTTTGGACTATGACAAAAACATATTAACAGATTTTCCTTCCTATATTAGGGAAGCAAGATAAATTAGAGATTAGACTCATGATTAGAAAATGAATATTTCCTCATCTGTATGTTTTTAGGGTTGGATTTTAAGAAGGGAAATTAAGGCAAATAATAGCATTCCCACGTGGAATTCATAAAATTCACAAACTATGAGTAACTCTTATTGAATAATCAAGGAAACACATTCTGACCAGATACTCAATTAGTCAGTCCAAATAGGAACAGATCATCATATACCAAATATGTATTATATGAAATGTATTAGGTAACTGCATTTTTTTCTTAATTTTATTTCTGGGAATACCTACATTATGTGTAGTATAATTTAAGTTATAGAATATATAATATTTATATAATATATAAATATGTAAAGGCAAATTATAACTACAAATATGTTCATATATGTGTGTATGTATATGTGTATATACATGTATATATACATGTATATCATACTCCTGTATTAGGAAAGATAGAAAGTGCCATGAACTGGTTGTTAAGAGACACACTTGTCTGCTCGGAATCTCCATAAATCTCCACAAACTTCTTTTTTTAAATATAGACAGTTGTCTGATTCTCATGTTCCAAATTTCCACAGATAAGACTAAATCTTTATTTTTCATTATCAAAATACTTAATAAGTACAGAAGACCTTGAAAAGCTAAAAACAGATGCTACAAAAATGTTGATAATGTGATGTCAAAATGACGATGATGATGTTGATGACATGAAATAAGCAAAGAACAGAATGTGATGGAGTGGGCACTGTCTGCTCTGCCAAGACCTCCTGGGAGCCTTTGTTCAGATTGTGTGTACTCTGCCTGGGCTTCTGTGTGATTTGTATCTAATGAAGTGCACCTGGGGCTCTCTTTTGAGGGTGGCTCTTGGGTTATTGGAGCACTTGGCTGGAAAGTACTGATACTCAAAGTGCTTGGGGTTTTCCATGTGCTCTTAGCCAATGACTGGTGCAGGAGTTTCAAAGCCCTATTCTTTGGCTACAAGTATATAAATTCAGATAATAAATTATACTAGTAACTAGAGTTTTCTTCTTTGACTCTTGCTTGAATATGCTCCATGGTATGACATCCTTTCCTGCTGTATTGTTAGCTCTCCTTCTCTTACTATGTTTTTCTGGGAGTACTCCCTGAGAAAAATCACTTGTGCAGAAATAGCTATCTCAGGATCTGCTTCTGGGAAACCCAAACTAAGACAGGTGACGACCCCCTCCTATCATAAAAACAGTTTATGGTTGTCCTTATTATAGCACTTTGATTTCAGTTCATCCTGTGAGGCCTCCATTTGAACAGTGAGAAAAGTGAGCCTTTCAAGGTTAAATAATCAACCTGAAATCATACAGTAATTCAAATACAAAGTCAGAACTTAATCTTGACAATTTCCCAGAGTGTTAGAAAATATTGTTAGGAATGAGTCCCATTGAAGTCACACAAACTCGGACATTTAATTTTGTGAACTCATCCTAGAAAAAGAGCTACCTCTGCTGAGTATCACTTTGGTCACCTTCAAAGTATTCCCCCTGGGAAGCTATGCAGCAACACCAGCGCCTAGTCCACCTTTCAAAGAAATTTTGAAACTGTTTTTCTGGAGTGGCCATCAGAGCTGTCATCATACCTTGCCATGGTTATGACACCTTGCCAAGTTGTTTGTACAGTGCTGCCAACATAAGTGTGAGAACCTGCCAACTTGGTGGCAAGTTCACAAACTTAATTGTCAGATTTTAGGTACGATGACAGCTCTGATGACCATTCCAGAAAAAGAGTTCCAAAATTGCTTTAAGGGTAGACTAGGCGCTGGTATTGATGCACAGCTTCCCAAGGGGAGTACTTCGAAGGTGACCATAGTGATATTCAGCAATGAGGTACGTAGCACTTTTTCTAGGATGAGTTTGCAAAATTAATTGTCCAACCTCATATGGGACTACTTCGGTTTCTAAGATTGTTTCCTTTTGTTTGGAAAAAAAACTGGCTTAATTTCAAGCACCATGGAAGTAGATTAAAAAAACACTTTAGAGAATGATAATGATAAGTTTATTTAATTTATCTGTAATTTTTGTAGAAGAAAGACCTTGTGGAAAATTTTAAAATCGGACTTAATGGTTACTATAATGTTACTTCAAATAACCCCAAAACAAAAGAAAAATATAAATAAATGTACTGATGGCCGAAGTAAAACAAAAAATCCTCTCTCTCCTATCGAGGACATTATAGAGAAAGACATCTATTTTAAATTTCTGTCACTCTATCAGATACAATGGCTACTTGAAATATCATCCTTGTGATTGCATTTGAAAGCAAGATACCTGCATACTTTAACCTTTTATAAACTTTTAAATAATAAACTCAAAAGATGAAGCCATTGGTTAAATAAATGGACTACTTGATTACAAAAAGAAATGCTATGAGAGATGTTTATAATATATTTTTTTAAATTTATTGGGGTGACATTGATTAGTAAAAATTACATAGGTCCCAGGTGTGCAATTCTGCATTACATTTTTTATGTGTTGTATTATGTGTTCATCACCCAGAGTTGGTTCTCCTTCCATCATCATATATTTGTGTCTTTGTCCCTTCTCCCCCACCACTCTCCCCCCTTACCTTCAGGTAGCTACTAAATTATTGACTGTGTCCGTGAGTTTTGTTTTTTGTTGCTTTCAATTTCCTTTTAACAATTAAACTAAATTTCTCCATTGCTTTGCCTTATTTGACCCACTCTCCTATCCCTCCTTCCATCTTAAAGAAGTCCCTATAATATTCTTTGTACTACTGTTTTGGTGGTGATGGATTTCTTTAGCTTTTCCTTATCTGGGAACCTCTTAACCTGATCTTCATTTTTGAATAGTAGCCTTGCTGGATATATTATTCTTGGTTGTAGATCCTTGGTTTTCATCACGTGGAATATTTTCTACCAGTCCCTTCTGGCCTGTAAAGTTTCTGGTGAGAAATCAGCTGAGGGTCGAATGGGTGTCCCTTTATAAGTTACTACTTGCATTTCTCTTGCTGTTTTTAGAATTTTTCTCTCTTTAACTTTTGCCTTTTTAATTATGATGTGTCTTGGTGTGTTCTTGTTTGGGATCATCTTGTTTGGGATTCTCTGTGCATCCTGGATTTGTATGTCTATTTCCTTCTCCAGGTTAGAAAAAATTTCAGTCATTATTTCTTCAAATAATTTCTTGATTCCTTGTTTTTCCTCTGTCCCTTCTGGTACACCTATGTTTCTGATATTCTTTGCTTAAAATTGTCCCAGAGAAATCTCAAATGATCTTCATTTTTCTGGATTCTCATGTCTATCTGTTTTAAAAAGGTGTTTTCTGCTGGCTTTTCCTGTAAATCACTGCTTTGTGCTTCTGTTTTATCTAGTTGGTAGACTTATTCCATCTTCATTTCAGTTAATGTAGTTATTATTTCTCTCTGGTCCTTCATAATGGTTTGTACGTCCTCTTTAATGCTTGTTATCATTCAGTTCCTTAAGCATTTTTATAATTGTTGCTTTGAGCTTGGTTTCTGATATAGATCATGTGTTCCCATCTCTTTAATTCTATGGTTTCTCATATTTGCAGCCTCTCTGGACCCACCCGCTGTAGTTTCTTTGGTGTTCGCTGCTGATCCTGGGCGGGCAGGGGTCTGTGGGAGAGGGGCATTTGCAGTTTTATTTTCTTCCTGTGGCTACAGGGGTCATGCAGGGAGTTTGGGCATGATTGGGCCTTTCTGTTCTCAGTTTGTTTCATGCCCAGAATCTGCCCTGAGCCTTGGGGTCAGTCCTATTTGGTGGTCTTTCAGATCGTACTGGTTGTGGGCTGAGAAACATGTGTGAAGCCCTCTCTTTCCTCCTCCTTCCCATCCTGAGCATTCACACAGTGGCTCCTCACCACCCAGCCGCTCCTCTTCCTTTGGGAACCAGAGTGAAGTCTGGCCACTGTGTGTTCCTGACGGGTCTGCACTTCCTGGGGCCAAGGTGAGGTAGGTGTGGTATCTTATGCCCTACCTTTAGGCCTCCTTTCTTCTGTCCTGGGACTGAGTGAGGCTGGGAGCACTCTCCCACCCTCTTCTTCCTCCTCCCTCCCCCAGCGGTCGAGTCCCAAATCAGGGACCTGCGTGCAGTGTCCCCGCTCTTCCCTTTATTTCTCCTTCGTTTAACCCTCTACCTACCTGCAGGTACCTTAATGCAACGAGTAGATTTCTTAGCTGTGATTTTGCATTGTGTAGAACATCTTTGGTTGAGGTCTAGGTGTTTTTTTGTTTTTGTTTTTTTTTAATTCATTTTTATTGTTAGACTTATTGGGGTGACATCTGTTAGCATTTAGGTGTTTTCTGAGTTGTAATTTCCAGAGGAGTTTTTCGGAGGTCCTCCTCATGCAACTATTGTGTTGCATCCTAGATGTTTTCTAATATTTTTAATACTGATGTAAACTAACTGGTTACAATTGAAAAACTCACCAGTTGTGCTTTACAGGTGGGTTTCCTAAAGTCTAAGTTGGGAGGCAGATGATCTCAATATTCGAGCATTTTCTGTTTTGCTAAAGATTCTGAGGCTTCTAGAATACCAAGTAAGAAAGGAATCCAGGCCACTGTACTAATTGTTTAAACTACATGAACCTGAAGAAAATATTCAAGACAAATATATAACCTTAAAAAACATTGATGACTCTGTTTCTAGCCGTGGTTTTATATACTAAGCCTCCCATAGCAAAAATGAAAAACTGGACAAAATGTACTGAAGAACTGTTTCAGACATTAGACAACCATTCTATGCAGAGTTCTGATCTCTGAAAGAACAGAAGCTGAAAGTGAGCTAAATGATAGCTCTAGTTTTTTGTGTGTGGTTTTTCTTTCTTTTTTTTTTTTTTTAACATAAAGTCACTTACCCAACCCCAGCATAGGAAGAGCACACCCTCTTCCTATGCTGGTAGGTATAGTATGGTATAATATGGTAGTCTTGTTGCATTGAAGATATAGAATCTAAATTTGGGGAAGTTGAGGTATCTGGAATTGATGGGGCAAAATATCAAAGTGGAGAGAGCTCAAACATTTGCACTAGAGTTCTTTTAAATCTGGCCAAATACCAAATTGCATGTATAGGGTTAGAATCTAGGAGGTAAAGAACACTGATTGGTAGTACAACAACTCTTAGTGAATTGGACAGCCCCTGGAATTCACAAACATTTGGGAGACATTCATGTTCTGTCAAACTAAAGAGAGGGACCTTTTTGAGCATCTGGGTCATTCTGTAAAGTACCCATAAAGGCTGAAACTTAAGAATAGGGATAAACCACCCTACAGTAAAGACTACTTTACTTAGTCATGCCTAATAAAATGTAAAGCCAAGGATAAGAGATCGAAGCCATCTGAAAGTAAATTACATGCCTACTTACAGAGTGAGAACTTGTAAAAGAATACCACAAAATCCAGCACAAATCTATCTGCAGAAACATAATGAGAAGTATTGGTGATGATGGCATTAGCAACAAGGTCTTTTAAAACAGATATTAAAATATATTCAAGGACTTAAAGGAATAAAAAAATAAACCCAATGAAAAGGGTGAGTTATTTTTAAAAGACCAAGGGAGGATGTTCTAGAGTTGATATATATTATATCTGAAATAAAAAAATTTACTTGATGGGCTTAACAGTAGATTAGACATTGAAGAGGAAAAGGTAAACGTAAAGATATTACAATTAAAACCACACAAAATATAAAGAGAAAAATGACTGAAAGAAATGAACAAAAATTCACCAACTTCTGGGACAACATTAAGAAACTTAACGAAGTTGTAATTAGAGTACTGGCAGAGTCAGAGCCAAGGAAATTAAAAAAAAAAACAACATAAAAAATAGCTAAAATGTTTTCAAATGTGATGAAAAATTATAAAAACCACATATGCAAGCACACCAATGGACAGGAAGGAGAAATACTAATAAGAAAAAATTTATACCCAAGGACATAATGATTACATTTCTGAGCATTAAGAATAAAGAGAAAACCTTAAATAGTTAAGACAGAAGGCTAAAGTCTTATGAGCTTAACGTATCAGAAGGCAGAGGCTGAGATCAATAGAATTCTCTAGAAGCAAAGAAACCAGAGAGAGAGCGAGCTCCTCTGAATTTTATTTTTAATAAAAACAATTTTTTTCCCCAAACATGTAGCCAACTATCAAATAATTGAGGTACAAGTGAGGATCCTAGCAGTTCAGGAAGGGCAAAAGTAGCAGTTGGAAGTCACATGAACCTAGGTGTGCTACTTAGGCTCTCTGAACTTTAGTCTTCTCATTTGTAAACTGGAACAATCGTGCCTACATCCTATATAACACAGCAGACGATAATATATTCAATAAAATAATTTCAATGATGTATGTAAAATGCTCAGTGAACTGCAGACAGTGTACAGCAAATCTCTTCACATCATTGATTCTCAGATTTCCCATGAGCAATGGAGTACTGTTAGTGGATATCAGAGTTAATTTTCAGTTATAGCTCCACAATGAAGATGTTGAGTAGATAAGCATGGATAAGAGAAAAAGAGGGAAATATAAACAACCCAGGCATGAAAATGAAAAGGTTATTGATAAACAGTATAAACAGAATATTCCCTAATACAAATAATACTCAGTTCATGATTTTCTTTATGAATGTATCTGGAATGTAGAGATAGAGCATTATAAGTAATTCTTTCAAGAAATATTAATTGAACACATTCTATGTTCCCTACACTGTTCTAGGCACTGAGGGCAAAGTAGTTAGCATATTTGACAAAGATTCAAACAACATAGAGATTTTGTGCCAGTGGTAGTAAATAGGGGATAGATATATATCAAATATACACACCACTCAATAAAAAGTTTCTGTGGTAATAATAAAAGAGACACTGAGTTAGAGCAAGATAGGAGATCTGAAATAGGTTGAATATTAAGTGAAGGCTTCTGTAGGGAGATGACATTTAAGCATAGACCTTTATAACAAGAGTCAGCCATGTGAAGATTTTTATATTAGAGTAATCCTAGTTGCTGTAATGAATATATGCTAAAACTTCAGTGGCTTAATAAAATAGAAACTAATCGCTGTCTCATATAATAATCCAGTATAGTTTTATTCTTGGTTAGCTTTCTCCCATTTGTTGATTTGGGGACCCAAGCTCCTGTCTTTTACCACCCCTTAGGACCTCAGAATGCTCTAATTCTAGGAGGTTGAAAGGAAAAGAAACAATGGAATAAAAAATTTACATGTTTTTAAAATTTCCTGGCCCAGAAGTGATACATCAGTTCTGTTCATATTTTATTGGAATAGCTGGTCATTTGTCTAGTGAAGATGAAATAAGTTACTGTTTAAAATGTAGCTTTGACAGTTCCTAGAACACAGGAATTGTTAGGTAAAAGTTTTTGTCTAAATGATTCTTAAACAAGAGCTTCTGTGCAAAAAACCCTGATGTGGGTAAGCGCTTGGTGTTCCTGAGGCATGTAAAGAAGACCAGTGTGGAGTACGATAGTGACCAATGGGGAGTGGGAGCTGAGGAGCTTGCAGAGGAAGCCCAGAGATGGATCATGCAGGTTTTCTCCGACACAGGCTAGGTTTCAGTTCAAATGCCAGCAGCCTTGTAGGGGGTGTGTGTGTGTGTGTGTGTGTGTGTGTGTGTGTGTGTGTGTAGGATTCTTTGGGAAAGATCCAGTTCCCATGACAGAAGTTAGGGTCAGGGACAATTTTCAGAAGCATCTTGTGGCATACTTTGTCTTCTCTACAAGACTGACAGTCATGGAAGTTTAGTGAGGGGGTAGGGTCGGCACTGACATGATTCTGACTCAAGTTCAGTTAATTTTGTCTCCGATAAAAGACAGATATACTGGAAACTGACACAATTCTCCAGAGTTGATGGCTTCTTCCTTAGAGATGTTTCATAATTACGAGGACTCATGAGGTTAAGACAATAGCCTAGAGCACTGCTTTGCCTTAATCTTATCCATCAGTTCTCCATAAGCAAGTAAATATATTTCCAGGGGAACAGAGGCTGTTTTGTCTATTAAAAAAATTTGCATTTACCGTACTTTGTCAGGTGTAATGTGCTTCCATGTGTAATGCAGAGCCACATTTTGGGCCCAAACTTTCAGGGAAAAAATCTTTTGTTTTAATTTTTTAATTCACATTTTAATGTGTTTATATTTAGGTACTTGGTTTTTGTATTATAAAGGAATTTTTGCATTTTTTAAACATTATGGCACAAGAAATTTTATGTAACAAATAATTTACAAAACACAAGAACAGTTACAAGGTACAAGAAATTTTATGTATGAAATTTTTTATATAAAAAAATTGATTATTGTATTCCAGGATATTATTTTGCATAAACGTCCAATACCTCCTGTCCTATTCTTACTCTCAGGTGGTAGTGATCTTGCTTCCTGCTTCACAGAGAAAAATTAATTAGGAGACACTTTCACAAGCCCACACACTTCATCTACCCATATATTAATGCCATTTATAGATATGTAGCTTTCCCTTCTGTTACCTTCTACGAGAGGTCTCTGCTCTTTTCTAAGCCTCTTGTAAGCATAATCTTCCCTCTCTGAGGATGAGGTAAATCCATTCTTCTAGTGCTTCAGAGCATGCACCTCAGAGCCATTTTGAACCCTATCCCATACCACAGATCCATTTTGTTGACAACCTACAAAATAGGTAATCTCTACCTTCAAAATATCCAAAATGCTACTGTTATGACCCAAGTTATCATTATTTCTAGCCAGGATTGTTACAGTGACTTCCAAAATGGTCTCTCACCTTTTCCTCTGTCCCACCTGTAATAGTTGTTCTCAACCAAGGTTAATTTTTCCTTTGGCAATGTTTAGAGACACTTTTGGTTGTTACAATTGGCAGGCAGGGGGCTACAGGGATCTAATGGGTAGAGGCAAGGGCTGCTGCTAAACAGCCCGCATTGCATAGGACAGGCTCCTACAACAAAGAATTTTCTGATCTAAAATGTCAGTGGAGCTGATGTTGAATTATTCTGGCCTATTATCTATTCTCAAAGCAACTGACTGAGTAAGCGTAAGGGTGAGTTTGATCAGGTCATTCCCCTGCTTGGACCTTCCACCGACTCTCCAAAGTAAAAGTCTAGTTCCTTTCAATCACCCACACTGCCCTGAAAGATGCTGTGTTCCTGCTGTGTCACTGGACACATCTCCATTCGCTCTTATAGCCACCCTGGTCACACCGCTGACCCTTGGACACTCTTGAGTTTTCCTGCCTCAGTACCTTTGGATTGACTCTTCACCAGACATACTCCCTCCTCCTTCACAGTTTGTGCCTACGTCATCATCTCCTTCGAGCCTGCCCTCAAAATTCCCACCAATGTTCTCCAACATTCTCTATTCTCCTTATAAATTTTAACAATTCCTAATTGTTATGGACTGAATTGACCCTACCCCCCATATTCATACATTGAAGTCCTAGTCCTTGGATCCTCAGACTGTGACTATATTGGGAGAGAGGGTCTTTAAAGAGCTAAATAAGTAAAAAGAGGTTATTAGGGTGGGCCCCAATCGAATATGATTGCTGTCCTTATACAAAGAGGAGATTAAGACACAGGGGCACAGAACGAAGACCATGAGAAGACACAGGGAGAAAGCAGCCATCCACAAGCCAAGGAAAAGGGCCTTCAGAAGAAACCAGCCCTGCTGCTGCTTTGGTCTCTAGAATTATGAGAAAATAGATTTCTATAATTTATGCCACCCAGTCTGTGGTACTTTGTCACAGCCCTAGCAAATTCTTACAGTAATTATTACCTTCCAGTTTACAATGCAGTTTAATTTGGCCTTGTAGCTATTACTTAACTGTCTTCTTCCTACCTTTGATTGTAATCTCCATGAAGTCAAGGATTCTTTTGTTTCTGTGTTTCAGATGTGTAATCCTTATCTATATTTCCTGAGAGCTATAATTTGCAAATGAGGAAAGGATGACACATAAACTGAAATGGCTTGCCCAAGGTTATAAAGTAGTGAATGGATGGCAGAAGCAGCACAAACTCTGGGATTCCTCTTCTGGATTCTTGTTGGCTCTCTTTTGACAAGATTTTTTTTTTGTTTTGTTTTGTTTTGTTCTTTACGTGGGCAGTTCCCTGGCTGGGAATCGAACCCAGGCCGCAGCATTGACAGCGCCGAAGCCTTAGCCATTACACCACCAGGGAACTCCCCATCTTTTGAACCACATAGATGCCTAGGTATATAGGGAAAGAAGAAGTGCTGGAGCAGAGCTGTTGCAATAACAAGTCTCACATTGATCACCAACCCCATAGACCCACACACCTTCCTCACAAGTGAACAATGAGAAAGGACTCCCAAAGCCATCCAGCTGTTTAAGAAACACACTTAACTTGTTTATAAAGAATAAAATATATAGACTTGTTCAGATTACATTGCTTTTCAGTGAGTGATGAGCAATAGAAAAGAAGAGGAAAAATGGAAATCCTGAAGAACTGCAGTAGTAAAGAAAAGCAGAAGCAGCAAGCAAAAAGTATTATGAATTAAAAGCAATATATGGATTCCCTGGTAGCTTCTCTGTCTACTATCATGGAAGGTGAACCTTTAGTTATGAATAAAAATATTCACTCCTTGTTCCTACCCAGGATAAAACTCCAGTTTAACACATTAGCCCCTTTCTCTGCCACCCTGTATATGAGCTTGCCAAACCAGCCAGCTTATACACAATTAACAGAGAGGTTCCCAATACAAGGAGAGCTTTGTTCTCATGGAATAATATCCCTGTCTTCTCATCTCTTACAGTGGTTTCCTTTTAACCAGCATCATCTGCCAAAATAAATTAAGCAAAAGGGAAGAGGTGGAGATGAAAACACTCTCTCTGATTGAAATCTATTTTCATCTCATGAAAAATATCTTAATTTTCACTTATATTCCATGTCTGTAGCTGAGGGCCATTAAAACTAATAAAACTAAATCATTTGTGACAGATCTTAGAAAACAGTTTCTGCAATCCACTGCACTCTCAAATGCTCATTAGAAATAGTGTTTTTCTTTTCAGAAGAATGCTCACCGAATGCTTAAAATGTGTTTCCTCCAACTTTTGACAAGTTGAACTGGCAATGGAGTGTTTGAAGCAAAGGCGTGACATAAAAAAGATGTTGCACAGCTATATCAAATGTGACCGGGACAAGACATCAAAGACAAGAGCGTTAGGATGCAAGGCAAATGGAGGAGGAAGAATCAAACATTTATTTCTGCTTTATACATTTTCTGGCATCAGAATAAACAGTGGGTTTGCATTTAATGTAGGCATAACATTGCACAACAGTTTAAGAAGCCCTGTCTCTTTCCTTAGAAGTCAAACATTCAATACAATGAAAATTCTTGCAGATATTTTTATATTCACCTGTAAAATGTCAACAAAACAAGATCAATAATACCACTAGTGATAATGTTAACGTATACTACATACTTTTCTTGAGTGTTAGAAAAACAAATGTATAGTAAGAGACTTTTAGAGATTTTAAAAGAGACACTAATGTTTATTATTTGTTAAAGCAATAGCTATCATTATTGAGCATTTACTAGGTGCAGTATATTTTATATTTATGATTTCTGTTTTCACAACAGGTCCTTACATAGATAAAATTATATCCACATTACAGAATTGGGTAGTATGAGTCAGTAATTATTATATTAATGTTAACTAATATTTTACTATTAGTAAGCTATACTATTATTATTATTACCAAAGAAGGATTACACAAAAAAACACAGACACAAAGAGTATGGTTATACATTAATTTGAAGGCCTGTACCAGTCAATGCTCAATCAGAGAAGCAGAAGAAATATTAAGAAATTTGTTTACAGGGATATGACCTTATGCTGTTGAGGGAGCAGCTTAAAAAGTCTTTCAAGGCTGTTGTCTTCACGCCTGATGCTGGTGCTTGAAGTCTGTAAGGCAGGCAATTAGGAAAGAAAGATGTAGTCAGAGAGAAGAAGGTCAAGTAGGAAGCTGCCAACATTAGCTAGAACCAACACATTCGAGCTGGAGCCCATAAGCATCAGCTGGAATTTATGAGGATGTGCCCGAACTGGTTGTCAGCACTCTCTGCCTCCCACCTTGATGAAGTGGGTGTTCCATAGAAGACACTGCATCCTTCATCATGGTCCTAAACATTACTGGCTCAGGAGTCAGAGAAGCTGGAAAAAGAACCAAGAGAGGGTGGAGCATTGGCAAACCCACCTGCCAGTGACAGTGGCAAGGTATGTGAACTCCAAAAGCACCTGCTGCGGACTTCCATCATAAAACAACTCAGCGACTGCTGCAGCACTTCCGCCTTCCAAATTGCATAACAAAAGTCTCTTAGGGCGCACTTTAGCTGCAAATATACGAAGAAGGAAATTCTGGGAAACAGTTTTCCCTAGCCAGATTGACCCATCGCAAAGCTTCCACAGACCACTCTTCAAATTAGGAAATTTCCAAAGTCACGTTGCTTTGCATTGTATTATTATATTAAGCAGCTATCCTCTGTTAACTTTTGCTAGCCCTTTCCCCCCAAAAGGGTACAAAGCCCCTCTTTTAACATTTGGGTGATGTTCATTGTTCTTGTAGCTGATCCACACACTCCTTTTGATATTCCATTAACTTAAATAATGAGTTATAACAGCATATGTTACATGGAAGGGGAGTAAGAGAGGGGAAAAATAAAACTATAACATGCACAAACACATGTACCCCATATAGGCACACCTACTATACATAGCTATTACAGTCCTCATTTTTGGTTATGTGATCAAACCTGGTATTTATAACTACCTTTCCCCACTCAATTCCATGTGTGCTTTGTCATTAGGGAACACCTCAATTTGTTGTGGTTTGGCTATTTGGGTGATTCAGATCTTCACTCCTCAAGGGTCAGGGTCACTAACATTCCTGCCTGAATTGAGTTGTTATAGAGTTTTTGTTAGCCACAGGCATGGGGATACTAACTGGTAACCCAGGGTTCAACTGTATTCCAAGCATATCCCTTCTGACTTTGATTATATAATAGCTAATTAGTTCTTCCTTGATCATCAGGGTCAATCACCCAGCCCTTTTCTTTGCTCGTTGATTCACTGGTGTGAGAAACTCTAGGTGGCCAGGTGGTAGTCTCAATTTCAAGATCAATGTGATCGTTGTCGGGAAAAGCAGTGATTTGGTATGCATCATACCTGTGCACAGGTCATACTTTGTTTGTTTTTCCCTCTCCGAAGCCTGATGAAACTTGAGTATATTTATAGATCTGGAAGCAAAGAGAGGTGGTGGAGATAGTTCTGGATAGGATCCAGATTCCTTTGTAGGCCATTACAGTTCCTCCAGGCAAGGTGAAAATAATCTCTTCAGGCAGGAGTGGAAGTATTGGTTCTGTTGCAGAAGCCTCCACAGAATTTAGGGGTCCAAAATCCCCACCTTTATATACCCATAAGCCCCATTGCAAATTTCAGGGTCTTATTCCTTCCCAATTGTCCAGAATTTTGTGGACTCAATTTGCATTGCAGTTCAGCCCCTTGCAGGATTGGACTTTGGGTTTGGTTTTCAGAAATCTAGGCCCTGTGGTCACAAGAGATGATGGTTTCTTTGAGGAAAAACATGGACAATTTCAGGTCTGTTATGCAAACCTTAACTGATAAGTTAAAGCCATGTGTTCATCATTTTCTTCCCCCATGTTTCTAGTAAATGTAGAACCAACCAATCAACCTCATTAGATGCCTTATATTGACTAAAATATTCTCGAACAGCACATACTTAGTCTCAGAAGCTTGTTTCCTTCAGGCATTTGATTGCAGGTGTTTACAGGTGATAATTTGCATAACATTTTTGCCACTACATGGTGTGGACTGCTAGTGTCTCCTCAAGCACTAGAGATGGGAGTGATTAGGACCTTTAAATCTAATCAGATCAGAATAAACCGGCTAACCCAGAGCAGTCTAGAAAGTCCATCTCAAATACCATGCTGCTAAAATCTCTCTCAGGGACAAATTATGTATCAGGTAAGGCTCAGTCAGGGAAAGTGAACTATAAGGATACTTTGTTACAGGGATCTGACTTTGTCTAATGGTGGCACTGGTTAAACAGTCTCTATAAGGCTATTGTCTGAGGAAGATAAAAATAATGTTAAGGGAGGAAAACAAGGATGGGCTAGCCAGAATTTATGAGCTGGAATATCCCGAGAATGATCTGAAACCCAGGTCAGTTTTCATACCACCTACCGTGATAAGTGGGTGTACTGCAGGAGAAGCTGATGTCCTTCATCACAGAGCTAAACACATGCCTGGCCCTGAAGTGAGAGAAGCTAAAGGAGGATCCAGGAGATGGTAGAATAGTTGCAGGCCTGACTACTGCCTCTCACCAACAAGGTAAACCAACAGATAAGCGACAACCTTTGTGAGCTACAAAAGTACCTGTTCAGACCTTTGTTGGAGCATAAAACCCAGAATGGCTGCTGCTTCACTCCTGCTCAAGTGACAATGTCCCTTATGGTATACCCTCACCTGAAACACAGAGGAAAGAGAATTCTGGGAAAAGTAGTTCAGCCTGGGCAAAGTGACACATTACAAAGCCACAAGTCCCATTTTGTAGATGAACCAACCCCATATCTATATTTGGGGAAACTTCTAATTCTTTTTCAGATGTTTGCAATGTTTTTGCTGTTAGTATCCTATGGCCAGGAATTTCTGTCACAACTACATTTTGGTGGGCATTGGTACTAGGAAATTGAGGTATAATACATTAAGACTGAGAGGTTCATGAATAGATTAGGTGGAGAAATGTTAATTCAAGGCCTGAATTTATGAGGTCTAAATAAGATAGCATATATTAGATATTTATCTACAGTTACTTGGCATAAAATAGAACTCATAAAATATTAGTTTCTTTCCATACTGCTAAAATATGTGCCCTGGCTCCTTCACTTTTAACTTCATGAGTTGTGTTAATTCCTTGATTTTATTTACAACTTGATTGTCTGTTGAGCTCCTCACTGGACTCATACGAAAATTAAAGCAAAATAATTTATCTGAAAGGACACTGTAAAACGAATAACACTTTGTAAATGGAAAAGTGTGATCATTATATTGTACTTGTTTCAAAGTTAATTTGATAATCATCTGAAGCTCACTTGCAGCTCCTTGATAGAAAGAGATTTTCCTATTTTAATCTGTTGGGATGGCATTGAAAGGATGCTGGCAGGTAGTTCTCATTCTTACCTATGTTGGGGAAATCGGAACACACAAAATAACCATAGTAGCTTTCGTTAGTATGTGAGGTAGCAGATGGAAATCAACGGCTAAGCACTTTGATGCTTGGAAGATAAATAGAGACCATGAGAACTAACATTTGTATTGTTTCTATGGAGCCTTGTGGTGTTGGTTTTATTTATTTTTAACTTGTCAATGCATGTGAAGTTGCCATCTGCTAGATGCACTGAAAGCATTTCTTTTCTTCTTCATGCACCAAGAAAATAGTATTAAAGTTACATCAGCCTAGCCTGAAATGTTTGTCTCACTATTCAAGTACCAGTGTGATCTGGGTGGGCTGTATACACAAAACTCGATTATCTTCCCTGTCCATCCTATGAAAATCAGTATTTAAAAAGATACAGGTTTCTGTCTGCACATCTGGTAGGATGAGTAACTTAGGCAAGTAATCATGATAATGAAAGTGTATGGGAATGAAAACCATACCCACCATATATTTAAAAATAAAACAAACTTAAAACAGCTTGTTGAAAAACAATGCCTTATTAAGTACCAAGTTAGCACTAAAGGTGATAAAAAATGAGATGTGTTCTTCTTTCAAGAGGTTTGTAATCTATATGGGAGATGAGCTGTATTCTCCAGTAAAAACAAAATCATAGCTATTTAAAAATTCATGTTCTGGCTTAAATCTATGTGGTGGGTATAGACAAATAATTTCGTTATCTGCTGCTTATTATAATCTTGAATCTCCTAGCGTTAGTATTCCAGTAATATGCTCTACATCACAAAGTTTTTGTGATTATATGAGGTTGTATATTCAAAGGTTTGTATTTATAGGCCACTTAATTTATAAGATATTTTTGAAGACTTTAGTTCTGTAATTCCCAAAAAAAGTTAGTACACAAAACCCTCTAGAGGAAGAGTAGTCACACACACACACACACAAATTCCATTTTATGTCATAATATTTAATATATTTTAAATCTTGAAATTACATTTACAAAACATGTGACATTCCTATGTCCACCCAATAGGAGATGTGTGGTTTAATGAAGGGTAAGAAGCATGTCATTGATGCATTCATAATAGTCCTGTAAATTAGGCTTTGAAAAATTAGTCTCCCCATTTCACTGATTAAACAAGAAAGGTTCCAAAACATTAAGTGGCTTGTCAGAATTTATGCAGAGGTAGGGCTCTTGGTTCTAACCCCAAACCTCCCACACTTGGTGCGTAGGTATCACAGAGACCTAGACAAGATCTCAGTGTACAGATGGCAGTAAACAAGGGCATTTGTGGATGCTAGGAAAGGTAGGAAAGAGAATTCATCCAGATTACTAATTCTTATGCCAAAGTAAGGAAGAGGCATTGATGCATTTAATGTATATTTTTGTTCTATTTTATTTTTATCCATTTTTTAGTTGAATGGAAATTTAGAGAGACCTCAGAAAAAGTATGCAAAGCCAGACACACGAGGAGAGCTGGGAGTTCCAAATAGAAAAAGAATCCAATCACCATCTTCTCCAACTTTCATAGAAATTCATAGTTAAGCAAAGTACCATAACAACTAAAAAGAATTGGGAAATCTTGTAGTGCCTCAGTGGTCACAGAGCCTTGAGCCATAGGCAGGCTAGCTCTATGGAGAATGAATCATTCAAGAGAAACTTGATTACTTTTTTGATAGAATTAGAAAGATCATTGTCAGTAGAAATGGTGTTGATGTGATATGTCTTGATTTTTAAGAAACTATGTCCATTGGGGAAATTTTACATGAAAATTAATTTCAGTTGGGTTGAATAAAAGCCTTGTTAAGTAGGCAAAACCACACTGATGGGTCACAAATTATATGTGATAAAAAAGAGGAGAAACGGAGAGAGAGAAAGAGTTGAGAGGAGAGAGAGAGAGAGAGACAGATAAAGAGAGAGAAAAGGGAAAAGAAATCAGGAATGTATTAAGAAACCAGGGGGTTTTTAAGAGGAAGGCTGTGTATCCTAGTATTGAAGTCTTTTTACATCATTCATCAAAAATGTAGTTCCTATGGATTCTAAAATTTAAAAACATATATTGACATTCATGTCAGAGAGACAGAGACTGTTAATAGATCATTAAGACTAGATCTCTAACTTCATTTGAGTGTATGATCATGCATGTTAAGTGGACAGGTGTTCTTTAGGCAATTTTTAGAGAAACTGGTGAAAGTATAGCCAGGGGGTCTAAGAACAGATGTTGAGTCAGGAAAACCTGAATTCAGATAGAGGTTTTAGCACTTCTTAAGAACTCTTCTACCATCAAGAGGTTGAGTTAAATTTGCTTCCCTTTCAATGTAGGCTGGCCTTAATGCCTTGCTTCTAACAAATAGACTATGGTGTCAGTGACACTGCGTAGCTTCTGAGTGAGTATAAGTCATGTAATGTGATACGTCTTCTACTCAACCTGATAAGGTCTGGTGTGGTAATCCCCATGTAGAAAGTGTGGCTACCCTGAATCTACCATGTTAGAGAGATCACATGGCATGATCACCTAAAATCAGAGGCAGATACCCTAAGAGTCTTGTTTTTACTGGTCCTCAGCTTATTAAGACTTCCCACCCAGAATCTGACATGTGAGTGAAAAAGCCTTTAGAGGTGGTTACAGCCTCAACCAGTGTCTGACTTTGCATGAAAAACCAGGATGAGAACCATTTATCTGATCCCAGTGAGTCACCAATGTCAGGATAGGTAATAATAAATAGTCTGGTTATATGCCACTAAATTTGGAATGTTTGCGTATATAGCAATAGATAAATAAACCTGTGTCACTGAGGACAATTTTCAGGAGCTTCAAAAATATTTATAAGTCCTACACCATAAATTGTTGTAGGTATCAATTTAGACAATCTTAGACCAATGCTCGCCTAATAGTTTTGAACATTTGTAGCTCATGAAATTATTAGTAATGACCATATTATTAAAGGTAGTCTTAAAGTAAAGGTTGTAATATAGTAATAAAGGTCACATTTAGGGACTTAGATAACCCTGTAGAGGGTTTTTCATAGAAACAGAACCAGTCGTGGGAAGGAGAGTGTTGGGGGAGAGAGAGAGAGAAAGACATATATGAAGTGAAATGGACTCATAATAATTGTGGAGGCTGAGAAGGTCCACAGTCTGCTCTCTGCAAGTTGGAGACCCAGGGAAGTCAGTGGTGTATTCATAATCTAGTTCAAGTCTGAAGGCCAGAGAACCAGGGAGCCTAAAGTTGTAAATGCCAGTGGGAGAACAGGGGAAGATGAGAGGAAATGTTCCAGATGAACAGTGAGGCAGAAAAGAAGGGGCCAGAATCCTCCTCCCTTCACTTTTTGTTCTTTTCAGGTCCTCAGTGGACTAGTTGGTGCCTGCCCATGTTGGGGAGGGCAGTCTACTTTTCTGAGTCCATCTATTTAAATGCTAATTTCATACAGGAACACCTTCAGAGATACCCTGAGAAATGATGTTTAATTTGGGCACCCATGACCAGTCACATTGACATGTACAATTAACCATCACACATAGGTTATTCTACAAGTTAAAGACTTGTTAACAAACACCATGGGGCATACTTAAAACCATGTCATTAGGAGTGCTTCCAGTTTGAATTCATGTATCACCCCCATTTTCCTGCAGAATGTTCTTTGTACTTGGTCATAAGACCGATCACAATGTACTGTGATCTCTTGAGAAAAAAAAATGCCTGGGTGAGATCCTGTAATGGTCACAATGAGATCAGAGAATCAGGAGTATCAAGCCATACCCCATTAAACAACCCTTCCCAAAGGGTTCTGGAAGATGATAGAAGAGACAATACAAAAATAAATAAATATTTACACTATTAATAATTTTATGTCCCAAATAAGAGCCTCCTCAGCCATAGGAAAGCCATGCTCATTCATACCTATGGGAAAAGAGAGCCTCTCAAGCCTTTTACACAGCCAGTTTCTTGCCATGAAAGAGAAGGATGTGCGATGAGCAAAATGCCCTGGGGCCTGACTATATCAAAGGTAGGAACAAAAATGCAGTGAAAGGAAACTGGGGTTCTTTACTTAAGGAGGAATAAACCTGCCTGAAAAAAAGAGCATACCAAGGTGTATATTCTGAGCTCATGCTGAGAGGAAAAAGCACCACCTCTTCCCTCAGGAGAGAGCTAAGCTAAGTGAAGATCCTGGCCTGGCTTAGGAAGAAGAGGCACCATATCTACCTTTAGGTAATGGAATCATATTCTAACATCTCCCTACCTTAAATATGTGGAAGAGGCCTGTACAGTTTGTGGTGGATGAAATCAACTGTTGTCCTGCTCACAACTTAATTGTTGAAGGGATCAGTACTTCAATAAAATAAGTATACAGTCTGCACTTGAAGGAGGAAAAGTCCATTTGGGGTGACTAGTTATTGAAAGTGTGCCCAATGGTGGTCCTCCCAGTTAGATGTAGCAAACTGACTTAATGTGTCCCTCTCTGCAGTTGGCAGAGATACTAAGCACATGGGGGGCGGGGGGCGGTGTGGAGGGGGAAGGTCCTTTAAGCCTAGACTCTATCCCCAAACAAGAAGTTACTCTTCTGCTTCCCATAAAGTTTACCACAATTCCTAGACTTGGACCCAGGATGAATAAAGTGTATGGTTCCAGGAGATATATCTAGGATACGTCCTGTTTTTGTTTTGTGTCTATCCTTAAAACATCATAAGGTCATAAACAAAGGTCTTTTTGGCCTACCCCTACATTGGAGCTTAGAGATCTAACTACTATGTGAGCTTCTCTCTCCCTCCAAAGAATGAGTGACTGCAGTTTAGCATCTTGGCTTTGGTTTGTCTTTTTAACTCTTTGTGAATCATAGCACCAAACTTAGTGCCTTGTTTAGTATATGTGTGATAAATCAGTATGGACTCCTCTTTTTCACTCCCCAAAGGTCTAAGATTCACTCCTTTCCCATTCAGATATATAGTTTTTTCCCTCCTTTTACATAATTTCATATGCACACAAACTAGAGACATATACTCTTAAGTCTCTCTTATAGGTAGACATCTAAAATTCCTTTAGCCTTTCTTTTTTAATGTGATTTTGTCCTTGTCCTTCAGGTCACTTATATTCTTCTCTTAACCTTTTCCAGTGAGTCCCCCATCCTTCTAAAAATGCAGTAATAAAAATTAAATATAATTATTTAATAATAATCAGCTAAAATTCAAAGAAATGACAAGGGTCATTTTCTTATGCTAGAATACTGTATTGTATGTATTTTAGTATCTTTTAAAATATTTTTTTATCAAAAGAGCATTACATTGTAATACAAGTTCCATTGTAACTTAACTGTAGAAAATTATGTGAGAGCTTTCAATCAATATAGTCTTCTCTGAGTAAGTAGCCAACCATATCTACTTCTAGGGAAGATAAGTGAGTAGATTCTTACTTAAGAGCCCACACATAGTGCTAGATATAAATCTCCTTTTCGACAAAGAGTGTTTTAAAACAGGTCATTTTTTGGAGATCTTTTCTGGTCACACTGCTCTAACCTTTGGAAAATTATGAATGAGATTGGATACCTTGGAAAAATATAAATGCCATAAATCAACACTATACCAATTCTACATTATGAACTTATCTAGTACATGTCTCCTACTTGTAAGACAACATTGTAGAGATTTAAATTTATAGAATTGAACTTAACCTATGCAGCTGTCATCCCCTAAATTAATATACATATCCACCAAGTTAGTGCTTTAATAGAAAATGGAGAAATGCAGATGTGAAGTCTCATGGGAGATCACAGATGAAGATTGTGGCAATTCTGAGTTATATAGGACCTTAGAAAACTGTTAATGCAATGACTTTGTTTAAGAGATGAGGAAGAATCTATGTTGAGTTGGAAATCAGCGGCAAAGCAGTGACTAGAACTAATACTTAATTATTTCAAGACTGGTGTTCCTTTTTCTGTGTTTCATGGCTTTTGAGATTCCCCAGGAAATCTTCCTATACTCTCACAACTGTGAATTCAGGGAGACCTCAAAAGGAATCTGAATAGTAGTTTTCATGCTCCTAGTTATGATCTCTGGTTGGGCATCTCTCTGGCTTCATGGCTTTTCTTTAATGGAAAAGTCATCTTATCATGGCCCAGGAGGACTTCAGGACGTGTCACCTCTTTCCCTCTGCAATGCCATCTTTGTACTTCCAGGACGTGAGGTCTTTCTTTCTCTCTAGGTGTCTATGTACATTATGCTTCCTGGAACTCTTCTATAACTCTGGTTCCCTTTTCTGAAATTTGCTTAAACAAGTTCTACTTATTATAAAAAAGTACCTCTTTCCTATTAGCCTTCTTTAGTCTCTCTAATCACCTTTTATCTCTTGGCTTCCAGACCTCATCTCTTTCTTTGTATTTTAAAGACAATGGAAACTCTTGTTTATTGAATCTGCATAAGAAGAGTGGGGATTGATGTATCACTTATGCAAACATATGCCACGGATGCAGCCTGTAATATAGCAGGGTTCCCAGGATACCACATTTTCATTCCTGCCACTCTGCATATTTCCCTTGGGGCCAGCCAGAAAGCTATGCTGTCTTTCCATATATGATAGACCTGGATTCTATTTCGGGTACATAAAAATAAGAAATACTCTCCTGGGATTCGTTTATGTCATTACTGTGCCAAACTCTAAAAGGGAAATGGCACTTGATATCCATCCCTTACAGACATCAGGGGAATTTATTTTTCAGGGGCAAACACCCTAGCTATGGGAAGTGATTATATCTAGATCCAAGTGCTGTTAAAAGAAAATTTATCTAGTACATCGATTCCCAAGCGGTGGTACATGCTGGGCTGTTCAGGGGTATGTGAAAAATAATCAGTAATGGCAGAAAAAGAAGTAAAGTAAAACATGCAAAATGTTTGTTATGGAACAATAAATGTTAACTTTAAATCACTGTTAATGGAGACACTTCAAAATTAGATCACATTAGGGAATGATGATTGGTGAGGGCATGGCTATGAACCCCTCCCCCAGACCACTCTTCTACCAGACATTACACACAGTTTCAGAACAATTCATTTGGGATGGTTCTAGAACTTCCCTAAACTCATAAATACATCCATAGCCAGACTGTTTGATTAGTTTAGTTATTAAGTGCGTTGTCTTTCATCATTATTCTTTTCAAGTAGTTTTTTTTTAATTTAATGTTTAAATACTTGATCATCATAATCAATATTTAACTGTTATGAATATTATAAAATTAAATCTGTGGTTTGTACTTTTAGTGTAGTTTTTCTTTCCTAATTTATTCCCTCATTTCCACTATTTCCAATTAAGATAGGCAATGCAAAAGTCAGTATTTAAAAACAGCTGTTTTTTATAAAAAAAGGGGTACAATTTATAGAAATGGGCTGAAAGCGGGTACACAAGTGGACAAAGGTTGGGAACCACCAGTCTAGTAGATTACCTACTGAAACTCTTTCCTAAGCCTCCTGTTCTCTCTCCTGAATGTTTTGACAGGGAGCACGGTTTGTGAGTAACAGTGTCTCTTGCAGCTGCCATCTAGTTACTCCTTCTTCCCGGCTGGGCCCATACACTAGCCCCATGCCTGATCAGTTTTCATGGTCATTCCATTGATTGGGGTGATTTGTTCAGATAAAATGGGAAATTGAAATGGAATTGTTGCTGGCTACAACATCATCCGCTTTTTCTATTTTGTCAAAATGCCACGGCTGCTCATTTTTTCATGGCCATGAGTTGAAATAAATTAAACTTGCCAGCGGCAAAACTTCTCTGAGATCAGATGGGAATATATTGATTAGCTCTTTGAGGCCTGATGGATTGGAGGTTCTTGCTTTATAAACACATTTACAAACACGCCTTAAGAAACAGTTGCTTAGCACTGGGTAGACTGATTGTGTTTATTTAAAGCTGCAGGGAAAGGCGTACCTGCAATCCCCATTTTAACCTATTAGTGTTTTCATCCCAGATCAATGATGACAATGAAGTGGCTCCTTTTCTTGACTTCTAAGACCAGGTCAAGGTGGGCTGACCTAGCGTTGTGTCAAATAATACATCAAAGTCTTGGGAATGTCTTAACTTGACATAAAATGTTAGAACGTTAGAGCTGAGTGGGGCTTACACCATCAATTCCTTCAGCCTATGGAACCAATTCTCTAATGGTTTAAATGTATTCAGTTTACTTTGTGGGTGTCTTTAGAGACAATTTTAGAGTTCAAAAGGTATTTTGGCAATGTACAGTCCCAGGACTTAAAAATGCAAATAACTAGGGTCTCCAAGTATATAACCTAAGTGACTGAAGTGGGCAATATTGTGAGTGAGGAACACATGCTTGCCTTAATGAGGCTGTAGTTCATTAACTCCAGGTGATTATTTTCATGGAAGAATGTGGGCCTGGTACTGCCATATAGACTGATGTTTTAAAAAAGGACTCAGAAATATAGATATTGTATGACTAATTCAATTAAAAAAACAACTTAGGGGGAAAAAGAAACTCTTCAGGCAACAAAACAAAATTGCAGACTAAATTTAGTCCAAGAGCCCCCAGAATAGGATCTCTAATTTACTTATAATCTTATGCTGGTGAGAAAAATGAGATTTAGAAAAATGAATGCCATCAATGGTGAGTGGCATCCATGCATAGGAATGCAGATTTCATATCGCCTGTGGGCTCTTTCACATGCTACCTGGATATGGGGAACATGTGGGAATTATAATCTTAGAGTGCACTCTGTGTGCCGAGATCGAATTGTCAGATTGCAGGACTAGAACAAAATGTTACCCAACTTCAGACCTCATTTTCAAGAGCTGAGAGGCCAGTCTCTGAACTGGTTTTCCCAAGATCACACTGAAAGTGAGGGAGGGCAGAGACAGGTGTGGCCTGATGCTGTTTATACTTCGTGTCTTTCTAGGAAACAGGGTTTTATGCTTTGGTGAGACTTTCCAGTCCCTATGTAAAAGCCATGGTATTTAGAGTAATGATTGCAAAACCCTGCAAGTCCTCAGGTATTGAGCAAGATATTTTCAAGCTAGTTCTACTTAGAAAGGTATGGTAGTTGTAACAGAAATATGTTTTATTGTAATTAACAAAACAAATTGAACAATTGATACACCTGGCTCAAACAAATTAGACTTTTTATCAAGTTATCACAGGACTTAGGCAGTTGTTGACATTGGTTCACCATCTCAACAATATCTAGGTTTGTGTCTCTATGGTAACCTTGGTCTTTCCCTCATGGTCACTGATTGGCATTGTAGCTCCACGTATCACAGAAACATTCAATTGGTAAAAGGTAGTACCTTCCTAACTGTCCTTTTTCTCTTATCAGGAAAGCAAACACCTTCCAAGGAAACCTAATAATAGATGTTGACCTCTCTTTGGCCTCAAGTTTGCACATGACTACTCCTAGTTGCAACGAAGGCTGGAGAATAGTGTTTGCCCCTATAAGAATCTGGAAGTTGGCATGAGGCTAGAGAACAGGTGTGCAGTCAGTCAACCTGCAGGGTCTTTCACAGGAAGAAACCCAACCATTTTGGAGAATTTATAATCAGGTTTGAAGTAAGAAAGTTTCGGGGGTCCCCTTCACATTATAACCCAGATGCTCCATCCCTGGAAGAATTGGGAATCATAAAGGTTGGTTGTATAGCCTCCTAACCCTTTGGCCTGTGTACTCTCATGTTATCATGTAACAACTCGCTAGATCATCTTGGGCTCTGCCCTGCTGTGTGGATTCGTTCCATCCTTCACTGAAATGTGCCTTTTTTTTAGTGGCTTGGAGATGGTTATTGGATTCAAAGGAGAGAGAATTACGAAGCACATCAGGAACACTAGGGGAAAGGAGATGTGATTCTGCTCAAATTCTATTAGAGAAGAAAACATGCTGGATATCAAAGGGAAATTTATGTAACGTATTCCAGCATTGTTCAGAGCAGAGCATCATGTTTTATGCAGGCAGAGGCAGTCGGGACATGCGGCGTGAGGACTCTGCTACTCTTACAGAAACAAACAGTGAAGCAGTGAATGGGTGATGGGCAGAAATAAACCCTGGTTTTTATGGGAAGTGTTCACTATCCTCATTCTATACCAGGACTTCCAGTTTATCTCAGAAAGAGAGTCTTTTTTTAAAGCCTATTAAGAAGCACTTCCTACTGTTTACTTAGGTGGATTCTAAGTGAATAAGTATTTAGCTCTTTTAGGAATCAAGTCTACATAACTTAAGCAAACAGTGTAGCTTTGAATAAATAAATGGGAAGAAGTACCAAAGATAGATGCACTGGTATTATGTTTGTCTTCTTTAGGTGGGAGTTCAGAGTGACTCCAAAACTAGGATTTCCAACTGAAAGGATCCTCGATTGAGTTGGGGAAACTGAAGACAGGTAGGGAAATGCAATTCTTGTGAGGCTCAAGGAAATTGTAACACCTGGAACTGCCAGAGGAAAGTAACCTCAGGGGAGCTGGCAAAGCCAAGGATTTCTTCAGAGAACCTTTCCAGAAGGCCGTGTGTAGCTGCTGGGCTGTTTATATGTGACTTTTCTTCACATATGTGTGTTTTGTGTCCACGCTGAAGGGTAGTGGACTTCCAGTGGACTTTCAGTCAGATTTTAAGAGGATCCACTAGGCATGCGTTAAGGTAGATGTAATCAGATGTTGAAATAAATGAAAACTTAACATACACTGCTTGTAGCATTACTTCTTTGCAAGAGAGATGACATGACAACTTGCCCTAATCTAAATGTGCACCACTGACTTTTGGACCAACCAGTTTAGTCAGAAATTCAATCCATTAGAAATCAGAGATGCCCTCACTCACCTGGGTCTTATGAAGAGTGTTATATTTACAACACTGATCAGAAATGCCTGACAAACTAGTAGTAGTGTTTAATGTAGCATAT
This sequence comes from Lyroderma lyra, assembly GCA_004026885.1. Classification (NCBI taxonomy): domain Eukaryota; kingdom Metazoa; phylum Chordata; class Mammalia; order Chiroptera; family Megadermatidae; genus Lyroderma; species Lyroderma lyra. The sequence goes on from PVJL010000931.1 coordinate 101,394, forward strand.
ATGGAGCAACACAGATTGATTTAAAAACTGAATTGACTGTTTGACTAATAATGCACATGTAATCTTGTATACAGATCCAGCAGAAGTAACACCCGTACTTGAGTTATGATTTTGTTACAAAATCGTAACCACACATGCTTATGGTTACACAAATAATGCCACTTTTTATGAGCTGGTAATCTACCAAATCTTTTATAACAAAATCGTAAGCATGTATGGTTACGATTTTGTAATAAAATCATAACTCAAATCCGGTCATCATTTCTGCTGGATCCTGTATTACACTAAAATACTATTACAGAGGGAAACAAACATAATACAGAAATGTGAATAACTATGTCCCTAACACTTTCCTAAGTGGATAAATGTATAACTCATTTAATCCTCACAGAAACCCTATATAGTAGATAGTATTGTTATTCATGTATTATAGATGAGGAATGTGAGAAGAAGAGATGATATGTCTTGCTCAAGTTCACATAGATTGTGAGTTCTGAAGTTGAGATTAAATCCAGGCCTTGTGACGCCAAACCTTATGCCTCTGTGTCCCGCTATTTCCAATATGGTTTAAGGATAATGCCCCTACTTATTTCAAAAGACAAATGTAAATGGTTTTAAAGGAATAAAATACTGAATGTGTAAGCTTTACATGTTCTAAACCCATCTCTTCCAACAGATAAATACAAGTAAGAACCTATGGAGCCCATGTGCCTCAATGTAGTTTCCAGGTAGTTAATAGTAATAATAGCTACTTAAATGAGTATCTAGTGTGTACTCTTTGCTCAACTTCTTTATTATATTTTATTTAACCCTCAGTACATTGGCCTATTGTTTATTTGCATGATACACATAAGAAGAATAAAGAACAGATAAACTAAATAACTTATCCAGAGTTATGTGATTTATAATCAATGGACTAGGAATTTAGTTTATATCTACCTGATTCCAAAGTCACTAAGTTTTTACTGTAATCTATGTACTAGACCCTGTGTTGAGTACTTTGCTGGCATTGTTAGATTTAACACTCTGTATCCCATAATGAAATAAATATAATAATTCTTCATTTAACAGTTAATCAACTTGAGACATTAGGTGAAAAGAAAAAAATAAATTTTAGAGAAGTCTGTAAATCCAGTGAGTTAATAGAAAAGTATAGATTTTGTATGTAACTTTGTTAATTATACTTTTCTTCCTTTTCTATTATAATTGGGGAGTATTTCTGAATTCATAAACCATGTATTAAATAATAATTAATAAAACAAGAGTGTGCTTTTGCTTAACTTTTTTTTATTAAGAAATATGTATTTGGACCCTCATCCCATGGTTCCTTTTTAGCTTCCATTCAAGGGAGGAAGTGTTACTAATCTTACTAAGATATTCAAGAGTTTGGATGACCCACAGTTAATAGTGGGGCTTATACTGAACCTATTCAAGTCTGTACACTTTGTGTTTTCCTCCTTCAGTCCTGAGCGGAGCCTTCTTCTTTAGACGTGTGTTGGGCAGGTTTACTCTTGCCATGCCTGCAGCTAGTTAGACAATCATTAGCTCCAGCAGCACTAAGAGTGTTACCCTCAGTGAAGTGAATACAGAAAGCTTCATGTAGGCCGGGAGCCTGGCCTGCATTTTTGAAAATATCTTTAGTTGGGGAACTCTTCAGTAAGGGTGGAGAGTGCTTATTTGGCTATTAACAAATGAGGCACTTTCATCATCATTTTACTTTGTTTCTTGTACGTAGCTCTCAGTTCAGAATCCCACTGAGAGGGCTTCTTCTCCTCATAATGATACCAAATTTCCAACAATGACTTTAACAGTGAGCATTAAGAAAGGGTTTTATTTCATTGCCCATATGTACAATGAGTCTATCAATAGTGTTTAAATATCACATCACAGAGTTTTGTTAAGGCAACTTCGAGAGAGGAAGCTATGGTGCCTACAAAGGAATGAAAATTTCCTCTATGCTTGCAACCTCCGAACTTGTTAAAGTAGAGGACTGTGAAGAAATGGAAATCTTTTTAAAGCTTTTTTGTTATTGTTTATGTAAATTCCAATTAGTTGAAGTATAGAACCTTTACAGAAGGAGGCGAATCACTCCATGAGGGGATGAATTAAGATTTTGCGGTATCAAAGTATTACCGGAAAATGGGGTGTCCTTGTCGACACGATGTCCAGGTTCTTGGTATCTCGAGCAAAGAATTGAACGAGACACACACAAAAGTAAAGTGGTGAGACAAAGATAGTTTATTGAGGGGAAAGTACACTCCAAAGAGGTAGGAGCGGGCTCAAGCAGGAAAATGGCTCAGGAGCCCTGATGAACGAGGCTTTGGGACTTTTATTCAGTCTTCAGGGGAGACACCTCTGGGCGTGGGGTCTCTTGATTGACAAGTCTGATTAATAGGTCTGTGACATCACCTTTCTTTTATTGTTCCTGTCTCCTTTCCAAATTCATTTACCTCCTGTGATTGTCTTATCTTGGGGCAGGGATTACTAGTGAGTGGGTGGTATCAGGGCAGTGGCCACCATTCCAGCAGGGCGAGTCTCATGGGAGGGGTCCCGAGATCCCCCCTATTCTATCTGCCTTCCTCACATTTCTTTGAGAGATGTGATCCCCCCGAATCTCTATGGGAAGCTGAGGGGCCGAAGGTCTCCTCTTCTGTATCTGCTTCCTGCTGAGGATGGTCGTTGTCCCTACCTATTGGGGATCCACGGAGCTCTCACCCTATCTGATCTAAAGGGGGAAGGGGTCTCGAGATCCGCCATGTTGACTCCTTTGGTGGAGATGGGCTGGAAGCCTTGCCAGGTGACTTCTGCATTGCAAAGGCCCCTAGATAAGGAGAACCAGACCCAGTTAGTAAGTTCAAAAGCTTTGGCCTGAGATTGTAAGCCATCACTGCAGGGTGACTACAGAAGATTTGTTTAGCCCTTTGGAGTCTGCATCCTGCTGGTTTTGGGCTCCACAGGCCACCCAGGTGCGACTGCCTATCCAGGAATGGCCTGGGGATGATACGATTAACAAACACAGATTCACAGTCACAAGGATGATCTAGCATACCCAGCTAAGTCCAGTTTTATTATTATTACATATCACAAGTTTTAGGATGGCTAACCAGGGCTGGAGACAGACATTTTAGAAATACAATGAGCAAACACAAGTTACAAGTTCTTCTCTGAATGATTAGCTCAAACCAGGGCAAAGGACATCCAGGAGGTATGGGGTAAAAGCCTATTGTTTTAAGTTTTAAGCAGGGGGCAAGGTGGAAACATTCTAGGATTAAAGTTAGGAGCAATCGGCTGTTTAAACTAGAGTTAAAGGAAGACTGATTGAGACGGTATTAAAGCTACGGCCTAAAAAAAAGTGAGACTGAGAGCCAAAGAAGTAGAATAGGAGTTTTAGTGAAGTGGGGGGATGGCTACTCTGTTTGGCCCACATCAAAAGCAATATGTTGTACACCTTAAACTTACACAGTGTTATGTGTCAGTTACATCTCTCAGTAATTAAGAGTGTGTGTGTGTGTGTGTGTGTGTGTGTGTGTTCTGGGGGGGACTCATCACCACCCCTTTCCCCCCAAAAAAGATTCTAAAAGCCCTGCAATGGAGTCACAAGACCAAGAGATGTAGCTGAGTCCTAGACGTCAGCTACCATGCCCTGCTGTTTAGTGATCTGAAAAGAATGAATATCTGTAAAGGAATATCTAAGTAGATGCAACAGTCTTTCCTGTGGTGATTGGTATAACCAGGAATTCCCTTTGTGGGCACAAATATAACTTACCAACATCTGACAAATAATTGTCTTATCTTGCCCCTCCTGCTAGCCTCCACATGCCAATTCCCTCTATTTCTTCCAATTTTTGCAAACCAGATAGTAAGAGGTACTTAAATCCCTCTTGATCAAACATTCCTTCTCCCTTCATCTGCCTGAAAACAGTCTCAGAAATCTCCATATTTCACACTTCATTAGAGAAGTGTTTGTGGCCTTCCTTAAAATGCAAACACATTCCCAAGTGGAACACTTATAAAGCTATCATTATTCATTCACACCTTTGTGTGAATTAGCTCATCAGAGCCATTACCTAGCAACACTAGGATAGCCTGGTGATTTATGATCTGAGATGAAGGAGAACTTTGTATTGATTAATGGTAATGGCTTGGAGAATGGAAGAATGTTGAGAAGGACATCGGACCTCTCAGAAAGCAAGGACAAAGCAAAGCAAAGATTTTACAACAGTGGTTAAGAACAAGGGCTCTGAAGTCAGTCTCTTTGGAAATGCATTTTGGTTTCATTGTTTATCTTACATGATCACAAGATGCAATGAAGTTTTTGTTGTGATTCTGATGGTCATTAACATTGTTAGCTTAATATTATGAACAGTCTACAAATTAAGATTCATGTCACATAGTTAAAGAAAGAGAAGTAAACTTTATGAATAGAGATTTCTGAGATGGCTTGGCCCAACCATGTACAACAACATCAACAAAAGATGGACAGACTTAGATTTAGAGACTTTTTTTGAGACATCAAATTTCTTGGTGTGTTCATGTATAATTTGGAACTGGTATTCTTACCACAAATAGGTGGTTGTGAAGATTTAGTGTTACAGTTTTTATGAAAATTTGTATGAAATGGAAAAGACTGTGCGTATGCTCTTAAATGATTTTCTAGGAAAAAAATAAGAATCCTAAAATATAATCTGTTGACATGTATTCATGTTTTTGAGGCTTAGTTGCTAATTAGATTTGACTAAAAGCATATAAAGTATACAAATAGAAATACTTTATAATTCTTCCATTTATAATAAGTTGGCAGGTAATACGAAAGAGAATAGCTGAAATGTCTATATATCTGCCTTTTCCATTTGTCCCTCCCATTGGTTCAGCTAATTGATTTAGGATGAACCTACTGATCTCTTATCGTCTGTACCTGTGATGTTCATACTAGATCCAAAATTAAAATTTTAGGATTTCTCCAGGAAATCTGAAATTGTTGGAAAGAGTCCCTAGTCAAAGCTTCCTCTGGATTTTTTAAAGCATATTTTACTCCAGAAGCAAGGGACTTTAAAGAAAAAACTCTTCTGTCAATTCAGAAAGAAAGGACTCTGTTATTTACGAGGACCTAGGTAAAAAAATTTATATCTTTAAAGTGTGCTTAAGAAGTCAAATCACTATCTTCTCTGGAAGACATTAACTTTAGGAGAATACTATAATGCAATATGCTTTGACTTTTTACATTTTTCTTGAGGTTCTCCAGAGACTCTAGGATGAGGATTCTAAACAAGGAGTTCATTTATCAGAAGGGGAAGGATGGGGGAATCACATTTATTTTTATTATCCTATACTCAAAATTTAGTATTCCCTCTATTAATCTAGAAAACTAGCTACATTAGTAATTGCAGTAATTATGAATTCATGGTAACTTTACATTAATAGGATCACAGATATTTTCATGTCATATTACAGTTGCAGGTATTTTGAAATATTATTTGTATTTATGACTATGACAATTATGGTGGTTATTAGCTTCCTTCTAGATCTTCTATTTAATATATGAATAACTGCAATATATTACTATTATCACAAACTGGTTTTTAAGTATTTAGATAACTCTTTCAATATAATGAACTCCACTTGCAAGTCTATATTGTTATGGATATAAAAATTGTTATGAAGAGAAGTCCATGGACTTTATCAAATGACCAAAAGTGCCCATGAAACTAAGAAAAATTATTTGTGTGTGTGTGTGTGTGTGTGTGTGTGTGTGTGTGTATTTTTTAAAACTTGTACCATAGAGAAAAGAGTCCTGGACTGCAAAATACTTTCTATAAATCTTTCATAATACATAGAAACATAAAGTAATTATTTTTATACTAGTAAATTTATTAGAATAGCAAAATAAACCAAAGTAAGGAGGGAGTCGAATGATCTGTCCCCAAATTATGTCCACACATAAGAGGACCAAAGTGGAGCCAGTGGTCCAGGGATGCCAGACTGTGCTTCTTTTGGAGTTGTCAAGAACCGTGAAGATTCTAAAGATTTCATCCTACTTGCAAACTAACAAGTTAGCCTGACACAGTTTCATGGATGATGACAGAGTACATGAAACTCCTGGGTCAGAGATAAAGGATCTTACTGTTTACTGCAGAGCAAGCATCATAAGCTTTAATTTTTATTAAAATCAGGTTCTTGCAGACTTTAGTCCCATAAGACTGACACAGAGCAGTCCAGACAGATGCTTTACACATAGTATGTTTGAATCACTGTAGCTAAGAAATCCCAGATTTAGGTTACCCTAATGTGTATCAATGGCTACAAGCAAATATGCCCATCCTTTGCTTTAACAGGAGATATTATTTCATTATAATAAAGTCAACAGAACTGCCCTCTGCTCCAAAATGAGACATTACCTCTATTTGTTAATTACGAAAGAGCCTTGATAAGATATTCTGGACCAAAATCTGTTACTGTCTCTGTTCACAATATATTCAGAAACGTGAACTCCATGAACGATTGTATCCCAAGAAGAACTCATGCCATTAAAGGTTCCATTTCCTCAGTTAAGAATAATGATGTCGTCATTCTATCATATGGCATAAGTTGAATACACACACACACACGCAGACACACACACACATCCACATACTCCTCTAGTGATTTTTATACATTATTAGAGATAAGAATCACTGCTCTAGAAAAAGATTCCCAAATGTAAAATACTCTGAAGTATTAATGTCTGAGAAAGACTGAGTATTCAGTCCTCACAGAAATTGAATGCTGTCCTTCAGAGTTCTCTTACCATCAGAAAAGTGAGGGAAGCCATAACTGGAAGACCCTCGTAAAGTCTGCCATCACTGGAAGCAGTCAAGTCTAAGGAGCATGCTGTCTGAATAGGAAAAAATATTTAAATTAGAAATTAATAATGAAAGTCATAAAGACTCCAGATATCAAAGAAATCACAATAGAAACCAATAAAAGCTCTCAAATCACAACATATCAGAGTTTTCAGCTGAAGGAGTGCAGGACAACAAAATTAATGAACAACTTCATGCACCAACGTGGGTGAATCTTAGCATGTGACTTTAGAAAGGAAAGGCAGACAGACACCGGTGAGAAAATACTGTGTTTTAAAGAGTATTTCAAAAGCAGGACAAAGTAATCTAGGGTGATAGAAATCGAGACAGTAGTTATCTTGGTGGGATGTTGACTGGGAAGACCCTCAAAGATATCTGAAATGTTGGTAATATTTTATGTCTTTATCTGTTGACAGTTATCTAAATGTGCTTGTGAAAACTTATTAAACCATCTATCCATGATTTGCATATTTTCTTGTATGTGTGCTTACCTCAATATAAAACTTTACTTAAAATACCTGTGCAATAACATGCAAAATGTTTATGAAAAACAAAGCACATGATTGAGAGAAGCAGTAGAGCTGGCACTAGCTAGAAGAATATGTCAACCATTCCCAGGTATCATTGACTCTCACTTCCATACAGCTTAATGAAATAAGAATAATGAAGTATGAGTTCATATCTGGGATTCTATAAGTCATTATAAACTCACTGTGCTACTAGCCTCCTGTTGAATCTTTTCTCACCTCAACTCTCAGTGTGTGTGTGTGTGTGTGTGTGTGTGTGTGTGTGTGTAAATGTTTGCTGAACAAACAGGCTGAACTCTGTATTTATTGGAACTACGGTCAATCTGTAAATTCAAGTTCTGGTGCATAGTTAGACAGTTGTAGGTATCAATTTATCTTTCCAAGTTGGCTCAGCCTTATCTCAATTTATTAATCTGTCTGCTGTTTGTCCTTATCAACCTCTTTTTCCCCTTCTGTGAATGGTTGAAACAACTGACCTCATAAAAGCATATGTGAAACATTTTAGACACAGGCTCTTAACAAATCTCTCCCTTCTGACCTGGACGTTAGCCCACAACTTACATATCAGTTTGGCAGCCTGGGTCTACAGACATATCTCTAAGATCCATAATTACCATTTTTTTATTCATCAATCAAATTTCAATTTAAAGTAATTTTTTTCTGGGATATTTTTCCTTCTAGATTAGGTCTTCTAATTTATTCTGAAAAAAAAAAGAGTTGTACTTCTCTGACATAGCTCTTACTACAACTGTTTTAAAATATTTAATTGTGCATTTGTTTATTATTATCTTTATTTCCTGCCAGGCTAGGAGATCAATGAAGGCAGGCCCCTCTGCTTTGTTTATTGTTGAATTGCTGGTACCTGATCCAGTGCCTGTGATTCAATGAGAAAACCAAGAAACAAAACCAACCGAAGGGTGAATGTATGGATGAAGGAGTGGGTAGGCTCACCCTGGCTCATGGATTCCTAGATGCCTTTCCTCATATGCATCACTTGGAGGTCCAATTCTTGACACTTCCAGAATCTGAAATGAGTCTTTGAACCCCTTCACTCTTACTGCATTGTTCCACTTAGATACACTTTCCCAATTCGAACTCTGAAGGCAGGTCTCTATGTCCATAATTGACCCACTGCCTGTGTTATTAATAGTAGCATCCCCGACATCAAAGGCAGATTTTCTCAAACTCGGTACTGGTGAAATTTTAGGCCAGATGAGTATTGTCCTGGTGAATCTGTCATGAGCTTTAGAATGTTTGTGAGCATCCCTGCCTTCTACCCACTGGGTACCAGTTGTGAGCATCCTTGCCCTCTGGTATCTCTCTAGTCGTGCCAACCCAAAATGTCTCCGGCCATTTGCCAGTGTTCCATGGGGATCAAAATTGCCCTGGTAGAAAATTATTGCTGTAAGGGGAATCCTAACTTTAAGCAATGACAGAAAAACAAACTTTTATCAGTCTTCAAACTCTTGCTCTCTATATGGGGACAAAGCTGAGAGTTGCTCATCAGGTGACATTGTTTCCTCTGGGTTGGATTTTTCTGGCTGGCTGAGGTGCCACATCCTTAACCTTATAACAGTTTTTAATTGAGAGGAAAATACCATTTGAAGGCATGGTATATGCCCCAGAGAGTTTAGGTGGGTATTATGCACAGTGTTCTATTTTCCTGAAATGCCTATATTAAAAAAAAGAGAACTCTAAATACTAGGATAATCCTTTTTCCAACCCACATATTGACACTCTATTTGATGTATTCCCTAAAAGGCTCAATAATCTCCAAAGACTAGTAAGCTATAGGAAATAAAGAGAGACTGGAATCTTTTATTTTACTGTAGTTATATATTTTTTGACCCAAACTCTGTGTGAGTGTGAATACCTATATACAACAAAAGGAACTAACATGAGGAGACAAAAGGAAATTTTCATTTTCAGAAAGTATCACAATGCAAAAAAAAAAAAAAAAGCTTGAATTGCCATGGAAACAGCCTGGTCATATCCTACTGAATGTTATTTTTCCAAAGAAGTCCTTGAGACATCTTATGGTCCTCTAAAATTGGGTGGAGACGGGTCACATGGGTCAGAGCAGTGGGGGGCATGAGATTTTCCATCGCTGCCCTCCAGGCAGCTGGCATGTGCCAAGAAAGATAAAGGAGTATTCAGCTGCTTTTTCCTGAAGAACTATGTACCCCAAAGTAATGTGCCTAAGTGTTTTCTGAGGGAGAATGGAAAGAAAAATAGGTGGAAAAGTGAAGAATGTTTTCAAAAGGGAAGATACTTTGTTTCATCTCCATCATTGTCATCATTGTGTGTGAGTAACAGAGGAAGGCAGGGAATCTGAAGACCTTAGAGGGTATCCACCCTGTGCTGTCCTCTTAATTCAGGCCTGCACACCCATGCACTGCATGTCCAGGGCCCACGTCCAAGGCCATAGCCAAGTCTAGGTCTGTAGCACCTATGTTTGCATCACTGAGAAGAACCTCCCAACTTAGATTCCCTGCCTCCAGATACACCACTCTCAACTCTTTCTCTAATGAGCCCAAAGGGGTCTTTTAAAGCTGTCCCTGATCACATCGCAGCCTAGATGAAGCTCATTCACAGACTGTCCTCTGTCCTCAGGATTAAGTCCATGTGTCTGGGTGAAGCTCTCAATCTGGCCCCTGCTAAACTGTTCGGTTTGAACTTCAACTCTGCATCCCTTTGTCTCTGAATTCCTTCCTTTTCTTAAACTTGACATTCTCTCTCGTCTTTTGCTCTGTATTCTCTCTAAACTCTCAGTATGAGAAAACCTTACACATTTCTCAGCCTTCTCCCCCATATACCTCCTCTGGGTAAAGAGAGACCTGCCTTAGGCACTCCTACCCCTTTCCAAATGCTCAGCTGCCCACACACTAGACACAAAATTTAGTAAGGAAGGACCTCTGTGTGCTTTCATAATCTTCAGGTACTTGTCCTGTGTGCCACTGCATTTATATTAATGTGTGTCCTTGTCCATCTTCCACACTGAGAGTGCCTTCAAGATGGAAACGTTTTATCCATCTCTGCCTTCAGTTTCAAGTATCAAGTTACCACCGTGATTCTCACTAATTGATTGTTGAAACAATGAGTAACTTAATTAATAAATATATTATATAAGTGAGTGAGTGTATAAATAAGTTCCAAACACCCTATTCTGTTCATGGACAAAGCCCTGTATTATTTCACCTCAAGCCGACTGTGATACCTGCGTGCTTCCTGCTTTTAACCATCCCTGATCCTTACATTATCTTCTTTATTTGTGTTCTCCCTGCTTCCTCCCTCTTTTCCTGCTCTTTTCTTCCTTTTTTTTTCTTTTCTTCCTTTCCAGTTTACACAGGAGGAAATAGATGTTTGGTGGCATCGAGTGACTTACTTGAAACACACAGGTATTAGTTAAGTGTTGGAGTTTATTGCAAAACAGAGATGGCCTGGACCTCTTGCTTACCTGTGAGATGCCATTTAATGTCCCACTCTAATTTGTGTTTTTCAAAAATATGATGCTTTTGTCTTCCTTTCTGGTCCAATCCTTTAATTAAGATATTTTCTGATTCTTTGGTTATGTAGCATCTTAGCTCTCCCTCCATCTCTGTGCTTTTTCAGGACTCTCATTTTTTTTTTTAATTTGTGACACTTTCTTCTCTGGTTCCTTGAGAACAACCAGGCATCATGGGAAACGAGCCAACCTGGAAACTAAGGAGCCCTGGTTCTGCCTCTCATTAGATGTGTAGCCTGTGTAACTTCTCTGATCCACTCCATCCTCACCCGAGGAAGAGGATTAAGCACAACACCTCTAGGAGTCCCTGAGGGGACTGAGGTGGTTGGTGTGAACGCATATTTTACAAACTTTAGAGTTACTTCAAGTTGGAAGTTTTGTTAATTAGCATTATTGTGCTTTCCCAAGGCCTCCTGTGTCTTCATGGATAAGCTCCAGCGCCTGCTAAGCCAGAGGTGTCCCTTCTTGGGCTCTGGGATCTTCTCATTTCTACTGATATTTCTGTCTCCCCTGATTCTCCACCAGCACCAGGCTTGATGAGGTCTGCAAGCACAGCTCATTTTACATTCAGCCAGAGAGGTTTCTCTTGCCAGCTAAACCCCAGCCTGTCCATACTGCACAGTTCTCTGGATCTGGGTTGTAGCAATTATGAATACACCAGAGTCACTATATAAAGACAAGGAAGCTGGCACCACTGATTACCTCCCTGGGTAACCCTGTAGTAACGCACACGCTGCTGAACCCAAAGGCTGATTTATTGAAATGGAGGCTGCAGGTGGTTCATGGATGGGCCTGATTTTTAGACATGATTGGTGCTCATGGGAAGAAGAGTCTCTTAGGTTTAATCTCATTTGTCTTTTCCCAGAGAAGAAAAAGAGTTCATATACCCCACACTTTTTCTCCCCTTTCCCCAGTGAAAGCATAAACAACCCTTACTAATAAATTGTCTTGCATATGAACAGAACTAGCAAGTCAGAGTTTTAGTACTGTGATACCTACTTTTATTTTCTTCTCTTAGACTTAAAAAAAAAAATAGGTGGTAGGGGCTTAGGGAGGACTGAATTATTACGCCTGCCCTATTGAGTTATGAGACCGAGCTACATTCATACTGGGACTTTGTGATTGTGCTGCAAACGTGGTGGTGAGGATGGCTGCAGTTTGCCTTTCCAGGTAATTAGAGCTGCATCTGCAACTCCAGTGTGTGACTTCAGCCAAGCTACGCACCTCACCCCTTCTAGCACCATCTCCTTATTTATAAAGTGGGGATAATATTAGTACATCACAGAATTATTACAAAAATTAAACAGGACCTTATGAGATAGTATTGCCTTATTGAAAGTTGAAGTTTAGTAAGCATACAACAAATGGTAGTTTTTATTAGAATTTTATATTTCAAATAAATGATCTCAGTTGAACATGGTCGCAGTTCTTTGAAGCATAGAATATGATCCATTCCATTTTCAAAGGGAAAAAAGTGTATAGATATGTAAAAATTTATTTAGCTTTACCCTTTAGAGTTGGGCACTTGATTGTATATAAATTTAGTTCAGTAATCATGTGAAAAACAAAACTAAAACCAAAAATATTAAAATTAAAATTCTATTATATCAATTACCTTAATAGTACTTTGATTTACTCATTGTGCAGATGATAAAGCAATCTAAGCATGAAATGACTTTCTCAAGGTCACTTCACAAATAGCAGAGCTAAGTCTGAAACCTGAGTGATCTTTATCTGTCTTCGGAGCTGGGCTCGCCATGATTATGGCTAAATTTGATGACGAGGTTATCTTAGTATTTCAAATGCCCTTATTAATAAATATATTTTCTTTTTGCTATCTCTTATTCTTGTTCCTTTGATTTAAGAAAAGCATTGAACAAGATTTAAAAAACCTAGATTGATTGATTACCTGTTAGTCAACATCATCCTATCGCCCAAGTTTGAATCTTGGGAGTAACTATGGTTTAGGTCTAAGTACACTGGCTTAGTTCTCAGAAATTGTGGCTTCTGCTTCTAGCTCTGCCTTTAGATATGATCCTGGCAAAAACACTGTTCTTTTATTTTGGATGTTGTTTTTTTAGGTATAAAATTAAGTCACGGGGGAAAACTCTTTAATCTGTCTAGCTTATGCATTGTATGATCTGTGAAGACATGGATGTAACCACAAGTTATTTTATAACCTAGAATGAAGACAGAAGGTTGTACTTCACTAATGAACAAGTTTTATGTTGTTTGAATTAGAACATGAGGGCACTGGACTAATAAGAATAATGATGAAGATCATTTACTTAGAGCTTATGATGTACATTTTGCTCACCATGTATTATTTTGGTTAATTTTCTCAACACTGTATTCATAGATAATAATATCTTATTATATAGAAATATAATCTAAATATTAGGTATTCTAAATAACCTAACCAAAGATCACACAAATAAGTGGTATAGACAGGGTTAGAACCCAGATTTCACTATAACCAAAGTTCTATTTTCTCTCTAAATAGGACTTTTGGGGCCATAGTCTTTAGGCTTCATTCTGTTTTCAGTCAAATGAAAAGATAGAAATAGTTAATAATAATCTTTTTTTCTTTCTGAAACAACAAAACTTGTTGAGCAGTGTCTATACCAGAAGTTGTGAGTAACACTTTGGGACTCTCAATGGTTGTAATGAAAACTGTAGGAAGAGAGACATTGATTGAAGACAGTGACCTAAATGCTCAATAGAAGTCACATATTGTTTGAGAATCTATTGAAAAAGTGGGGATATTAAACTGAAGAAGAAACAGCCAAGGAGAAATATGTCACTTCCTACAAATATCTGTAGTGTTGCCATAGGGAAGATAAAGAGCATATATTCAGTGTGATGTAAAAGCAGCATTAGGACCAAAGAGAGGTGATGCATCAGAATGATTGACATAGAATGAGACAGACCAGAGTTCCACTCCACGTCTGGCACACATCAGATTATAACCATATGGAAACCTTCTAAAACTTTCCAAGCCTAACTTTTCCCATATGCACAATGAGGGCAAAAATATTTACCTCACAGAGTCATTATAGGAATTAAAGGACCAAACATATGTGAAACATGGAGTACTGTGTCTCGTGTATAGTAAGATAAATTAAATGTAATTTCTCTTCTTCGTGTAATGTTTTTGCTTCAAACCCGCCCCCAATGCTTTTCCCTTCTCTTCCCACTCCTCCTCTCCTTCTTGCCTTTTCTTCTGTTCTTCCTGCTTCTTGTAATTTTTCCCTCTCCTCTCTTCTCCCTCCCTCACCCTCTCCTACTTTTCCTCTTCTTTTGGTGGAAATCACATATAATCCACAACAGGAAATATGATCAATACACAGGCACACAATTTTCAGACATTCTGGTTAATAGCAGGGTTCAGATTTGGAATAGACTGCTTCAAGTGGCAGCGCACCCCATCATTACCACTAAGATTATTCAAACTCAGTCAGCTGAAACTCATGTGGAGAATGACATGGATGAATCTTACTTACAGTAGGGTGTTGACAAAACAGTAAAATAAACCAACATAGTTTAAAGAATAAAACAATGGTTGACTATAACTACATGCTTAAAGGAATTTTAGTTACTAACACATAGTAAAAAGGAGTAGAAAACATTTTCAACTCTAGAGAAGCTCAAGAACAAATGTCAGAAAAAAGCTAAGATTAAGTTTCAGGGACCTTCTTCTTCCCTCAAAGTTAATGACAATTTATTAAAATTGATGTATCCTTCCACTATACCTCCCCCTCCGTCACATTTTGCCTGACAGTAGGTGATTTGGGAGTCATCATGAAAGTTTTGCTTTAGAATGTATAGTTTGAGTTTAATGGATATTTTCACACTGTTCATAGAAATTTAAGCTGAACTATGATGATAGGAGTCTGCTAACTTGAAATGTGAAAGAAGAAAATGACATGAGAAAATGATTTGATGATATGTATGTAAATAGGGCAGAAAGACAAAGATGATGAGATGTAGAGGTTGGGACGTTTAGTTAGAGCTTAATTATGAAGAGACTTGATGTCAGTAAAAGGAAACATGGTGCCAAAGGAATTCTAAAGCTAGGGAGTGGCATGAGCATAACATGCTCATGAAAGGTAGAATAACCAGGACTAGGCATTTTATAGAAAATTTGAGGGAGGACTGCTGAGAGCTGACAGAGGCTTTATCCTAAATTACTAGAGTTACTAGTGTCTTAAAGTCAATATGATTGGAAAGAGGTAGAGACTTATCTAACTCTCTTAAGTATATGAAAGAAAAACTTTGGAAAGATAATGGTGTCTCTCACATAATCCAAGGAAAAGTTCAACAGCCAGGTCAAAGGAGTAAGAAATGTCCAAGATGAAAACAGTGTTTATGGAGTAAAATTGGTGCTTTACTCCAAATAGGACTCAGTTCCTCAGTCTCCAAGGCTCTCATTGTCTTCCTTAAAACTGTTGAAAGAAATAGACTAACAGGCCACTGGCCAGGCTATTATGTGTCATCTTTGAGCCAAATATCCAGCCCTATGAGATGTAGGAAGAATGTTCAGGGAAGAGAGAATCATCTTCTAAAGGTGGTGATGTTATTAATTTTGAATAAGTGAATGGTGGCATAGGAGGAGAGAAATGGAAATGAAACACCTTTCATTTCTGAAGTCCTACAAAATGATGAAATTCCACGTTCAATGCCTAATGGATGCCTTGACTGTCACCTTTGACACTTCCTTCATTATAAAAATCATGTTTGTTTGTTTCTGATTTACTCAAGGCATTCATCTCATGAGGACACCTCAGTACTCACAGATGGGAAGCTGCAACCATATGGCAGTTGTATCTTGAATTGCTCTTATTGGGAGAATCAAAGAGATCTTCTGTGCCTCCAGGTCACATCACTATGCATGTGTCTTCTGCATAAAAACAATCAGCAAATGTAGTTGCTTTCAAGCCAATGTGTGACCTGTTAACCTAACCCAGACATAGGAAAGAGTCAGTGTAACTATGTATGTTTATTGGCCTTTCATAAGTTAAAGCCACCAGGATAAAATAATGTGATTGTGATTCCTGTTAACTTGTCTACCTTCTCATGGTTTCTAAGCAGTCTGCTTAAACAGATGCTCTTGCCCTCAGGTCATGGATTGATTTGGAAAATATATGTAGGATTTACAGAGACTTATAATACAAAGAGGATATGAGGTTCACAGCCATTTACTTCTTCTTTCAGTCAACTTAATAGCTTTCTGATTTCAGAAATCATATTGTGAGATCATATAGACTGAGGCAGAATTTCATGACAAGCATAGCTGGGATGGGCAATGTTGTATAAGTAAATTTTGACCAATAAAACAGTGAGAGCACCTTGCAAAGAAGTTTCTGTGATTTGTTCTGAGCTCCTCAGATAAGGCACTGGGAATCCTAAAAAAACACTGAATGTCTTATCAGACACAGAAGCTTGTATTCCAACACTGCCATCAGTATGCTTTGGAGATCATTAGCATGTTTCTGAACTTCAATATACACATCTGTTAAATGCTAACAGACATAAAGAACTCTCTTAGATAGTTGATCTGAATACTCCTTAAGATGATGCTGAAGTCTATATGGAACTATAAAGTGCTACATAAATGCGAAGTGTAGTTACTAAGTTTTATGCTAGAAGCTGTAGCTAAAATGACTATACCTGTTTGCCAGTTAAGCCCCACATATTCCCACTCTTATGTCCAACATCACTACCACCATCACTGTCTCCACACACCCAAAACCTTCTATTTCGTATCTGTATTTTACTGTAATTGACGTTGTGTGAACACTTTGCTAGTGTTTTCTCATTTTATCCTCACAAAATACTAAGTACTAGTAGGCATTATCCCCATAATGAAAGTGAAGGAACTGAGGCTCAGAGACATTAAGTAACTGTTTAAGACAGGTCTTAGATCTGGAATTGAACCCAGGTCTATTTAAGGTGAAAGGCTACCACTTTATCAGAATTCCAAACATTTTCCTTGTTCAAATGCTACCCTTCCCATAAATGCCTCTTTGATATTATAAACTAAAAGAAAATTGTCCTTCTTTTATGCCCTCTTAAAATTTTGTTTTCGGCAATTATATTTATTCAGGTAATTTCTTAGATGCCTTCTGTTGACAAGCCGCTGTCTAGGAGCATCACAAAGATGATAAGAAATGTACCTCTGTAATAGTCAGCATAGACTGTGTTACACTAGGGTAACAACTACTCCTTAAATTCTCAATGGTATATTGTAACCAAGAAGTTTGTTTGTTTGTTTGTTTGTTTGTTTGTTTGTTTTATACTCCATATCCAACCCCATGTGCATTGATGGGAAGCACACAATAAACTATGGCAGTGAGAGAAGTTTTAAAAAAATGCTTATGATAACTCTTGATGTGATCTTGTACTCAAGGCTTCCTGTTCAATTATGACCAAGAAAGCCGTTCTTCCCCAATTTGATTCTATTTCTGCCTCTGTCCCTGTTGCAGTGAGAGTCCACTTATGTCTCCACTTTCAAAATCAAATCCATTTAGCATCTACCAGGAATTTATGATATTATTGTGTTCAGCTTCAAGTACTAGAATGTTCCTCTCACAAATAGTAGCCTAAACAAATTAAGAGCTCATTTTTCTTTTGCACAAAGGAAGTCCAGAGGTTGATAGTCCTGGGCTCACGAAGTCATCAGGGACCTAGGTTCTTTTCAGATTTGACTCTGTCATCTTTAGATGTGTTTTTAATTTAAAAATAACCACTAGAACGCTAACCAAAAGGTCTGCCTGACAGAAGAAAGAAGGGATATAGAAAAGGGAGGGGCTTCTTTAAAAATAATGTTGGAAGCCCTACTAACACCTACACTTGAATTTCATTCACTACCCTTAGCCACAGGAGAAAATAGACAATATAAGTTTAATTTAAGCTCTTGATTGCTCACTCCTCACCCTCAAATTAATTTATTTACTATTAGTAAGGAAAACTGGAAGCATGAATTTTGGGTAGGTCACCAGCAGTTTTTGCCACATATGACTCTTCTTCATTTCCTGAGTATGTACTATTTCTTGTCCATCTCCTATGAAACAGGCACTGTGCTGCTGTAGAAATGACTGTGACAGACATCACCTGCCTCTTTTGTTAGTCAAAAAGAGAATGGTGGGTCTAATTTAGTTATAACAGGTTTAAGAGACATGGAATGTGCAGCCAAGATGTAAATACCAGAAGTGAAGGGACAGAATCAGAAGCCAATAACCAAGCCAAGGTGGGAAGACTGGTGGTCACAGGAAAGAGCAGAGAGTTGAACAGGCAGTGAAGAGTGTTATACCAAATTCTTAAATTCCCTATTCTTAAATCCTAAAGTGCTTTACCAAAGGGTGAATTACCATGACAAATATAATGCATTTTTATTGCCAGCTATGGCTTTGTTGTAGATTATTGCCCCCAATTTGTCATTCCTTCTCTCTAGTAGAATTATGCATGCACAGGCTTTCCAAGTGAATTGTCAGTGCCTCTCACCAGAGCAGGGTGAGGGTATTGCCTACTCCAGCGATGGGGGTTGGCCATGGGACTTGATTTGCCTATGGGATCTCAGTGGATACAATGTGAGTAGAGCCATTAAGTGTGTTTATGTGGCTTGCTTTATCCTTTTATGCTTCTGCCATCTGCCATAAGAACATACACTGGGTAGCTGCTGGTCACAGAATGAGGAAACATGTTGAGCAAATGCAAACACTTATATAGCCAAGAGCCAAGGCCAGTCAGAGCAAAATCACAACCAACCCACAGAATTGAGAAATAAACTTGTTGTAAGCCATGGAAATTTGAAGTTGTTTATTATACAGGCTTGTTACAACAATATACAATTCTGTTTTTTATATAGCTCATTTAATGTCTGTTATAATCATATTAAAAATGTCATACTTATTTTAGAGATAAGAAACTGAAGTTATTATAACTTACATAGATTAACTGAAGACACAGAGCTGAACAGTTTAGAAAAATTAGAAATACATTAATGTCAGTTGTCCTCCAAAACTCATGCCTTTCTAGTTTCCCAAGCTCCCTCTCCCAGAAATCCTGTCCATGTGTTCCCATGAAGTTGTTATGATAATCACATAAAATAATATGTGAAAATATTTTATCCAGTATAAAAAACATGCTCCAGTTTTTCTTCTACGAGTTTCAGGTGTACAAGTCTCTAAGTCTATGCAGGGTTTAGGGTTGAGGTTATGACACAGGCCTGGCCAATCGGAGTACTGGAACACTGGTTAAAATGATTGGTACATGAATGGAAATAAAGCCAGATTAACAAAAAACCTGAAACCATCCAGAAAGAGCCAGTTTTTCTTTCTGAGAGAGAGGGAACTAAGCACAGGTAAGCCTGAGGCTGCCAGTGACCATCTTTGCCAGCACCTGAGGAAAATCTGCTTGAGAAGGATGCTATACAGAAGAAACCACCGCGGAGAGTATACCCCGCCACCAGCAAAAAAAAAAAAGATAGAAAAAAACTAAGTTGTGATGAGATCATTTGCATGTCTTGACTTAGTCGTACCTGGAGTTGTACCTGTCCCGCTATAGGAGATGCCAATACAGGGCTAGCAGAAGTAAGGCCTGGACTTGAGTTATTTATTACAAAATCATAACCACATGTGCTTATGATTTTGCAATAGAAAACTTGGTATAGATTACCTTCTCATAAAAAGGGGCATTATTTGTGTAACCATAAATACATATGGTTATGATTGTGTAAGAAAATCATTAACTCAAGTCCGGGCATTATTTTGGCTGGATCCTCTACTGTAGCTTTCCTACTTTTGTTGGAAGAAACCATATGGATACCAAAAATGAAGGTATCATAAAAGCACAGGTTTATAAATATACATTTTTCTTGTTTTTGGCCAATAAAAGAAAATGAGTTGGAGAAGGGGAAGATGTATGCGATTAAGTGCATTAGAAGTATAGTGAGTTTAGGACCTTGCTTTTCAGTTAAAACGCCCTTGGCAGTCACATATTTTAGCTATCATTGTCTACTCCCTGCCTCTTAAAATTCTTGGTCCCATAGGTTAATTATGGTGTTGATATTGATGGAGTCTGATTAATCAGAGATGAATTTGTAATTGTTCCTCAATTTTGTTTACCTTCTGGAGGGCCACACCATCTCACCCCTGCCACCCAAATAAAAATTCCTGACTGCTTTTGTTTTAGAACTTATAACACTTTTTTCCCTCATAGTATTTTAAACCTTTCTATGTTGTGAAGCTTGGTGAGCTTCTGTCACTCCTGAGTGAGCCAAATAGGGTTCTGAGTGTGAGGAAAGCACTGTGTATTACTGGTGACACACTTCCTATTCTTTTGAGGTCACATGTCATAGAGCTGGTTACAGAAGGATGGCTTGATGATTTGATGTCTCTCCTTTCTGATTTGTAACAACCTGCTTCCACTCAGCTCCTGCCTCTCAAAGCCTGTTGTCCTATAGGAAACATTTTTATCCAGCTGTCAGATATTACCAGGAACTGTGGGCCATGGTACAGGAAAGTAGGGTGTGCTAATTACCAGAGGGAAGATAGCAGCATCCAGCTAACATTGACAGGAATTGTTTGTACCACTGAGATTAGGCTGGAGGATATCTCTGTAACAAAAGAGAGCAGGAGGGCCAGAGAACCCAGGATCTGCACAATGGGAGGAAGAGGCAGAGTGGTTATTTCAAATATGTGATAATTTATACTTTCAAGTCAATCATGAGAAAATGGAAAGAGTGAGATGTGTAAGGAATAGAGTTTGGTTCAATACATTTGATTTATAACTCAAATCACATAGTCAGTAATTTGAGCAGCCAAGATTCAAACTTGAGTTTGTCTGACTCCAGAACACATACTTGATTCCTGAATCGCATACATCTACATGTTCATTAGTACCAACTTCACTTTTGGAATTAAAGTAATTATGCAGGATTCTTTTTTTTTTTTTTTCAAGTAAAGGCCATCTAGATAGTTATGCTTAATTTTCATGTCCCTGATGGTCTTCTCCAGGATACACTACACCTCTTTAATAAAGTGTCTTTGAAAATAAAACATATATGGACACCCTTTTGAAGATGTAATGATGATGATGATGACAGTGATGATAACCCATACTTTCATCATTTAATAAGTAACTGCTATGTACAAGCTGTGTCATCTCTGAGGGGTTTTGTACACAGAGGTGAACACAATGGACAGAAATGTCTGCCCACGTGGAACTTAATGTGTAGGCAGGTATTTCTTGTAGGAGACACAAACAATAACAGAATAAATAAGTAAATATGGTATGTTAGGAAAGAATAATTTTATGAAAAGAATAAATACACAGCATGGTATGCTGATAGCAAAATGCTTCTGTTTTTTCCTACTCCTAGAGCAAATGGTAGGATTTTTAACTTGCTGCCCTTTGCAATTCAGGCTAATGAATTTTTTGCAGATGTGATGTGTGCTTTCAGTCCAGCATATTCAAATACCAGAATGAAAGCCCCAGGGCTCCCATCATCTTGCACATGAACCAGCAAAGTTTAAGGTGATTATTGCTCTGTCGGGTTCCTGGGTGATTGACCCTATTCAAGCTTGATGAACAACTAGAATGAGGGAGAAATATAACTTGTGTTTTTAATCCATTAATACTTGATTTTAAAAATAACTTTCATGACTAAGAATATCTTAATTGTTATATGTTATGTTATAGGCAATGGAAAACCTTTTAGGTACATTACAGAATTTAATCTCTATAACAATCCTACGTGATTGCATCATTTCCATTTTATATAAAAATTAGGCATACCATACAGAACTCAGGTTGTCTATTGCTATATAACATACAACCTTGAAACCTAGTTACTTAAAACAGTTTATTATGGCTCAAGCTTCTCATATCTCATGATCTCCTAGGTGACTTGGGTTTTAGGTAGGAAGTTCTCAATTGAGGTTTCTCATGTTACTAAGATCTTCAGTTAGATGTTGACTAAAGCTGAGATCATCTGTAGTCTTGACTTAGCTGAGCATTTAAGATGGCTCATGACTAGAAAATGATGATAATCTTGCGCTGGGATATCAGCAGGTATTGTGAACTGAAAATCTCACATGTAGTTTCTTTATGTCACTTGAGTTTTTAAAGCAAGGAAGCTGGGGTTTTTGAGGGAGCATTCCAAGATGCATGGGTAGAAACTTTAGGTTTTTGTTAATACCTATCCTTGGAAGTACAGGAATATCACTTCTACCACATTCTGTTAATAAAGCAAGTGACTAAGGCCAGTTTAGGTTCAAGGAGAAGAGAATTTGACAGTTCTGATATAGCACAACATGGCTACATAAGGAGGGAAGTAATATGTGGTAGCCATCTTTGGAGTCTTATATGTTATATTAATTTATAAGATATAATTGAAAGACAGATAAAGAGCTTCTCAGATAAGAAAAAGGTAAAGAAATTTATCACCACCTCACCAGTACTACAAAGTATGTTAGAGGGACTTCTTTAAGATGGGAGGAGGGATGGAAGAGTGGGTAAAGTAAGGGAAAGGGATGGAGAAATTTAGTTTGTTAACAGAAAATCAAATGCAACAAAGAAACAAAACTTATGGACACAGTCAATAATTTAGTAGTGACCTGAGGGTAAGCAGGGAGGGGAGTGGGGGAGAAGGGACAGGGACACGATACATGGTGATGGCCAGAGAACAGACTCTGGATGATGAACACATACTACAACACATAGAAGATGTAATGTAGAACTGTACACCTGGGACCTATGTAAGTTTTACTAATTAATGTCACCCCAGTAAATTTAAAAAATAAAATAAAATGTATAATCCCATTTCTTGGTGAATTTAAAATATGTAAGAGCTGAAAATACCTTATTAATATCTCATTTAGCTTATGAAACACCCACTGGTAAGGATGGTGGTTAAAGCTGGATAAAGCATGGTGTTGGATACACTGCGTATAGATCAAGGTAGGCTGTATACTATGTGTAAAAGTAACCAGCCCCAAACTACTGCGATTTAACAAACTTACTTCTCTTTCACACTGCATGTACAAAATTGGTCCGAGGGGAGTATACTTATGGTAGTTGCTCAGGCATTCAGACTGATGGAGTTTCATCTCATTAGACTCTACCTCTAGAAGCATTTCTAGTGTTAGTGTAGCACAAGAGGGAAACAGTACATTGCATTCTGTATCTTAAAGCTTCTACCGGGAGCAATAACACATCATTTTTCTTGCATCTCATTGTGCAAAGCAAGTCACGTGGCCCTGTCTATATTGCTGCCATCTGCCCAGAAGGAGTATCAGAATATTTTGAAATAGTCCTAATACATTTTTTTTTTACCATGTCATGTACATTGGGACCAGATTTAATTTAGAGAAAACAGAAAAATTGGAAACTACCTTTTTCTTCTAGATTTCACAACCTGTTCAGTGCTCACTCATTCTTTTTCAAGGGCTGTTACCTTTGCTGAATGTATTAGGCCAAATAATTGCATTTATATTTAACATCTTCTATAACCTTGCAGTATATATGAAGCCTTCACAGGCCTATATTTTCTGAAATTGCTTTTATTTCAATTTAGGTAGAGGAGTTATCATTTATTCTGGTTTGTCAGTCAAAAAATAAAAGGTCAGAAAATAAAATAATTGGCTCAAGGTTGCATTGTACTGGTTTTTGATCATCAAACTAGACATTTTTCTCTATATCAAGGACTTTTTACTAGAGGTCCTAGTAAGGGTTCAAGGTATCCCATGAAGCCATAAAACTTCAGTGGTGTGTGTGTGTGTGTGTGTGTGTGTGTGTGTGTGTGTGTGTGTTCCTGCATGGTTTATAGTCACTTTACCAAGCCATGTTGTCAACAATTAATAGGTAGATGAACGTTTGAGATTGGATTGCTACTGATTCACCTGGTTCCTACACATGGAAACTATCTTAATTTCAAAAGACTGATTAATAGAGTTTAAAAAGGGATATTGTGAGCTTCCCAGACCTGGTGGTTGTTTACAGGTTTCACACCTGGACTCCTTGCTGACTCATTTTTCCTGTCTCTTGCCCTCGGCTGTGAAAACTGAGGCTCTCTTCACAGGAAGCAATGAACAAGAAATGTCATGTTTTTAAGTGCCAAGACCATCATTTCTAGTGTGACTCATATCTCAGTGGGCGGCAGAACTTCCCAATGGCCTGGAGAATCTTCTGAAAATACTCAGGCTCTCGCCCACTGATTTCAGGTCACTAGCTTGTTTCTATTAAATCTTTTTTTTTTTTTTTTAATTTGAAATCTTTGTTTAGACTTATCAGAGCCCTTTCAACTCAGTTTGCAAAATGATGAATTGTATGTGTCAGAAACAGTACATCACAGGTCCAGGTCACTTTCAATCTACAGTCATTCACTGAATACCTATTTTATGTTAATACAGCAATACAAGAATTTACAAGCATGAGGAACAGGCCATGTTAGTCTTTGGCATGTGAACAAGTAATTTAAACACCAGCATACATGAATAAATATGGAACAGAGGAGTCAAAGAGGACTGATTTGAATTCTTCTTTTCTTGCTATTTCTGTAACATAACTTCCTTGAGTTTCAGTGACTTCTGCTTTCACCATGGGGACACTGAGGCCTATTAGAGAGTGATTGTGAAAATTCCCTAAAATAATGAATGAAGAATATCACCTCAACTTAAGGTAACACAGTTAAAAATCACAGATTACGGGAAGGACACAGTCTATCCAGGGAATGAATTTTGAGTATAATAAAATAAGTACAAGATAATTGTAGAAAGAGAGAGAAACTGTGGTCTCAAGTCTCAGGCTCATCCATTTGGACTCTATCCTGAAGTCAAAGCAAAGTCAATAAAAGGTTGAGAGAAGATTAATAAGAACATACTCAATTTTTGAAAATTTTTTTTTATTTTGAAATAATTTAAGGCTTGATAAGAAGATGCAAAAATAGTGCAAAGTTTCCATATCCTTCATTGAGCTTCCTCCAGTGGTAACATTTTGTATAACTGTAGTACAATATTAGAAACCAGGAAACCGAGTTTGGTATAATACTATTAAATAAACCACAGGCCTTATTTGGGTCTTGCTGGTTTTTCCATGCACTCATTTTGTTGTCAGTGATTGTGTCTGTTACTGTGCAATTTAATCACATGTACAGTTTGGGATAACCGCTACCAAAATCAGGATACAGAACTGCTCCTGCATAAGAAGCTGCATAAGGGCCCCTGAGATATATCTCTACCACCACATGTATCAATATTTCCTTTGTTTTAAGCTGAGTGTTACTCCATTGTGTGAATGTATCCTAGTTTGTTTATCTATTCACCCACTGAAAGGAAGACATTTGGGTTGTTCCCAGTTTGAGATTATTATGAATAAAGCTACAATTAACATTCATTTACAGATTTTTTTTTTGTATGTGGATATTATCTTATTCTAGAAAGGTAATAGGGGAAAATGCTTAGACTATTGAAGAAGTCTGTCTTCAAGGATAAGAGAAACAATCTATGCCGTTTTTCACTAATTATTTCAATAATAGGGCACTGAATTTGGGCAGTAGTAGTGGGGACAGAGAGAAGAGGTTTGGGACAAGGCCATTAAAAATGTGGAATTAACTGGTCCTACAGATTGCTTAGATATGAGTGGTGATAGTTTGGATAGGGTGTAGACAAAGGTAGTTCTAAAATTTCAGGTTGGGGGATTAAGTGTTGATGATGCCATGAACTAAAAGACATAAGGACAAATTTGTGTATATGGAGGAAGAAGTAAATTTTGGTTCTATTGATTATGAGAGTTGGGGGCATCCCTGTGGAAATGTCTAGCAAGCATTTGGAGAACTGAGTCTAGTACTAAGCAGTGAGATCAGTGTTGACAGTGTAAATATATGAGTCATCACCACGGAGGGGATCGGTGCAGCCATGGTTATAGGGGGATTTGCTCGGGAAGAGAGGCCAAAATTATAATACGAAGACACGAGATATGATTTCAGGATGACTGTTTGTAGTCCAGATTATAGCAAGAATCTCTAGATTTTACACTCTTCAACGCCCAGTTGGTGTTCTGTGGAAGTTCACAGCTCTTTCCATGGTTCCCCCAAATTCCCAGGGGCATATTTTCTTATGCTCACCTCTTATCCTTATAGCTGAGATACCTCTCACAGTTTGGATTTAAAGAGGAGACCTTTAAAAAATCAAGAAGAGGTATCCCATTGGGACTAGCAGTTTGCTCTTAATGACTCTTTATAGATCTGCCTCCGATAAACATTCAGCCCCATCACTATGTTAAATTTCCCCAATCCTTTATGAAGATTAAACACAAAGGAATTACCCTTTATCTGTAAGTAAAATTTACATTACCTGTAATCCTTTCATAAATACATATATCAAGCACCACATTAATACAAGAGTGCAATCTGAAGGCAGAAGGCCATTATATTTGCTTACTGTCAGATATAAAGCTGCAGTTGCAAATCATGCATGATTTTAATAAGGTTTGATAATATGCTATCAGCTGGTAGGAGCTATAGCTTGAACTCATAGATTTTTGGCTTCAGTTTCTAAATAATCAATCATGTCAAGATATGAAAATCATTTCATTTCCTTCCATTGAAAAGAAGATGTGATTTAAAATGTCAGACCTTGGATATATGAGCAGGATTCCTGTAATCAATCATGTGAAAAACCATCTTATATAGTAGCTCTTTGGAAGAAGGAAAGGTTTGGGATATTTTTTTTAATAACAAAGACAGACCTAAACCTGTGTTTTTGTGTTTGCTGCTTCTTTCAGCTCAGTAACCTTAGCAAGGAATTGAATGGATTTGTAAACCCTCAAACCACAGGGCATGGGAGGACATCATGGTTGTACTTATCGAGGTACAGGAGTTAGGTACTGGATTCAGGTCACTGGACTTCTTTTAGAACTATCTGCCTGGATTGAGTTTAGCTCCATCCCTGCTGGGCTGAATAATGTTGGACAGGTCTCTGAATGTACGACTTGTTTCCTTATCTGAGTGATATCAGGTTAATTTCATCTATCCAAACTCACGTAGGGAATCATGCAAGTGGCCACTTTATGCAGTCCTCTACAAACCTAAGTGTTATCACCATGGCTAGAGTGAAGAACATTGAGAAGTTCTGGATTTACTTCTTGGTAAACCGGAAGAAATAGAGCAATACCCTTGGAGTATGTCCAGCTAGACCGAATTCACACTAACAGCTGAGGAATTTGCCTGAGGCAATTGCCCTTACTCTCAATACGTGAACCATAATTACAGATTTTGCTAACTTACTGTGTGACTTTAGGCAAGTTGCTTCATCTCTCTGAACTATGGTTTCCACCAAAGTAAAATAAAGAGTTTGCGTTATATGATCTCTAAGGTTTTTCTACAGCTCTAAAAATTGGTGTTTTTTGATATTTGACATGAATCCCAGTAGAAATGCAGATCATAGCTGAACATTCCTTCCACACATAATACAAATTCACAATTTAAGCCAGGTCTCTTTAACTTGCCCAGAATTTGGCGAAGTCCAGTCAAATGTTGGTGGTAAGTCTAGAGAATAATGGCAACAAACAGTATATGAGAGTGCTTTTTAAGAAATAAAGTTATTTTAGGTATGTTTAACAATGATTAGTTGCATCACCCATAGGCCCTTCTAAATACAACCTTTTGTGGTTCCTGTTGGAACAGGCCTAACCAAGTGTGGTGGGATAGAAGCCCTAGGGGGACCTATTTTTATGATTCATCGTAAGCACAAACAATTACTTTTGTCAACTGCTCTGTATTCCTGAATGCCTTTAAAGTGCTTTGGAATATAGGAAAATAGTAAATTATCTTGAGCTGTTTAATACTTACACAATTTCTTTACTTATGGAAAATAAATAGGACTTCCTTAAATTAAAAGAATGTTCTGAATGTTCTTGGTGCCAAAATTCATGGACACTGGATACAAAAATGGTTGATAAAAGACAATTTAATTTCTTAGAAGCCAAAAGTAGCATGTGAAGGCATACCCTGAGGTAGCCAGTATAGAAAACATATTTGACATTTGCTGAAATGTCCAGGATATTATATATATTTATAGATAATAGTTTACCTTCCTGTCCTCAGCACATCCACCTTGAAGCTCTAGTTTCTCCTGACTCACCCTGTGCATGTAGAAGAAAAGTACGTGTGTGTTTTGCATATTTTCTCTTTCTTTTTGACTGGTTGCCAAAAGTTACTCGTATTTTATGAGGCACGCAGAGTGGTATGATAAGAGTTCCTTGCTCCATCATTTCCCTCTACCAGAGACAGATGGGATTCTCTTTGCCTTCTTGTTCATTAATGATGCTCAAAGCTGAGCTTGTTAACTCTCTCTAGGTTTTTCTGCCTGTTTTTTAGGAATCTCTCGCAGTACTTGACATGCATGGTCATATGATAAAGACTCACTGGGGCTGTTGTGTCCTGCTGGCATATGCTTCCTGAGCAATCCCAGACCATCAGTTGGCTGGAAACGCAACCTCTTGTCATTTTTGCAGAATGATCATTTTATCTTAACAACAAATAAAAAGAAATACAAATAAAAACAAGCAAATGAAAAAGAAAATAAAATTATTATATCCTGAACATCCACGAATCCCGACAATGCTATTATTTTCTCTCCCTTCCAGAACATGAACTGCCAAATTAATAGAAAATACTCCGGTGATGGATTGAGTCTGTGACGGAAGCAAGCTGGGGCTGGTGACCCCCTCCACTTTCCGTGCTTGGAGGTGGCATCAGGAGATTGGAGAACTAAAATCAGCCTTGACTAAATCCGTGGTGTGGTGGCCACGCCCTACTCGTGTGCTCCACTTGGCTGCCAGTGCACCCTAACTCGTCATTTCCACCGCCTTGCTCCCTCTTAGTCTACTGTGCTTGTTCCCCTTCATCTCTGGCACTGCCTGTCCCTGGAACACACTGGCTGTGAGCCTTTAAAATTCTCCCTGTCCTCTCTTCTCCTGGTGATCTCTTCCTGTCCGATGTCTCTAACCACCATCTCTGTCTGGGAGATTGCTCCCATTTCTGTATCTGGTCCTGGACTCTCCTAAATTTCAGAGTCATAAATGCACCCGTGTATTTGACATCCCTGCTAATACATCTAAATAACATTTCAAGATAGGCAAGCCAAAAACAAGCTGAGATTCCACCACAGTACTTCCAGCCATCATCCATCACTCATCCATCCTTTCCGTTCTTCAGTGCACATCCCTTGGAATGAATCTTGATTCTTTTCTTTCTCTTAGAGCTCATAGGCAATCCCCCATTAAACCCTGTCATTCAGTCATCGAGAAAGATAAAAATCCCAAACACTTCTCACCACATTGGCCAAACCCCTGTTATCACTTGCCTCTACTTCTGCCTCCAACCTTCTTTGTCTACTTTGAACTTAACCGGTGGCATCCTATGAAACGCAACACATCATGCTGCTCTTCTGCTCCAAGCCCCCCAAGATATTTGCAGCTCATTCATAGTAAAGGCCCAAGCCTTTCCCTAACCTGTAGGGCCCTGCATAATGGCCTTCCCTGGCCCCACCACTTCCCTGAGCTTATCTCCTAGGACATCCCCTCCGACTCACTCCTTTTCCAGTCACACTGGCCTCCTGCTTACTCCAAAGTGCCAGGCACAGTCTCTCCTCTGGGCTTTGCTTTTCTTCTTCCTCTCCTTGAAATAGTACCCAACAGAAAATGGTCACTCCTTAAAATATTTGCTAAACTAAGGAGAATGAAAGCTGGACCAGCTGCGGCCCCTCCTTGGTCTTCTCATCCTTGTCAGCTGCCTGTGATCGTTCCAGCTCTTCTGGAATTCCTTTTACATCCTAAAATACACAAATGTACTTTCATCCTCCAGCCCTTTGATTGGAAATGTCTTCAAGCTGCAAGTAACAGAAATCACAACGGTGGCTTACACAAATATTTATTTTTCTCCTCTGAAGATATGTTTAAAAATGAGTAGCACTAATCCAATAACTCAGGAATCTTAAGAGCTGTGAGAAGGTTGGTTTGATGATTCTGTTGACCCTTGCCTCATGGTCACAAAATAGCTGCAGCAGCTCCAGTCTTACACAACAGCATTTAGAGGCAGGAAGCAGCTTTCTGCATAAGACAAGGAAATTCTTTGTATGTGCCTTGCTCTAGACAGGCAGCAAGGAACCTTTTCCAGAATGCCATCATCTCCATGGTAGACTTTCTTCAATATCTCCTAGATCCAAAATCTGTAACAAAAAGGAAAAAAAAAAGGAGGATAAGTTTTGGCAGGCCAAGGATAGTGTCAATGGTATCCCTTTCCCCCTTCCTAACTCATGCTTCTTCTCAGCTCTTAACTCAGATATTATGTCATGCTGAAGGTCTTTTTGGATCGACCTCCTCCTCTCACAGCATGGGCTAAATGCCCTTCTCCTTGGGGCCCACAGGCCTGTGTTATTTCCTACAACAGCACTTGCATGTTGCACTATAAATCAGTGTTCTTTGTATGCCTCTATTCCCCAGCACCACCCTTCAGTGCATACACACGCTCACAAACCCATGGTGAGATCGTGGTCAGAGAAGTCAGTGTGAGAAAGGACTGAGACCTCAGGACAGAAAACACATTTCTGTCATTCACATTGGAATTCCCAGCATCTAACACTTGTCTATGCCATGACTGAGTCATACATGAATTCATTTTTTAAATGGAGGGACTTTCTCTTAATGACCTATAAAATCAATTTTGCATTAAGTCAATGTTTCCAGGATTATTATAATCCTTTTCTCATGGATCTATAGCCTAAGCCAGTATTTAAAACTTTTATTATCCCCAAACCTCCTCTCCTCTTCTAAAGACTTGAAGTCTCATTAGCTAAATAATTATACATTACTAACTACTTAGGTGTCATTTGATCATTGTTTGGCACAGTTGGGAAAATAAAGTATGACATGGGCACAGCTCTCAAGAGGTGGATGAGAAGATAAAAGTAAGTTATCATCAGTTTTCAAGTTGTCTCAACAGGCATATTCTGCCCTCACTATGGATGCATTAGGACTTTCCTTTGGACTAAAGGTTGGCAGGAATAAAGGATATTACCCTACATGTGCTCAAGGACATGGATACACAAGTGTTGGATAAAGATACAACATGGCTAGGCATAACACAAGAGTATTAATAATTAATGCTAGAGCAGATAGAAAGCACTTCCCAGTGGCTTAAGAGTACATGCCCTAGCAACACCAGCCCAAGGTAAAATTCCAGCTCTGTTTTACAAGCCATGTGATAATGGGCATGTGAGTTAATCACCCCAGGCCTCAGTTTCTTCATCTGTGAAGTGGGATCACACTCAGTACCTCCACAGGGACCGTTGTGAGTGTCAGATTAGATACTGTGTGCAAAGTGATTAGTCCAGTGATTGGCATACTGTCTCTTTAAGTCCTAAAAGTTATTATTGTCATTATTATAAATGGGGCACCATTACATCGTATATATGGTGTAAATGACTATACAAAGTTTTGTGTTAAAGGAATTCCAACATTTGACTTTAAATCAATATTTGCATCTTTTAATGGTTGGGAATGGGGTTCTATTTGTCCTACCTCTAAATTCAGCTGTAAAAGAGCTGGTCCACTACAAGAGGTAAAATCAACACAATTTTGTAATGAGTCCCACATTCCTGGTTCCTCATGACGCCATTACTTTGCTTGCCCTGCCTCATCCCAGAGACACACACCAATTTTATTTTAGCCTCTTGTTTCTAGCAACTGTAACATTGATGTGAGATTACAGGAACTTTACATCATGCTACCTTTAAATATAGAGGGTGTGTTTGAGTTCAGTTGTTACAGAGCCTTCATTGCGTAGATGAGAAGCTGAACCTGCTGAGATCAGTGTCACATTGCAGAGCCATTTAGTATGTAAGCTAAAGTTGAAATGCAGGTCACTGCAATCCATACTTACTCCGTATCTTCCGACGCCTCAGACCAAATTATTCATGGGAACAGGGAGTAGAAATGGGAAGATACGCTTTTGCTAAGAGTACTGCAGGACCAGGTCAGTTTCAGGTGTTTTTGACACATGGGTGGTAAAGATAATTTTGGGTGGACAATAGGAGGTCTTAAATAGTCTTGTCATCAACTATTCTGCTCTACCCTTAAGACAGGCTGTGTCTACAATGGCCAACTACAGAGGACGAGCTTCTCTTCCAAAGGCAAATAAAAAATAAACAACACATGTCATAAATTAGTCTTTATAGTAGGCTAGAAGGTCATGACTATTACAACAAAGAAAGAAAAAGTATAGAGTTAGGGGGATTAAGAAAGCATAGAGTAGGAAGGTCACGAGGCAGCATTAAATAAAGTGGTTGTCATTGCCCACAGGAGCAGAGTCTAGGCTGGGCCCCTAGTCTCACAGAACTCCCACTTAAACATCTTATTTAGAAAGTCTTTCTGGATAGTGCATTTCTCAAAAATGTGTTGGAACATGTGTGATTGATTATACATGAATGCCTGCATATGTATATGAATGTATAACTCATGGCTAGAAGAAAGACCGTAAGGATCATCTATTTAATCCTCCAGTCAGCACTTGAGTATCTTCTGTGGTAGCATGATGAGCCCAGATCAAATAATAGGTGAGAACAATGAGAAAGTTCATGAGTCACTGATTTGTTTACTCATCTCTTATGAAGGCTAATTACTTGTTAGCTAAAACACAGGCCCCTGTTTTAGTTAGAGAAGCACGCATTGAAATCATTGGCTGAGAACCTGGAACCTTCCACCATAAGAAAAGTGTCAGAAATCTAAACCTAATGGTTAAACTTCTCACCCTTTACCTGTAGCCATATAAGCCTTTAATAAAGGCAAAATTTTATTGAAAATCCTCACTCCTCTGTCACCTACACATTCCCAAACAGTTAAACGGATCTGTGTACAGTGCTTTTTGTTTGTTTGTTTTTAACCACTGTCCCCCGCATCAGTTATAGTTATTAGTTCTTCATGTAAAACCACTAGGCTAGACTGATCTTTAGGGCTGCCACCTGTAGGGCAGTAGGCCCTGGTAAGTAATCACTGTTGTTTAGGATAAGCATATCCCAGATATTGCATGGGACATGCTCATATTAAAAGCCATTTGTTGTTTACCTGAAATTCAAATTTAACTGGTCACCCTATATTTTTATTTATAAAACCTGGCAACCTTTTGGGTCTTAAGTTCCCCAGAGAGGTGTTGGGTCAGATACTTTCCTTCGCCGCCTTTGTGCTCTAAACTTCCTGGTCATGCAAGCCTGAGAGGTGGTGCTGCATAACTGCTCATGCTTCAATCCTTAATTTACGCAACATTATTGTTTCATGCCTGTGGGGTCACACAAAATGCTATAACACATAAGCTATATATCTGATACAATGGTAAGCTAAATAGACCTGAACTTTTGCCTCATTTGGCTTACCATCTCGTAAGTAACTGGCTATTAGAAAACTGCCCTGAAGTGAGATAGTGACATGCAGATGTAGCGTGTGTCACAAATGCATAAATGTGTCCATTCAGTCTAAGCCGGTAATCACTGTGCTAACATCCCCTGCGTAAAATAATGGTTTCCTAATACTGAGTTTGCATCAGTGCTAGCCACATTGCACAGTATTGAGCATTTTATATTTGTCAAACATTTTGCTGAACTCAGCATTTTATTTGAAACTCAAAGCAGCACTGAGCAATAAATCTGGTTATCATCTCCCTGTTACTAATAAGGAAGGTGTGGCTAAGAAAGTTAAATTAATTGCCCACATCTATACAAAAAGGATATGATAAAACTGGGATTCCGGCCGCGATGTGACCATTTAGAACAAATAGGTTTAACCTCCGTGCTGTGCTTATTGAGAATGACTTAGCAAACTTGCTAAGTACATTAGCGAGCCCTGAAGTTTCTGAGTCAGTCAGTCTGGGATAAGGTTTGCAGAACATATTTTGAACAAACTCCCTAGATGATTCTGGTAGCAGCAAGATTTGGGCCCCGCTAATTTAGACCATCATAACCTAATTTAGTCAAAACAATTTAGGGCACTATTGTATAACCCTCATTTTTACAACGATCAGTTCTTAAAACCTCAGCTGTAGGGTTTACTGTTAGGAGGTGGTGGGAGGCAGGAGAGACGCTAAACAGTCAAGTGTTCCCAGCACACAGGCAGGCAGCATACGTGTTTTTCCTAGGCTAATTTTTTTGTTTTCCACTTTGAGAAACCATTTCTCTGATGTTCTGGCCCCAAAGTCCCTTCCTCCTGATTATGCACCTTTAACATTTTGCCAGTTTGGTCAGTTAGTGACCATTTAGCATTAAGCATACATTCTTTTCCAGAGGAGATTGGGCTTGGCCTGGGGCATCCATCACCTTGCTAGAGGCAGACACGATCAGCAGAGGAAGGCCCAGGAGAGGGGCCTCAGTGTGACAGACACTGATGCACACTCCCAGGAGGAGTGGGTGAGAATTAAATGCAGAGCAGGGCATAGTGGGTGCTGAGGTTTCCACTGAAGGGATAGGAGTTCCAACAGTTTGATGAGAAATAACAGAAGTGATTCAGTATTACTTTCTCTCTTTTCCTTTTTTTTTCTCTTCCCCTTCCTTTCCCACTTCCTCCCTCTCTCCTTCCCTCCCTCCTTCCTTCCCCACTCTTTCTTCCTGGCTCTTCTTTCTTTTCTCTTTTGGTTTCTTCATCAAAGAAACATCTGTTTGTTGAACTTTTTTACTTTTTACTGAAGTATACTTATATGCAGAAAAGTGCACAAATCTTGACTGTACATACATCTTGATGAGTTTTCACAAAGACCATGTACCCACAGAATCACTACCCACATTAGGAAAGGGCTTAACATCAGCATACTACAATTCCACACTAACCCCCAGGTCTATCCTTGTCCCCAAAGTTAACATAATCCTCATTCATGTGACCAAAAAGTGGTTTTATCTACTTCTGAATTTTAACTAGAAGGAACAATGCTTGGTGTATTGTTTAACATATGGCTTATTTTACCTAGTGTGATGGTAGTGAAATTTATCTGAAGGTCTTTGGTGCAGCAATAATTTGTTCTTTTCTGTTTCTGAACATTATTCCCTTATGTGCATATAAGTATTAGCATTTATTAATTCTACTCTTTATGGACATTTATTTATTTTCAATTTGGGTCTATTACTAATACTACTAGTGATAGTACTAATGGTACTAGTAATAGTGCTCACCGCTATTACCAACAGTACTGCTATGAGCACTCTTGTACCTCTTTTTGGGAAAACATTCTTGCATTTTGCTTTCGGCTCCATGACCATGAAAGGAATTGTGAGGTCATAGAGCAAGTATGTTCTCTCATACTCGATATCACCAAGGAGTTTACCAGAGTGGCTGGGTTTACCTGAAGCCCACCAGCAGTGCTTGAGAGTTGTAAATAGTCCACATCCGTTTCTTGTAAAGCTATTTAGTGAAACCACCCAGCACCATGTACTGAAAGACTGCCTTTTCCTTACTGAACTTCTGTTTCACATTTCCTTAAATAAAGTGACAAGACATATTACATATATAATAGTTAACCACTGTCCATTGATCTGATTATGTGTTGAGTCCTGGTAACACAGATAAAGTGTTTATTGATCTCAGTCCTGTACTGCACATATAACAGAAGCCATCTTTTCTATCCTAGCCCATATTCTAGTTGGGGTAACAGATAATGCAAAAGTGAACCATCGCATAAACCAGGTAAATTTTCATATGCTTTGTGTAGGAAACAAGAAGAGGCAGGAACCAGGCTGGTGTGGCTGAGTGCCGAAGGAAGATCAGTCCAGTCGATGAGGTGGAGGGAGGCCCCTTTGAGAAGGTCACTGTTACAGAGAGGCCTGAGGCACTTTAAGGAAATGCTTTTTCTGACGTAAGAACAATCAGCCACACAGTAGCTGAGGCAGCACATGGGTTGGCTCATTGTGGGATCTATTGGAAGGTTAGGGGCACAGGCGGGTGTGAGTGATACAGCAAATGGTATGACCGAGAAGTGAGAGGCAAGCACAGAATCACCCCCTGGGGCCCACCCATGTTCAGAGGTTTCTGGAGTTGTGTTTTCTTTTTTTCCTAAAGGTGCAATGGAAAGTCACTGGAGAGTTTTAATGGGCAGAATGTCACAATCTGCTTTACATGGTTGTATAGAAAATATGTTGGGTGTGGGGAGATGCACTGAAGCAAAAGAACAGGTGGGATTCTGCTGCATCGGTCCCCAAGACTTAGCGTAGGGGCAGAGCAGAGGGCCCAAGGATGACTCTCTCCATCAGTGTGTTCCACGGAGTGCTTCGTTCTGCATTTATTCAGGAACCACACTTTCTCCTTGTCTCTAAAGGATCTAAACATTTGCAGTCTTTCCCACCTAATCTGGTGAGTGATTTCGTATGATCCTGTCTTCTTACCTAATTGTTCCCTGTGCTTGAATCCTGGCGGTTCAATCAACTTACAGACTTTGTAAAGGAAATAGCAACTTTCATCTCTGTCCTCTGCAGAATGGAAAGCAGGAGCGATCCTAAGGACAAAAGAAAAATGGTAGAAGTATTGATTTTGATTCTGGCATTTGAAAGATACGAAATCTCTGCACCATTTAGGTGATGCCTCTGAGAGGGGAGGACTTTTGGGTTTCGCAGACCCTGAGCTTGACAGAGTGTTTTTAGTGTGGCTGAAAGAACGATTAACTCAAGGGTTAAAGAACAGAGCTGTTTGGGGTTGGCATTTTGATCTTCCCATTTCTTCTACGTGACCTTGGGTCACCTCTCGCTGGGACTCAGTTTTCTCATGTACAGAATGAGAAATGATTATTCCCGCGGTGCCTGGTTCTTCTCAAAGTTAATTTGGTGATAAAATGAGCTACTCAATATGTAAATCGTGGAGTGCTTTTTGGAAAGAAACGGTTAATGCAGTCAGGATGCTTTGATCCAATAGCAGCCTCCTGCCCACTAATCTCTGCCATTACCATCAGGGCTGTCACTTTGTCCTCATGCCTTGGTAGGGACCTCAGGGATTACTTAATTCCCTAGGGAATGGCAATTAAACTGTATTAAAGGCTTTCTTTTAAATAAGCTGCTGCAATGCCCCCATCCGTGGATGTGACTGATGGGATAGGAACCTTGTCTCGCGCCGGCCACTAGATGGCGCCAGAATTCCTTTCTGCCTCTGCCGCCTTCCCATGAGCGCGCCTCCAGCTCCCGCCTAGTCTGAGTTTGCATCTGCGCAGGCTCCACTGGGGTCGTGATGAATTTGTTTGCTGGGAAAATCGTTTCTCCCTCAGGAATCTGTGGGACAGAAAATACCTTGTGGCCTCGGCTACTGTGGAACTTTTACTTTCCTTCGTCTGGCACTGATTTACCTCATAGCTTTCCAAAGCACCCCAAACTCCACTCTTCTTAAATTCAGAGGGCGGGGGGACTAGGACAGTGGTTTATGGAAGTTTTCATATCTCTGAGAACCCTATTCCTGGCGCCCAATTACACAAAACTTCTGTTTGTATACACAGTGCATGACACACGCCAAGCTGTTTGTAATAAAGACATTGTCTGCCTGCCTTTTCTCCTCCCTCAGCACCAAACTCTCCCATTTTGTCACTGCTTCCTTTCCAGGTGGCCAGAGAAACTCTTCCCAGGATTTTCTTACCATGGGGTCTGTAGTCACTAGTTAGGTGGGGTGACTCTCCTCGGAAGAACAAATTTATTCACAGGCCAAGCTCATGGAAGCCAGCCTCTCCCGCCCCACTCATCACCTAAACGTGTCACCTAAACGCTCTTTGGTCTCTCTCATTCAACAACCACAGGATCACAGCCCTTCACAGACGGCAGGGTCAAAGTAGATTGTTATTTTCTCCAGTCCAGTGGCCCTCAAACCTTAGCGTCAGAATCATCTGAAGGCTCCTGAAAACACAGAATACTGCACCCCACCTCAGACTTTCTGGGGCAGTAGGTCCGGAGTAGGTCCTGAGAATTTGCATTTCTTTCTGATTCTCTGCTAATACTGATGGCTGTGGTTGTGCAAGGGGCCACACTCTGAGAACCACTGATCTAGTTCCCAAGCTTGGAAACTGAGGTTCGGTGAAATTAAATGATTGCTCAAGGTCACAAAAGCAAATTGACATTAGCCAGGACGAGGAATTCAGGAGTCTTTAAAGCAAAAGTTTCCATTTAAATTGGAGTTGGTTAGAAATTTCCTTTTCTGCTCTTTATGGAGAAAGGATTTGCTGAGCAAATTTGCAGAGGAAATCAGATTGTAGGGGAAATGTTTAATCTGTAATTAATCACTTAAAATAGAGTTCTATTATTTTTGAATTTAAATTAAAGCATGAACTGAGAGAAGCCTAAGTAAGGGGACTGACACTGCAGTGACGCTCTTCCTAATGGCCTTTGCACTTTGGCAGAATTCCAGGGAAAGTTGTTCCACTGTGTGATGTTCCTCTACCACTCATCCCAACATTCACCCTACCCCACCTCCATCCCAAACCAGGGCTTTGTAACAACTCAGACATGTTACATTTCTTTCGATAGCCAAATGAAAATGAACGAATTTAAGCTTCCTTGAAAGAGGTTTATTATAATAATCCCCCCCCCCCCCAAAGCATGGTTCACCTAGCACTTGTGGTAAGTGGCATGATTTTTAGGTATTTGTGTGTGGATAATTATACTAACAATAAACAGTTACAATTATGGATTTATTTGTATTGATACTTTCTATTTCGGACAATAGATACTGGCAGTCAAGTAGTTGAATTCATGTGGTAGTAACGAAGTTTCATTTTATATGCACTGTATAGAAAATGGGAGCCAATTTAAAGATAAGTATCAAAAGAAAAACAGGAGATATGGTATGCAAAGGTAGCCACACTCATTCAGATGGTATTTGAATGAAGGAAGTTTGGTAAATACCATGGCAATGACTAAAATAATTCAGTCTTACAACTACTCTGAATACATGTTCATGTTTGCAAATGTTCCCAGGGGGCTGAGTAAACGTTTGGGGAGATTCTGGAAGCATCCTAATGGATTGTATGATTTCTTAGACCCTACAGTCCTATAAAACTTGATTTTCCTTACCATTCCATTAATCTGTCAAATCGTGTCAACCTCCATGATTTTGGATAGGTTGTTCCATTTTTGAGAGTGGGCAGGCAGGCTATCTTCTGCAGGTTCAAATCTACCTTTTACTCAAACTTTAGTCCATGTCAGATGAAAGTTTCCCTGAAATTCTCATTTCTTCTTGTGCTCTCTCTGTTCTGTAATCATTTGATTTCTATGATGTGTAATATTCGTAGTCTAATTAATCCATCCAACGTTTATTGAATAACTACAATGTATGAGGTACTGGCCAGTGTATGAGAGTTGACCTTACTGTTAGATAGATTAACTCACCAGACAGGAGGGCAGACAAGCAAGCCAATGGCCTAAATTGTGTGCCTTCAGAATTCATATGTTGAAAACCTAATTCCCAGTACCTAGAATGTGACTGTATTTTCAGACAGGGCTTTTAAAGAGGTTCAGTGAAGTCATATGGGTGGACTCTAATTCAATGGGACCGGTGCCCTTATTAGGACATGAATAACAGAGATGAAGGGGCAAACATTTGAGAACATAGAGGGAAGATGGCCATATAAAAACCAAGGAGAGAAGCTTACAAAGAAGCCAAATTTGTGGACAACTTGGCCTTGGACATCCAGTCTCCAGAATTCTGAGAAAATAAATTGCTGTTGTTTAAGACCCCAACTCTATGGCATTTTGTTACAGAAGCTCTAGCAAACTACAGGCTTTAAGGTATGAATGCTTAGCAAAGCAAATGAGTGGAAAATACCTTCAGAGAGAAAGAATATCTAATGAATTCTTTCAAGAGGAAAGATGAGTTTATTGGGTACACATTAAAAAGGGCATCCCTAAAAGAGAAATATGTACAAAAACCAGTTGTTTATTTATCAGCTGTTATTCTATACCAGTGTACAATTAGATGTAGAAGGACATTTTTGAAAGCATTGTTTATAAAGTAAAAATTAGATAATAAAATTCTATCAGTGGGGAAAAATTAAGGAAAATTAATAGATCTATAGAAAACTACATGGAAAATGCTCAGAATACATTTCTTGTCTACTCTTAAATAAATGGTGCCTTACACTCTACAGGGAAATATGCTAGCATTCTGTCAGGTGAATTTAGATATTTAAAGTCAAACAAACAAATAAAAACCACACACAAATAATATTTACTAGGCATTTATAGTATAAAATTCACTCTGGTGTTTGGAGTGATGCTTTGAAGTTGAAATAAGGGGATAATTGCAATTAGAAAGTGGTATAATAAAGAAGGAAGACTGTATATCTACATGGCTGAAGCTCAGTGGTGGATGGTCCATTTTTCTCCTACTTACCTTTGAACTCCCTGTGCCCAGTATAGTCTTTAGGATGTAGGGAATTCTAAATAATAGCTTTTGAATGAATGAATAGATGAATGAATGACTGTGTGTATATATACCAGAAACCTGAATTTAAAAATAAGAAGAACTATGCTTCTTTTCTGGTTTCAGTATAATTTTTTTGTAAGGTGGTAAGTAGTTTAATAGATATTAGATTGTCATCTACAAGATAAAGATATTTGAGCAGAAACATAACAGTCAAGACAATATAATGTTAAAGCAATAAATATGTAATGGTTAAAAGCATAGGTAGAATCAGGGTCTAAGTCTGGCTCCTCTAGGACCTGTTCAACCTCTCTTGGATTCCCTTCTCTCATTTGCAAAATGAGGTCAGTTGCTGTTTTAGTTTTTTAATTTTATATATATATGTGTATATATATATATATATATATATATATATATATATACACACACACACACACACACATATATATATTTATACACTTTTACTGTTAATTATATGAAGATATAAAGGAGATATAAAGAAGAGAATAAAATAACCCTTTTTCTTACCCAAGTAATAGCACTCATAAAATTTTTGATGTATTTCCTTTTAAACTTTTTTCATATGCATTTGTATGTATATTACAAATCTGGCATCATTCTGCATTTATAAATTTATACACTGTTTTGCCACCTTATATTATGTAGAGACTATTTCCTTATGCCATTAAATATTCCTTGTAGATACCATTTAAATGGCTCTATAACATTCCAGAGTATGTATTTATTATGATTTATTTAGTCATTCTCCAAATTTTGGACATTTGGCTTGCTTCCAGGTTTTTAGCATCAAGGGTTATATTGCAATGAATCTCTTGGCACGTAAGAGTCATGGAAGGGAGTTTGTAAGTCAGTAGTATCAACTAATTTTCAGGTTCCTGACATATATTGCTGAAATGTTTTTCATAAATGTTGTGCTGTTTATACTCCCACTGTATTTATTAGCTTTTGTTAGGTGATGCTGCAATAAAAACATCATCACCATTTCAGTGGGTTCAACAGACATTGCTGGGGGTGTTTTGGCTGTGAATCAGTTTCCACTCTTGTTCCTGTGTCTCCTTCATTCTGTAATCTAGGCAGAAGCAGCAGCTCTGTCTGGGACATGCTGATCTTACACGAAGGGAAAAGAGCAGTGGCACAATCACAGGATGCCTCTTAAAGTGTGTGCCACTTCTGCTCACATGCCATTGACTGAAGCAAGTCACATGCTCAAGCCTCATATAATAAAGGGGGAGAGATGCTCCTCCTCAGGGAAGATCACAGACAAGGGCCTTATAAAGATGGAACTGGTAGAGAGAAGCAGCAAATATTTAGAACAAACAATACAACATACAAACACTGCAATAATTCTGATTTTCCTTCAACTTCACTGATATTGAGTATGACAATGTAAATATTTGCAAATTTGCTAGAGGAAGATGGTAACATACCTTATTTGCATGCATTTATTTACTTGTGCAACTCAGAATGTTTTCATTGTATGTGCCAATTGGGTTTGGTTTATTCAGAATACTTGTCCTATTTTTCTATCATATTTTGTCTGTTGGGATGGAAT
This sequence comes from Lyroderma lyra, assembly GCA_004026885.1. Lineage (NCBI taxonomy): Eukaryota > Metazoa > Chordata > Mammalia > Chiroptera > Megadermatidae > Lyroderma > Lyroderma lyra. Next base: position 143,259 of record PVJL010000931.1, read on the forward strand.
TTTTTTGTTTTGTTTTGTTTTTTAATTAAGAACATCAAGACCTTACTCATCAAAGTAGTGTCTTTATTCTGATTTCACCTTAAATTTGTTTATATTATTTTGATAAGTGGCACATTAAAATTCACATATAGTCAAAATTATCATTTTTTCTTTGTAATTTATTTCCTGGCTTTCTGATTAAAAAGTGCTTCCCTTCCCTAAAATCAGACTCATTTGCATATACTCTTTTTCTTTTTTACAGTGTTTTCCTTTAACCCTTTAATCTATCTAAGGTTATTTTGCAGTTAGTATTGAGGTGAGGATAAAATGGGACCTTACAACAGTGCACCAGCATATAAGTTACACCTTATGTATCATTTTATTGATTACCTTTTTAATTGAAAACAGAAGCACAAAGCAGAAGGCATATTGAATAGGGTGGGGGCAACAGTGGACTTGAATTCTAAAACTTGCTTTGAGAATAAATTGTTGTATGACTTTAAGTAAATCAGATAACTCTTCTGGTTCTCCACCACTTCATCTGTAAAATGAGAAGTTGGATCTCAAAGTCCCCATTTATTCCAGAAACATTGGGCTACTGTCCAGGTCTGGCATATTCCTATTACATATCCTATCACTGCCCAATCCTATGGCCACTGCAGATATGGTTAATACAATGGGCCTTTTTCCTTCCTGAGTTAAAATGACCAAAGAATTCTTCCCACAGTAACCCAAGAAGTTGCTGAGTCATCGTGCCGACAAAACTGTACTTTTTCAGTAATGCTCTAAGAAGTCAGAATTGTGGAGCCTTAATGCAAATATCTGCTCTTGGGTTATTCTGCCTGTTCTGTTCGGAAATTGCCTTCCCATCATGCACAGTAAGGTCTATTTTGATCCCACTAATATCTGATGTTCCAATCCAACTGCCATTGATCCATACTCATTTCTATATATATTATAAAGATTTGCTCAGATCATTATGAGGTCATGAGATGCACATTGTTACACATATTTTCAGTGTTTGAGGCCTAGTTGCCAATGAATTTTGCTGTAACAGGTAGCATTAGTGTTCTCACTTACAATTTTATTCGGTTTTGGCTCAAATTAAATTTAAGAGTCATAGTCTCTCAGAATTGGGAAGTACCTTATATCATTTATCCCAACCCATTCTCTTCAAAAAATGGTCTTCTATAGTTCAGAAATATCAACCATCAATTATGGCTTTCATAATATAAAAACTGAAAGGCAAACAAGTTTATTTTTTTAATATTTAAAATTTTATTTCAATTGTAGTCAACATACAATATTACATTAGTTTCAGGTGTACAACATAATGACCAGTCATTTATATAGCTTACAAAATGATCACCTTGATAAATCTAATACCCATCTGACACCATCCAAAGTTATTAGAATATTATTGACTATATATCCCTTTGCTATATTTTATATCCTAGTGACTGTTTTTATACCTGGCAGTTTGTACTTCTTAACCCCTTCCCCTTTTTCACCCATCCTTCTAAACCCCCTCCCATCTGGCAACCATGAACATGTTCTCTGTATCCGTGAGTGTGTTTCTGTTTTTGTTCATTTATTTTATTCTTTTGCTTCCACATATAAATGGAATCATATGGTATTTGTCTTTCCCTGTCTGACTTACGTCACTTAGCATAGTACCCTCTAGGGCTATCCATGATTTGAGTACCAAATGCTAATGGGTGGGGAACTTTTAAAATCTCCAGTGGTGAAAGGCTTCACTTGCACCGACAGAGGACCTTCAAGCCCACCTCTTTACTATCTTGAGGTCTGACGTTGTAGCTGCTGGAATGTTAAACAATATTTCAGCTTGTGCCATTCTGCACTTGGCAATACCACAGTTAGTTAGCCTGTTTCTCTTATATTTACAGCCTGTATTTTAGTGATGAGGCATTCCATACAGATTCCTTTTTTCCTAGTAGCAGATATGTTTGATTTGCAGAGAAAGAAATAACTACCAACCCATTGGTGCTAGATGTGATTATCCAATTAAGTCCATATCCCTCAGTGGTTATGAGCAGACTTGATATGCCCAGAGATTATGTGGAACAAGTGGAAAAAAAGGTCCTCATAGAAAAAAATACTTTAAGGTTAAAAGCTTATCATACTTATACTAATACTTTCTCTATTTTACTCTTCCCACCCTTTGATATAAAAACTGCATAATCTTGATATAGGACTGAAAGGAGATATAAGACCTTATTGTAATGTCAGTATTTATATGTTTGTGTTGTCTCTCTTTTCTTTTGCATTAGATTTAGATGTAGACCTTACATTATTCTGATAACAGTGGGCTACAGACTTTGAGCTGTGTGTTAATAAAGATCCTGTTACCACTGGACTGTCATATTGTAAATTACCTTAGAACTCAATATATTCCCAATTACTTGATGTATGTTGCAGACTAGACCAAGCTATTACAACACTTTTAGTTGAAAGCTTAAGAAAAAAGGTAGCCAAAGATCTTGCAGGTTGGTAGTGACAGAGTAGAAACCAGCATCCATTATCTCTAGACTTTCAAGCACAGTGCTTCCCAATATATTAAATCCCTTCTCCTACAAAGTTAATCATAAATCCTCCTATTCATGTAAAGGCCTGGAGCTGTGTACATTCCCCTTTAGGTGGCCAAGTAGAGGAATGAAACATTTAATTTTTGTTTTCAATTGCTAGTATCAAAATAATATTGATATGGTTGAGATGAAGCATTAAAATCAAAATTATGTAGGCAATAAAAAGGCAGCATAAATTAGAAGCACTTGCTTTTACTGTGGTTTGAAAGAGTTAGCATTATTCCAGCCTCATATAACATTCTGAGGGTGAGTTTATGGGTGAATTGGGCAATATATCAAAAACAGCATTAAAGACCAATGAGTTAGATGTAGCAAAAGGCCACTGCAGAGTAAATGAATGGTCATCAACAGAGGCTGTTCTCAAGGAATATGGAAAGGTTTTCCCTGATATCTATCTGATAAGGTAGGTCATGAACAATCACAGTGTTGAACTTGGAAGGAACCATTGTCTTTTCTGTTGTAATCCTGTCATTAATTTAGAAGTTTGAAGTTACGTCATGTACCCTTCATCACAGAATGAGATAAAGGAGTCCCAGATTAATTTAGAAGTTGAAGGTTATGTCATCTACCCATTGTCACAGAATGAGCTAAAGGAATAGTTGGTTAGCTGTTGTTGTATGACAAACTACTGTAAAACTTAATGGCTTAAAACAACAGCGAACCTCTAATATCTATCGCAGTTTCTGTACATGAGAAATGTAGGTGAGAGTTAGCTGGAGTTTCTGCCTCAGAATCTCTCATGATGTTGCAGTGAATATTGTGACTGGAACTAGTCATCTGAAATCGTGTCTGGGCCTGAATGGTCTCCTTCCAAGGTGGCTCACTCACGTGGCCAGCAAATTGGTCATTGCCATTGTCAGGAGGCCTCAGTTTCATCTCACATAGTCCTCTCCGTGGGCCACTTAAACATCCCTTTGATTTGGCAGCTGGCTTCCCCCCACATGAGTGATCCAAAGGCGATCAAGCCCAAATGTCTTTTAAGAACTCACCTCAGATATCACACAACACGATTTCTGCAATGTCCTACTCGTGACAAGGCCAGCCCCATTATGTGTGGGAAGAGCCCACACAAGTGCATCAACATTAGAAGGTGAGGGTCATCGGAGGTGGAAGAGCTTAGGCAAGCACCCAGCATATAGTGATACTAATAAACTCGTAGTACATTAATATTGATAGTAACTGATATCGCTACATTAATATTTCATAGCATAATTCTAAAGATTCATAATTGTCATTTTATTTAGTTATTATAGTCTAATTGTCATAGTTTAAAGAAAGGAGATATAGTATTGGTAATAAAATGAGAATCTCAATTCCTTGATCCTGGTCTTTATAACCAACCCAAGTTATAAGTCTGTCCTTAAGAATTTAAGGTAAAATTAAGAAGTAAGATAACAGTGTTTTATTTATATTTGGACATGAGTAGTGGTGGATGAATAAAATATACAGATAACTCTAATACACAGTACACAATAGTAGGAAGGGTCACAAGAAAAGTTCCAAAAGAATTCTATGAGAATTTAGGGAGTTTGAAAACTTTGTGGAACAATGGAAGACTTTACAAAGGAAGGTCACGGTAACAAACTATTTAAAGATAATTAGGTATTTAAAAAAGAATAGGAAAGAGGAAGCCAAATGAGTTAAAATGTGGTGATGGGAAGTCATAGAGTACTCCTAGGACAGAGAAGGAAGTATTGCTTCCTTTGGCTTGAACATTGGATGGAGACCAGAAAAATAAAGGTGATTCTTCAGGTAATGTAGAAACATTGCAAGTGAAGAATGGTTCAGTTGAGGAAAAATTCATCAGGTAGTTCTCGCAAATTGAGCTAGAGGAGTAAGAAAACGGACACAAAGAGATCAGTTAAAAAGCAATTGCACAGGGTAGTTGAAATTCAATGAGATACAAAAAAGATGCGTCAGAGAATGAAAATAACTTATATTAAAGATAGAATTTACAGCATGGGGCACTTAAATGAGTGTGAGTACTGAGGAAAAGCATGACCCAAACACGTTTTCTCCTGGAGCTCAAAGGGTTGAATATAGTTAACTGTGTCTGTATTTTCTGTCTTCATTCAAAATCTTTCCGTTATTGACTGTGTTGTTTTACTTGCTATAAAATTCTCTGAGGTAAAGATGAAGAAAACTCAACTTAGGCATATTTTTTTGTGTGTCAAGGTCACCAATGACTTCTTCCATGTTGCTCAAGCCAATGGCTAGTTTTCAGCCTACTTTTTTTTTTTTTCCATAGGTATTGACTCAGTTGTCCTCTTTTGGTCCTTCTTGTCACTTGGCTTTTTGTATCCCTCAGCTGATTTTCCTCCTGCTATTGCTACCTAATTTTCCACTGGCTATTACTACGTAACTTCTTTTGATGGTTCTTCTTCTTCCCTACTTCTTAATGGTTAGAGTGCCTGAGGGCTCAGTCCTTGACCTTCTCTTCTTTATTACACTACTTACTTGGTGATCTCCTGTAGTCACCTGGGTTACTCATATAATACTGTCTTGGCGCTGAAGATGTCTAAGTTTATATTTTTATTTTACACTTTTCTCTTGACTTCTCAACCACATATCTATCCATCTGCCTAATCGGCATATAATTGATAGTCCATATAGTTGTAGAATTGACATTTCAAACCAACGAATGTAAAACAGAACCTATTTTTCTCCTGAAATCTGCTACACCTACAGGTGTTCCCACCTAAGTTGGTGCTGTAGATTGAGCCTTGGCTCCCCTATTTCTTTACATCACCACATTCAATAAATATATCATAATCCCAATAGCTTTGTCATCACAATATGTCCATAATCCATTCTATCATCCTGGTCTGCATCACCACTATCAGTCACCTGGCTTACTACCCTGGCCTGCTTGCTACAGTTGACTTCCGTTATGATTCTTAACCAATCTAATTTCACTACAATACAAGAATAATTATTTCCATATGTAAGTCATAATGTGTCACTTGATTGTTTAAAATGCTGCCTTGGCTCCACACTTTACTCACTCTGAAAACCTAAGACATATCATCACCTACAAGATCCTATTCAGTCTTTCCACCATCATCACCATGTTATTGCTCAGATAATGCGTTAACATTTCCTACTACTTTTATTCTAGCTCACTGTTTCTCTGCACTGTCTTGCCTTTTAGCTCTCTGGCAACACACTAGACACAGTTATAACTTAGGGTCTTTGAACTTGTCATTCTCTTTCACTGGAATTCTCTTTCTGCTGATGATATCAAGGGTGATTCTCTCACCTCCTCAAGTCTAATTAAATGTCGTCTCATAGATACCTACCCTATTGCCCTATTTACAACTGTAGACTGTTTTTTGCACTGAGTTCCCCTTTAAGACCTTTACCTTCTTCTCCTTTTTAAAAATTTCCTAGGTTATAGTACCTGCGGCACAATCTATATTTTTTTATTCATTGCATTTTTTGTCTATCTCTCCACGTTAGAATGTATCCTTCATGAGGGCAGGGATCTCTGTCTTCTTGTTCCTATAGGAATATCCGGCACAGGGCAGGCACTCAATGAGTAATAAATGAATTCACAACCCAGGGAAGGACAGATACATAAATGTAGCATATTTAGTTATGGCCAAGTACTGCTATCACAAGGAGGGAGGAAATCTATTCTGTTCTTGGGTTAAACATCTCCTTCAGAAAAAGTTTTATCTGAGTAAGTTATGAAAACGTCTATTTTGAGAACTTGATTGTTCCATTTTAATAAGGATGGAAAAATCTCTGCTCTATCCTATAATAGAGTTTCTGGTGAAGAATAGAGAAAACGTTGAAGGTTTTTCCTATCACATGAGTATACAACTTGAGGTCCAAATAATCCCACTTGAATTAAATCTTAATTAAACATCCTGTGCACACAGACATTTCCCGTACCCATCTGCCAAAATCCTACTAATCCATCAAGGTTCAGATCAAATGTAATGCCCTCCAAGAAGCCCTACTTGCCTCTTGCTAATCAGAAACATACACTCCTTCTTGCAATTATTGGCTGGCATCCAAGTTTTTCTTCTAAATTATAAACTCACTGTGATTATAGACCTATAGACCTGTCTTTGTATTTCCTTCAGTTCATAGAAAAGGTCCCTGCATACAATTGTGGGTAAGAAGTTAAACACTAAATTTTTCCTTGGAATTCTTCTAAACCTAATTATATATTTGTGTGTCTTAATCCAGTTTCATTGATGCATACAATTTTGGTATACTGCCATAGGATCTACAGAAACTAAACTTTTGAATTTGGTTTCACGGGCCTCTTCAGCCAAGAAGAAGAAGGAGAAAAATCATTTAGCACCTTTTATGTTTCAAGAAATGTGCTGGGGCTTTTTACCTATGTGATCACATGTAATATTCAACATAGAATCATTGAGCAGGTGTAATTATCTTTTTTGTTTTGCAAATGAGAAAAATGAGTCTCTTAAGTGTTAAATGACATCTGGAAGGTCACACATTCTGTACGTGACAGAGCTAGAATTAACCCAGTTGCCCACCACCCGACTAAATCACAGTCCACATGGCAAAGGAAAGGAACAAATGAGAAGTGACGGCAACTTCAAAATGTTAAGAAAACAGTGGGCTGCAATAAAATGAATATGATAAATATCAAATCAGTGTGTGGAACCAACTCCACAGTGCCATAAACAATTGCTTCCTGGAAGAGTTCACACTAAAGCTCACAAGACAAGGAGCTATTCTTGACTCTGTCTTAAGTAAAAGACTGGTATCAGCAGCAGCATTGAAAAGGGGTTGCAGTGCTAAGGAATGATGATGGTTATATAATTAAGTTTGACATCTTTACTGGAGATTATATCAGGTACTGCTGGCTCAGTAAACTTTAAGAAAAAAAAAATGAGTAAGTTAGAAACTGCCTAAAGGGTAAGTTATAAAATTAAAAACCGTAGAATCCAAAAGAAATCTGCTGAAGTATATATTAGGAGGATCCCCAAAAGTTTCTTGGGTACAGAACAACAACAACAAAAAAATAGAACTTCTATCCATGAGACTAAGAGGTTGCAGCTATGGGAGGAATCAGGACAGGGAGGCAGAAAACCACAGAGTGGCTGAAATGAGTTAATTAGTACATACCTTGCATATTCAAGAAAAACACCCTGTACTTTAGTATGGAACATAAATTTAGGGCATTGAAGATTGTGGTTTCAGACTGACTTTCAAAGTTAGAAGGATTCAGTGGAAGTCACAAGTTAATGCAAAATTTGCCTCTATGTAATAAAACCTACATAAGAATAACAATGGTGCCTGTGCAAAACTACTTAATATTTTTGAAGGTCTCTCACCAAACTGTAGATAGTCATTGCTTATTTAAACATTAGGCATATTGAATGAACACTTGGAAAATTTAATAGGACACGGTCATGGATAAAAAATTATTAATGTTTTTAAACTGACAGAGAAAATGGAAATAAAGAAATAAAATAAATACCAGATTAGTATAAAATGAGCAGAAGCCTAGAATTTAAGTAACATACAAGATCTGACAATTAAGTTTGTGAACTTGCCATCATGCGCTTACATTGGCAGCACTTACATTGTGCAAACAACTCGGGAAGGTGTCATAACCTTGGTATATCTGTGTCTCACAGCTGGGTTTGTGTTGACAAGTGGCAATGTCTTGCTAAGTGACATTCATTATTGTTGCATGTTTTGTACTGTCACAAGAATGTCAGAGCTTGAATTAGAGCAACAAAGAAATACTAAATTTCTTGTTAAACTTGGCAAGAATGAAAGTGAAATTAGAGACCTGTTAGTCCAAGTTTATGGGAATAATGCCATGAAGAAAACAGCAGTGTACAAATATACAAAATGTTTTTCTGAGGGGAGAGAAAGCATCACTGATGAACAGAAGTCAGGGCAGACAGTGACAAGCAGAACTGAAGAAAACATTGCAGAAATTAGTGGAATTGTGCCCCAAAATCGTCGACTGACTCTGAGAAGCATAGCAGACCAAGAAACCATCGATAGAGAAATAGGAAAATCCTAACTGAAAATTTTAACATGAGAAAGCTATGTGCAAAAATAGTCCTGAAGGAGCTCACCAATGAAAAAAAGCAAAGGAGAGTCGAAGTTTGCCAAGACCTTTGGAGAGGCGAGACAATGTTTTGGGCCATGTTATCACTGGCAATGAAATAGGGGTGTACCAATATGACCCTGAAACAAAGTGTCAAAGTGTACAATGGAAGTTAGCCAATGACCAAAAATTTTATCAGTCAAAATCAAAGGTCAACACAATGTTGCTAAACTTTTTTGATATCAGAGGGATAGTTCATTATGAATTTGTACCAATGGACAGTCAACCAAGTTTACCATTTGTAAGTGCTGAATAGGCTGCATGAAAAAGGTAGACAAAAGCATCCTGAACTTTTTGCCAACAACTCGTGGTTCTTGCATCATGACAATGCACCAGCTCACATGGCACTGTCTGTGAAGGAGTTTTTAGCCGGTAAGTAACTATTGGAACACCCTCCCTACTCACCTGATTTGGCCCACAATGATTTTTTTCTTTACCTGAAGATAAAGGAGATATTGAAAGGAAGACTTGTGGATGACATTCAGGACATCAGGGTCATATGACAACAGCTCTGATGGCCATTCCAGAAAAAGAGTTCCAAAATTGCTTTGAAGGGTAGACTAGGCACTGGCATTGGTGCATAGCTTCTCAAGGGGATTCCAAGGTGACTTTAGTGATATTCAGCAATGATGTATGTAGCACTTTTTCTAGGATGAGTTCTTGAACTTAATTGTTAGACCTCATAAATCTTGAATCTGACTCCTTGATTAATTTGCTTAATGTGGGAAAACTCATTTACATTTCTTTCAGTTCTTTTATTTGTGAAATTGAACTTAGGAGTATTGGTTTTTAGTTTGCATTGCAGATCAAATACGTGGGAATTAAATGGGCTGTATCAAAACACTATGTTGTACAGTATACCAGGGATCCTACCTAAGCTCTGTTATCAGCTAATAGATATTTATCATAGGGAAATAATCTGCCTCTGTCTTAAAAACACCAAACTTGGGCAAGACCTTGCTGAGGAAGGACTTCAATTCTTGGAATGACTTTGACATGGAAATTTCAGTACACACACACACACAAGAAAACCAATCAAAGTTTGTACTCCCTCTACATTTCCTAATAAATGACATATAATAAACACTCAGTTATTTTATAGACGGCATTGCCCTTCTGACCAAAAGCAGAAGTGCTTTTTCCATGAATCTATCTGATCCTTTATTTTTTTTAAAATTCATTTTTATTGTTAGACTTATTGGGGTGACATCTGTTAGCAAGGATTACATTTTCTTTGATATTTGCATGGAGACATGGAGTGGAGCCATTTTTCTTGTGGCTAAATCTCTGCAGGCTTTTATAAAGGGGGAGACACACTCTGATCTCTTATTGCCCTCTCCCAGTGAGAATTTTGGCTAAAGGTGACATCAAATCATGACTTTCTTAGCTTATATATCAAGGGGCAAGTTTAAAAAGCACATGGTACCATCTCCACACAAAAAATTCCTGAATATAAGACCCAGCAGGTATTATACTTGTTTTTCTTCCCTCAGTGTGCTCATTTTTTTTTCTAGAAGAAATTTGACATACAGTGAAGCCCACACAAGCACCTAGATAATAGTCAAATCTGCTAATGCCTCCTACTTCCAAAGGGAAAGGCAACAAAGAAATATGGTGTCAGGTCCATGTAGGGGATTCACCAAAATCTCATAAAGAGAAGCACAGCACTGGGACCTGCTATCCTCTCTAACTTCCATCTATTCATTCATAAGTGGGGGTCAGAAGACTAGAGAACATATTGGTATTATCTGTCCTGAGAGGTAGAGATCAGGAAATGATCTAATTCAGTTAGTGTGATGGCAGTTAGTTCTGACAAAACCAGGGGCATATTTAAGAGGTCCAGGAGACTCAGCCATGCAAGAGCAGATGGGATTTTGGATAGATGAGAAGATGTGCTGGCTAGTTGAAATTATGGTTTCAATGACCCTTTACCTGAAATTGGCTGCTGACTTAGTTGAAAACATTTTATGAAAGAGATGGACAAATCATGGCAGAAAGTACAACAAAGACTTCAGAGATGGGTGTGCCCTCACCAGTGGCAAAGTGAGTATTATAAGATTTAGCTGCTACATAAGTCACTTTCATAAAATACGTTTTTAGGTTAATAACACTGAAGAGGAGAAATAAAAATAATTTTAGAATAATGATGTGACAGCTTCAGGATACCAAGGAGATTGAGTTTTAAAAATTTTGTTGCAAATAACAAAGAAATGAAATGAATGATGGACAAGTTGATAAGCTGAAATATGTCGACAGGGTCGTCATTATAGAAAAGGGTCTGGAAGCCACGTCAAAGAGGATGGAGGGGAAGAATGTGGCTGTATTTTTCCATAAAAAGAAAAAATACAAGGGCAGTGAATATCCATATTCAAATATTGGAGGCCTTCATTTGATAAAAAGAAGTTGACTTGGTCAGAAGGTACTGACACTCCTGTTATATGTCGGGCAATGTGCTATAGGCTTTAATTAAATTATCCTTTTTCCCTCCTTAGAATATCCATTGGAAAATGTCATTTTCCCTTGTTATGTAGAAGAAGATACAAAATTCCAGGATATAAGTAAATAACTAGTGTGTGAACCGTGGGTTAGTCTTTTTGTTTAAATACCTGAAGACCCCTAGGGTCCTTTACAATATTAATGAATGTTCATCTTTTTCTTAGAAAAATATAAAACCTCTGAACTATAATTATTAAAGAAGTTACAAGACTGTGCACCATTCTCAGAAGGATGTATTTTCCATGTTGCAGTAAATAGAATATGGAATTCTTGCAATTTTCCCAAATATACTGATTAAAAATAATACCAGCTTACTTTTTAAAAAAGTTACCTTAAACAGTTTCTTGAAATTTCAGTCTTAAATATTTTTCATATATATTTTTTGAATTTCTGGTTTTCATCCAGATATTTATATCCTGAAAAGATCGAAGATATCGATACATATTCAGAAAACACCAGGCATATAAACACACAAAAATTTGCATTTTCTCTCTCTCTCTTGTTCTCATTCTCTCTCCCCCTCCCTTCCTCTCTCCTTTTCTCCCCCATCTCTCATCCCCCTCAAGCTCATGGCATGGCAAGCATTTGGCAACTGGTCAATAAATTCCAATAAAATATTGCTTCACTAAAGAGTGTACAGCCTTGAGCATCTTCTAAAGAAATACACATATGACCTTTTGTTATAAACAAATGTCATCAATCTCATAAATGTATTAGCCATCTTAAAAATGCTGAAATATTTTGACTCCAGAGCCCCATCCCTGGAAAGGTATCCTAAGGAAATAATATTACCCTAAAGCAATAAACACAGGGCAAACATTATAGAGCCAATCCATTAAAGAATGAAATAATTAATTTGTGACACATATTTTTGAAATATCAGGTACCGATTAAAATATTTATAATGATTTTGTAATAAAATGACAAAAATGCATGTGCATGATATGGATGTTAAGCCACTAAATTAAGATAAAATTAATGTATATAGCATGACTTCAGTATACTTAGAACATGTTCACAGGAATTAGATGGAAATGATCAAAATACAACCAAGAGCCAAGATTTTGATCATTTGATAGTGTAGGTTTTCTCTTCTTCATAGTTTTGGGTGGTTTCCCAAATATTTACCTATTATCTTTATAATGCATAAATCCAAATTGATTTTAAATCAGTTAACCAATTTTTAAAATATTTAAGGCATGCAAAAGTACAAAATGACTGATAACAAAGGGTCTACTGTGACTTTCCATCTACCCTTGATGACTTTCTTCCTTTGTCCAAAGAGAGGCAATCAAATTGCTCCTCACTGTTTTGAGTGTATAATTAATTCCTGAGGTAGTCTATGGAAATGCACTGTTTATTCAACCACTAACCAGACCAGCGGTGTTAAAACCATGACTACAAAGAATACCTTGGAATTCAGTGATTTAGAAGCATATGTCTGAGCATTGATTATTTTATATTAATATTTGCTGATGTGATTCTTCAATCATTGATTTTACTTCTCTTATTTTTGTAAATTATCTTTATTGATTGCTCCAGAAGTAGAATTCGGGTCTCACTGTCTTCTTCTCCTCTCACAACTCCTGGCTCTCTCAGAAGGCGATTTACCTTGTATTGTTCTGAAAGGCACAGCTAGAGTCAAAGAAAGAGCTGAAACCATAGGGAAGCACATTTCAGGTCACTGGAAAGATGTACTTTATAATAAAAACAATAGTGACAATGGAGGCAAACCCTACTTCCATACTTACTTACCATTTCTAATGACCTCTCTCCTGAGCTACCTTATGAGGCAGTGAGTTCTTCAGCATTGAAAATATTTCAAGAGAACCTGAAATGAGTTGTCAAATATGTTGAGAGAGAACTTGTACATGTTTGACTAGGATGACCTAAAATATTTTTAAGATTCCCTCCAAGTCCAACATGCTCTATTGTCAGTGTTAGAACTTTTGGGTTAAGAATGCAGTTAACAATCTAATAATTTACTGAGAAGGGATGAAAACATCCCTCAGCTGTTAGTTTTCTATACTATAAACAAAAGTGAATAGAATAGTTGTGTCAGAAGGATACTATGCAGATTAATTAGCTGAGTTTGCAGTGCGATAAAGATTGTACAATACCAGGTCTACCTAATAATAAAGGCTGCAGAAGGGGCCGATTGGACTTTTTCCATTTAACCAGCACTTTGTAATGGTAAAATGGAGGGCAAAGGGTGAAACGGCCAAAAAGAATAAAATAATAAAAGAGTTCATAGCACACAAATGCAAATGCTTAAAAACACACATACACACAACAACTTAATTAACCTGTAGAGACCTCTGCTGCCTAATGGTCTCAAAGCAGATAAATTAGACAGAATATTTTAAAAGAATTACATTTGTAATAAGCAAAGGGTCTGCAGTTAACCAGCACATCCTGGTTTGCACTTCTAAAACTACCTAATTTTACACATTTTATAATAAACTTTAGTTTTAGAATAGTTTTATATTTATAGAAAAATAGTTATAGTAAAGAGAATAGTAGTAAAGGTAGTAAAGATAGTTCACAAAATATCTGTATGTCCCACAGCTAATTTCACCTATGATTAACATTTCACATTAGTATGGTACATTTGTCATAATTAATGAATAAATATTTACACAAGCTCTGGCACAAATAATGCCCTTTTTATGAGCAGGTAATCTATACCAAATCTTTTATTACAAAATCATAAACATAGAATTCTAGAACATAAACCATGTTCAGGCACACTTTAGGTGACATTTTAGGTGAAATGTTCAAATCGCTGTCCATCTCATGAGACATACATGTACAGAGTCCTGTGTTACTTCTTCCGGATCCTGTATATTATTATTAACTACTGTATACACTTTATGTAGATTTCCTTAGTTTTTTCCTCATTTCTTTTTTCTGTTCTAGGATCCTATCCAGGGTTCTTGATTATACTCATATGTAGACATGATTTTTCCTTAGGCTTCTCTTAGCTGTGACAGTTTATCTAATTTTTCTTCTTTTCAATAGCTGCTATGAAATGAATTAAGTATGTCTCTCCTCAAAATTCATATGTTACAGTCCTAACACCCAATGCTACAGTATTTGGAGATGGAACTCTTGAGAAGTATTAGGTTTAGATGAGGTCATGAAAGTGGGACCCTGGTGATAGAATTAGTGTCTTAAAAGAAGAGACACCAGAAAGTTTGCCTGTGCCCCTCCAGCTGCCTACCATCCTACCATGTGAGGATATGGTAAAGAAGGTGGCCATCTGCAAGCCAGAAAGAGAGTCTCACTAGAACCCAACCATGCTCAGATCCTGATCCTGGACTTTCAACCCTCAGAACAGTGAGAAAAGAATTTCTGTTGTTAAACCACCCATTTTTATGGCACTTCATGATGGCAGCCCAAGCTATGACAATGACCCTGGAAGTTTTGAGGAGTACTTAAATCAGACATTTTATAGAATCTTTCCAATTTGGATTTCTCGCATGTTTTTCTAATGATTAGACGGGATTATGTGTTTTTAGGGAGGAAGACCACAGAAGTAAAGTGCCATTTCCATAACATATCAAAGGTACATACTATCAACATGACATCACATGACCTTGATCAACTGGCTGGGGTCATGTTTTTCAGGTTTCTCCACTATAAAGTTAGGATTTTTCCCCTTGCCATACTTTACTTTTTGGAAGGAAATCACAATGTGCATTCCACACTTAAAAAGTAGGGAGCTGTGGTTGCAGTATGTTTATATAAATTCTTTGGAATTGTGCACAGGAATTTATTCAATCATTTATTTATATCACTATGACTCATGAATATTAATTTTGCACTTTGAGTCGTAATCCAGCATGACTTAACTTATTTTGCTGCTAAACGTTTTCCAGCTTTAACCAGTCAGAGCTCTTTCAATTGGTTACTATTTCTTTTTGACATGTTCTCATCATGTTTTTTTCTTGAACACATTTTATTTTCTGCCACTACAAGGTGTTCTAGGCTCATCTTGTATATATATCCTGCCTTAAGTGAAAGAATCAGCTGTTTCTCCAAACAGTTTCTTCTTTTTTTATTGGTGAATGATAGAAACCAAGGAGTGGGGTCTAAGCATGGTAGGGGCTTATACTTTTGTAGCAACTTTATTTTTTGTTCCCCGCAGTATGCATGAAAACTTTCTGTTTCTAATGAGCATAAAACCACTTAGTTCTCATGTTAGGCAAGATGATATATGTGATGGACTTTGGTAAGTTATACAGTGCCATAAATATGCAAAGGACATCTACTCTGCATCTATATCATAGGTCATAGGTTAGGTGACCTCACTGGTATTATCTACACAAGGAATAATGGGCAAGGACCAAAGAAATAAGAAAAAATGTTACATACACTTGTGCACACCTGCATGCACGTGCACATGTGCGTGTATACACACACACACACACACACACACACACACACGTATATCTTCTCACTCATTTTCACTCACTGGAATTGAGGGTTTCCAACTTCTAAAAAATAACAGTATCTAGAATATTGTGCTCTTTTCAAAAAATCTTAATTATTTTGTTTTTTTTCTATACTCCTAGCTCTTTAGTGTTTATTTATCAAAATATGGATGTCTCTGTAAATGCCTTCTGCTGGGTTTCAAGGTTTTTTTGTTTGTTCCTTTTTGCATTATTTTCTTCACTGAAGTAGTCTTAACGTTATTAGTTTTAATCATCTAATTTTGAACAGTGTAATCATTTAATTGGTTCTGAAAATACTCTAATAGTAGGCTAAATTAGGTGAGCATAGACCAAATTTTTCATGTGAAATGAAAATTAGAAACAGCATATGACTGTAGGATAGTGGGCATAATGGACATCGAAGGTTTGTCATTCAAGGTTTTTAGTTACATAAAGGATGCTGACTAAAATCTTTTAAGTTTAACAAAACCTGAAATGCACTGCTATTCAAGTGGGATTGGTAGGCAACACACTTCTGGGTAAACCTGTAAAAAAATAGGTCATGTGGTTTGAAGAAGCTTACTCAATATGATAATAGTATACCTGCATGATACCTGCCATTATAGTGGGGTACAATGGCCAATAAGGAGTTAGCAAAGGTTATGCCAGATGGATGTAAGTACTATGAAAACTAATAAAATGATGGAAGGGGAAAGGGAGGGCTAAGGGTAGCAGGTGGTGCTGATGGTCAAGGCGCCTTTTCTTAATAAGATGACACATAAGAAGACTTAAAGGACTATTAGAGTTAGTAGTAGGGACTGAGCAAGAAAGATTCTGAAGCAGGAATGTACTCTATTTGTATTTAAGGAGTAACATCAGACTCCGGGAGACTTGAGGTAACTAGGTGAGACAGGCTGTGGTACAAATAGTGATGATTGTATAGGGACTTGAGGCCACTGACTTCCCTGTAAATATGAAAGCACCCATTCTGTAGGCATTTGAAGCAATAGAAGATGTCTCCAGCCTTCCCTGTCCTCCCTCTGTACAGAAGTTGAGGACAACTTCTTTAATATTTACCCCCCAAAACTGAGATCACAGCAGGTCCAAGAGTGATGATAATAGCAGATTATCAGAGGTGAATTACTGGGAGATTGATTGCTAATCTAATCCATCAGGTCTACTTCAATGATTATTTAAATACATCCGAAGTACCCTTTAGGTTTTAAAAAAAACCCACTGGAATATTCCTCCACAGAGCTATTTTTTTCTTTAATATTAGCAATCATTATTTAAATTTAGTCTGTTAGAGCTTCAAAGTACTTTTAAAGTCTAAGCTAGCTAGCATTTTAATAACCAGCATTTAATACTGTTAGTGAAGGCTTAAATCACATAAACTCATGTCAAAACTAAAAACTGCATATACACACAGTGGCCCTCCATATCTGCAGGTTTAGCATCTGCGGGTTCAACCAATCACAGATGGAAAATATACCAAAACAAAAACTATCCCAAAAAATTCCAAAAAGCAGAACTTGAATTTGCTATGTCCTGAACCCTATACTGAATCCACAAAGTGATGTGTAGGCATACCCTGCAGTATTCTGTATGCAAATATAGTTATATGTAAATATGCTAATATGCATGAAGGGTTTGGGCATCCAAAGATTTTGATATCCACAGGGATCCTGGAACCAGTCCACTGCGGATACCAAGGAATGACTGTATATACTTATAAAATTAGCTGAGCTATAGTCCCCAAAAATCCTAACCTGGGCCATGTTCTTATTGTAACACTTCTTGGTTTTTCTCTTCAAAGTTAGCACCTGCAGTGGGTAGGTTTCCCACTGTACGCCCTGTTGATGGATCACTGTGTTTTGTATGGAAATTGTAAAAATGGATGGTATTTGTGAAAAATGATTTTCTGGAATACTGTTCTAACACATTTTGAATAAAAAATAATATTCCCAAATGGTGTTCCACCCACCTTTCATCACAAATATGGTACTTAATTACAAAAAACTATACAGATCTCATTAATCTATAAAGAGTAGTCATATATATGATTTTATTTACAATTACACCCACCTTTAGTGAAAACCAAACCCTGTTTTACTACCTCAACTCTACAGGTAAGAAAACAGAATTGTCCATGATTACCTGGCAAGTCAAATCAGTAGATTTCAACAGAAGTTTTTGAAGGCCAAAGACTGTGTGCTCCAAGTGATATTTCTACTTAATATTAATGTTTAATTAAGCCTTTGATTTCTGTTTATATTTTCCTTTTGGTGATGCCTACAGTTGTAGACTGAGGAAGTTATACATGGGTTGCTCAGCAGATTTTTAGCTGTAATGCAGAACTAAACTAAAATCTAATAATCGTTTCTCCATTACTGATGTCCCTCTACCAGGTCACATTGTTTTCTTATTGGGCAAGCATATCTGATTTGTGTCCAGGCCAATTTTAAAAGCCTTAATAGTGATACACAGGTTAAGTATCACAAAGGGTGACCCATCATCTCGCTAACTGATTTGTGCACTTTTGAAAATGAAGGCAGAATTACCAGGAGGTATAAAATTAGGCCTCTATGACAAATTTCAGCCTTCAGCCTCAGTTTTTCTCCCAACTTGGTCATTTTGTCTCCACAACAAACCACTGTCTTTTCTTATGCAGTACTGTTGAGATCTGGGCCCAGTTCACAAGAGCATTTTGCAGCTTATTAAATATAGGTAATGTGTTTTGGAAGTGTCCTTGGAATGAATGAGATGGATGCAAAACAGGATTAACCTCTGCTGTGTGGCTTTTCTGAGTCTGATCAAATGCATAGCACATCTTTTTTGAAATGTACGAGAAAATCTACAATATATGCCAATATTAATAAACTTCCCCTAGCTTTTATGATCCCTGTTAGGACGCAACATAGTTTAGTTCTGTTGTCAAATGTGTTTAAGGGGCCACATTTGGTTGTGCATAATGCACATAGGAGAGAAAGGTATTTTCTCCATCAAAGAAAATTCATTTTATCACACTGAATGATTGATACTATGACTGGAGAAAGGGAGGTGCAGTCAGCATGAAATTGATTCAATTTACTTACTTACAGCAGATGCTACAATAGCCTACTAACTCCACTATAATAGAAATAATAATTACAATTATGATTGAGGTTATTAAAACATTATAAAAGCTATAGAACTTTTTATACTAAAAAACAAACAAACAAACAAAATAACACCAAAAACCCCTTAAGGATTAGGGAATAATCCCAGACAACTTTTGGTCCTCCAAAACACTCTATCCATTCATTTGCTCATATCTGCATTTGATAAATATTTATCGAACACTCACAGTATGCCAGGCTCTATACCAGTATATATATAGAGAGCAACAAATGGAAACAGGTGAAGACCCCTCTCATGGAGCAGGCATTCATAGTTACTAGTTTACTATATTATTTATTATTTTACATAAAGTATGTCAGGTGTTGGTGACCAACTTGGGGATAAATAATGCAAGGGATTGCTGGCAATGTTGGGAAGAGGATTGCATTTTTAAACAACGTGGTTGGGGAAGGGCATGCTGAAAAGTGAAATGGGAGCAGAGGTATGAGGGAGGATGGTAGATAGTGCCATGCAGATCCCTAGGGCAAGAGCATTTCTGGCAGAAGACAAGCAAGCACATTGAACCCAAGGCAGGGGAGCACGCTCAGTCATATTCAGTCATGTGACTAAGGTCCACTCCGTGAATAGGAGGTAAGGCGAAAGCCAGATCTTAGGACTTTTTAGGACATTGTAAAGGTCTTTTGTGTTTGCAAATAATGAAGAGGTCAGTAAGTTACCGGGAAAATGAAAAGATCATGACACTCTAGAAGCCAGGATTAGAGAGCTCTAAGGAGAATTTTAATAGTATTCTGTACTATCATTTATAATAAAAATAATCATTGTTAATTACCTGGGATAGTCACAAAACTGTGACATTTATGTGAGTAGGTGTTACTGTTTGTCTTATTCCCCATTGTCTCTGCTGCAATTAGCCCAGTGCCTGAAACACAGAAACACTCAATAAATATCTATTTTTCTAAACAGATAAATATATTTTATAGTGTAATACAGCATTTATTAGCCTTTCATTTTACAGATGAGGGAGTACAGACCTAGAGTGAGTAAGGGACTCCAAGTGGCACCCTTCAGGTATCTGAGACTAAAATTGGTGGTCTTTCTGGTCTTGATAAATAGAATTCATATTTTCAGAGCAAATGCCTGTGATCTGGGCTTTGCTCTTCCTCTTGAATATTAGAAAAATCTGAATGTTACCTGCTGTTCGTTGCTGGCTGTGAGTACACCTCTTGGTGCCAATTTTGCCTCCCCACTCTCAGATGTCACCAGCTACCCTGCTGAATTCTCATCTTGCCAGCTACAGCCTAGTGTGGGCATCAAATGGCCAGGGTAAACAAACAAGAAATTATCACTTGGAGCAAACATCTGATTATCTCAGCAGCAATTGCAATGAAAACAGGACACAGGAAAGGGCAGCTGCTTACTTCACTGCTTTCATTCCAAGCTCTGATTGCTGTGGAACGATGTGGCCTTTCCACCTGGCAATGGATCATAGGGCCAGGTGGTGCCAGGTGGCATGGACCGTGGGGAAGGAGTTGGAACATCTGTGACCCACCCATTCAGGCTCTGATGAGTCTCTACAAATCCCTAGGGTGCTCTAATCTGGAAAAACTAGGAGAAAGAAGGATCCCAAGAAAATGGTTTGGGATCCTGGCTCTACAGTTAGGTGCTCATGATCATAAGCAAGATGTTTCCCCTCTCTGAGATACTGTTGCCTAGGAGGAAAATGTTAATGATGCCTAACTCGCAATGTTGTGGTAAGACATACTGAAAGAGTACATGGGAAGCACTAGTTATACTGGAGACCACGCAATGTTGATTGACTCTCATGCAGGATGGCACTTACGTTGTCCAGCTTACTAGAGTTCTTGATAGTGATTTGGAGGAAAAGCATATTCAATTAATATCATACTATGTTGTATTGTTAAAAGATAAACTGAGACATGTTAAAAATTTTTAAGAGTTCATTTGAGCAAAAATTGATTTGAATTGGGCAGAATCCAATCTAGCAGAGAGAAAGTAGCTCTGGGGCATGATACAACATGAATGACCTTCAAAGGCTGGAGGTAGCCAGAACAAGGAAGTTATACTAGGCAAATAAGCAGATTGGTTATTGCAAAGTTACTTTTCATTGTGGATGGCAGGTTTCTATCAGGAATATGACCTAACTAGTGTGATTCTGTGATTCCCGATTGACAAGATTCAGATTCCATTTCGGGGAAAGCTGAAACTATAATTTAAGTTTTGATTTCGTGGGTTGACGTAAGTAATTCTATTTGAGGCCAATTGCCTTATTTTTAAGGACCTAAAACAGGGAGATAATTTCTGTGCTGGAGGGCACAATGTTGGTATTGCTGGGTCCCTGAGCCTTCTATGATTGTCCAATATTTACTCATAAACTCTGTAAGAATGTTAACCTCACTTATTTATGTATGATGTCTCTGCAATATATGCCATTGTTGAGATGATGATAGATCTTTCAGCTTCATACTAGAAGTAAGTTTTGGGACATCTTTAACATCTCTAGTTGTGGTAGGTCTTACTTGTTAAGTGAGATTGATCCCATAGTCAACTATGGTTGAGGAGTGTTTTTTGAGAACTGAGTGGGATAAAAGGACGTGGTAGAGGTAAAATAGTTAATTTTCCCTTGATTTATTAAAAAACAAAACAAAACAAAACAAGATGGATACTTGACTAGTAAGAAATTTAGAAACATTTTTTTTCCTGTGTTTCTGAAGACAGACAAAGAGCAAAGAGAGAATGGAAAACTAGACAAGGTACTTATAAACTGTACAGTTTAGTGATGGCAGCATGGATGCTAGTCCAAAGGTATCTCTGTGCAAATCAAATGGTACATCTTATTCTGCACAGTTTATTGCTACCTGCTAGACAATTGTCATGAATATACAATTTTGTGATAACTGTTGTTACTAGTGACTGCTAGACGTATACACAGCTCAATTTGCACAATCATGTGTTGTAGCCCTTAGAACCAGACTTTTAATTTGGAAATTTGATTATATTTGGTTATCAAATGCTTAGACTAAAGAGGAACTTTTCTGTGAGCAATGCTTTTCTCTTTTCTTTAATACGTGGTGTATTTTGATTTTTTTTTCTAGCAATTCTATTCATTATTAGTTTTACCTGAATGTAGTAAGAAAAGTGAAGACTATTTTGTGAAATCTTATACTGTGTGTCAGACACTATGCCCATCATTTTATGTGTATTTTCTCATTTAATTCTTATAAAAACTTGCTGAGGTAGAAGGATCATTAATGCCATTTCATGGATGAAGAAACTGAGAGGTTAAAACTTGCTAGTATGTGTGGTAGATTGGTATTTGTACTTGGACTTGTCTGACTCCAAAAGTAGTGCTTGTGAAAATAATACAAGATACAAGTAAAAACAGAAACCCACTGTTTCTTCTTTTAGTCTAGTTCAGCTCTGTTGGCAGTGCATATGGTGATCGTCTTATCCTTCATACACACACACACACACACACACACACACACATATACAGTTGACATACAATACTATGTAAATGGTGAATCACTGTGTTGTGTACCTGAAACTGTCATCCTTCTTGAAGCCTTCTTCACATCACATCTATAAAAGAATGGAAGCATTTTAGGTCTTTGCTATTGAAAATGGGTCTGTAGATAAGTAGAATCAACACTCCTGCGAGTTTGTTATTAGAAATGCATAGTCTCATCTGTACCTACAGGATCACAATAAGCATTTTTAGCAGTATCCATAGGTAATTTGTTTGCACATTAAAGTTTGACAAATATTTATTTTGGTCCTTGAGGTCTTCTTCAAATCTGGTATTGTTTGAGCCTCAGGCAACATTCACCTACAGTTCTTCATTCAAATAAGACAGTGTGTTGTCATAGAAAGTGAAAAAATCCTAGTTCATATATAAGTTACCCAAAGTCACCTAAATCGCCTTAGATGGTCCTTTATCTTATTTGGGAAACTTGAAAATGACGTGAGTCAGTAGCCAAATTCATATGTCCTACTGATAGAAAGATACAGCCTGCCTTCCTGACTTCAAGGTCAGAAGGTAGAGTTTAGAGTCATATGTGTTCACATTTTAGGAAGATGCAAGCCCTTTGGAGTCATATGCCTCACCACAAGTCAGAGAACCTATCCTGACCTCTCCTCTAACCCTGAACTCAATTGTTTTGTGCCATCAAAAATTTGCTTTAATGTCCCTGCTCTCTGGCTGTAGCTCAGGGATGCTCTGATTAGCTGCATCCTAAGGGATGACAAAAGGATGCATGAGCGATATCTATTTTTATGATGATGCTGTTCTGTGATTAGATTCCGGAAGGAGGGTTAGCCTGTGGTGAAGTCTGAGTAACTTTGCCACAACCCTTTGGCAAATAAAATAAAGATTTAAAATCATCAGGGCTTTGAAGCCATCTATTTTGGGTTTGGGCCACACCTGCCTTTCAAATCCTATTTTAAATTTTCCTCTGTAGCTAGCAAGCTGGGACAATTATATCATTTTGTTGTCATTACTCATTTTTCTCTGAGTCTGCCACTCTTCCTGAGTCCATATCTGAACACCAAATGTAAACTAAAACAACTGGTCCACTCATAGGGGTGTTTTCCCCAGACTCTACCGTATGTGATACAGGTGAAAATACTGGGACTAGGGCAGGTAAGGAAATAAGAAACAGAAAGAATGAGAATGTAGGAAGGAGGTAGGATGAAGCTGGAGAGAGAGATAGAGGAACACCAACTAAAACAGAGATGAAGAAGGAATGAAGAACAAGAAATGGGAACTGCTGTTTATAAGAGAAAGGTGCAAAGAGAATGATGAAGAGAAAGAAAAAGAAAAGAAACTTCATAAGTAAAGAGAGGACTTCAAAGAATTAAAGGAACTAAAATACAGCAAGGTTAAAATGCATGATAGAAAAACAAGTAAGTGAGGGAGATCAAATAGGAAGACAACATGGAAGGAGAGATGCAAAAAGTTCAGAAGGTAAGAGGGTCATATGATTCATCATCCAAACTTAGAGATGAAAGTGGTAGAAGTTAGTAATACAAAGACAACAGATACACGCAGGATTATCTCAGGCAAATTGGGACACGTGATCCGTCTACCAAGCATCTCTTAAAATTCTGATTAACTTATTCTCTGCTTCTCATGTATCACTTGCTCTTAGTTGAGGCTCTGTTTGGATCTATTGCAAGACAAAAACGAATGTAGGGTACACTGTATAGTATAGGGCCTATATTGGAGGAAAAGAAAAAAGGTGAGCTTGGGGCTGAGAGCTGTTTTCCAGGAAATAAAGCCCGTAAGTCTAGTGAAGTTATTTGACAGAAAACCATTTTGTGGTCTCTACTATAGCCCATTATTTCCACACGCTCTTTCATTATGTCTTAGAACAACATTGTGCGTTAGGCATTATTATCAAAATTTCAGCACTGATGGGTGAAAATATGAATGCCTGCAAATGCACTCTTAGAATAAACTAAGGTAGGTCCAGTTCTGCCATGCATCATTATTCTGCCACCAAAATGTGTCTCTAGTACATATACATCTTCATTTCTGACGCCACTCTCATCATTTATCCTGTGTAACTGTATTTCTGCCCTCCAAGCACCTTTCTCTACACCCTCTCATCTTGCTCTGTTCTTCTCAAAGAAAGAACAGCCCCCAACCTGACTCTGCCTCTCTTCTCCTTCACGGTCCATGGAAACCAGCTGGCAAAAAATGCAGCCTTTAATAAATTCAATATAAAACAATGCTTAATAACAATACTTAATTCTTACTTAGATTGGAAATAATATCTGAGTCAAGTAGTTTAGATTACAATTTAGTTATTATTTAATAAGTATTTTATGGTTATTTTCATGTGCAGCATGTTGTATTGCTATTTACATTATTTAAAGCTGATGTCAGATAGTGCATCACCTGATTGGTACTCTTAGGCAGGAACTTGAGGGGTTCGAACGATAGCCTTCTAGTCAATGTAGTCCCGCAAAGTAGACCACATAAAGGGAGCCTAGGAAACAGGAAGGAGACAAGAGCTAGTCTCAGCTTTAGTACAAGCTGTGAAAAGGGAAACCTCAAAACGTACTTGGTCTCTCTGGTCCCAGTTATGAGCCTTTAAAATCAGTGATTGACAGCCAGAGCATATTTGGAAATCCCTGCTGCCACTCATTCTTCTTCCACCCATGATAACCATTACTGATTAATTGATCAGTACACATTTCCCTTTCTACAGTGCATCTGCAGAATCTTAGCACATTGCTTTAGGCAGCCACAGCCAACAAACTGGTAACTGGACTTAATTGCCTCATAGGAGCTAGTGGTCTTGACTTTTTTTTTTAATTATAAAAGGCAATTATTCCTTAATGTCTCTTACACATGACTCATCTGTTCCTTTTTATAGTAAATATCTAGTCTGAGTTTGTATAACTTCACTTCTCATCAATTATGAGGGTTTCCTTAAAGGTCTATCTGCTGTCAGTCCTTCCCCCTACCCCATAATTACAATGAAAAAATTTAAAAGCATGACCAACTTTTGGTATGATTTTAGATGCTGCTGCTATTAACCCATCGTAGCAGTCAGAAAATCACTCACACAACTGTGGTGTGGAGGAAAGTCACACTTCTTTATTCCCCACATAAGCCATTAAGCTGTGGGCATATTCTATAAACTCTGCATAATCTAGCGCCTGCCTCCTCAACCACCCTCATGTCACTTACTACCTTCTCTGCCTTCTAATTCTGATCCTCGGTCAGGAGCTGTGCACCTAGCCTCAAGCCCTTCACATACCCTCTTCCCTCTGCTTACAACTTCTCCTCCACCCTTCTGCCTGGATAACTCCTACTCGTATTTCAGATGTCAGACTCAATGTCACTTCCCTAGAGGAGTGTTTCCTGACTTTCTAGCCTGAGATAAATATCCATGCTACATGAATTTTTTTTTTTACTTACCTACTATAGATTTATCACAACAACAAAAACTATTGAATTTTAGATTTTAATATCTCTCACAATAAAATTAAATTTTCATGGGAACAATTGCTACATCTTTCCTCTTCACTATTGTGTCTTTATTAGCATATAAGGTCTCAAGAAATATTTGGGAAATAAATTAATAAATTATTAAACTAACATCCAGAGTAATCAAATGACTTGTGCCAATTAAAGGTGCTTACTAATGGTAGAGATTGGACATTAATCAGTTTTAATTCTACGTCCAGTGTGTATTTGAGGGGGCATATTTACCCCAAATACAACACTGTCTCTGAGTCCCAGTTCATTTGCAAGAAGGGAAGGAGGACAAAAGAAAGACGGGAAAGGGAGGAAGAAAAGAAAAGGACAAAGGGAAGGGAAGGGAAAAACTAGGTGCTTGACTAATCACAGAGCAAACTATGGAGACAAGGCATTTTTCTTGTGGTTACCCTTAATCACGTCTTTAGTGTTTGATCAACATCAAAACCTGTGTGTAATAAGCAATAAATAAACCTGAAAGCATCTGGAATTAAGAGTGTTCATGATCACCAATGATTTGCAAGGACTCTTAAATAGAAGGTATTTTGGTTTCTGAGATGCAGGTTAGTCTTCTTGAAGACAAATAATAATAAACATATTAAGCTGTTTTTATGTCAGGCACTGTTCTAAGTTTTTGACACATTTTATTCTCACAACTTAAACAGTGAATACCATTACTCTTTTAATTTTATAGGTGGGATAAGTTAAGGCACAGATAAGTTCTAATAACGTATGCAAATTTGGTACTACATCGTTAGTGAGAATATAAAGAAAGGGCACTCTCATATACTGATGTGAGAGTATAATTTTATACAACCTTTTAATAGGGCAATTTGGTGATAGATGTCAAAAATTTAAATGCATACATCCTTGGCTCAGCTAATATATTTCTGGAATCTGTCACAGAAAGATCTGTTGGGCTACATGTAGCAACAAACAAACAAACACAATAATAACACTCTGTATGTAGCTAAAAATATATCTGTTGTTTTGGATTCTCAGTGAGTTAAAACAATATACATGTATTGCCTCACAGTTCTGGAGGCTAGAACTCCAAAATCAAGGTATCGGCTGGCCGTGCTCCCCCGGAGGGTGCTGAGGGAGGGACCCCTCCTTGCCTGTTGGTGGCTGCTGGCTCTGCCTGGCTTGTAGACAGTGCATTCCTCCTTCCTCTACCTCTGGCGTCACGTGATGTTCTCCCTGCGTCTAGTTCTTTGGTGTGAGTCTCTGTGTCCAAATTTCCCTATTCTTATATTGACACTAGTCATTGGATTACAGCTTCCTCCTCCCGCCCCATCAATCCAGTATGACCTTACTCGAACTAATTACATCTGCAAAATTAACTTACTGTCCAAATAAGGTCACATTCTGAGGTTTTAGGTGGACATTCATTTTGAGAGAATTCAAAATTCAACTATTCAACCCAGTCTACCAATGCTGTCGAATGTTTCATTATACAAGTAATGACGTCAATTATTATAGTGAACACCTGTGCATTTTCTATGTGCTAGGTACTGTGCTCCATACTTTATGCAGATTATCTCAAGTATTTTTCACTACAATGTTATTAGGAAGCTATATTTATTATTGCTGCTGACTGACCAAGAAACTAAAGCTCACAGAGTAGTTAACTGTGCAAAATGACATAGGTAGTATGGAATCAAACCTGTATCTGCCTGAATGAAGAACCCGTGCTCTTAACTATGACATCATTTACCTATCAGAACATAAAAGGTTTTCAAGAAATAGTAAAACTAACAAAACAGTTTTATTTTTCAAATTAAGAGAGCAAGCTATTTGTAGTAAAATATGTATAGTATGATGCCACTTCTGCTTATGACTTTTATCTATGATTATAATTATATACTAGAGATACCTTAAATCATAATATAAAAGTAACAGTTGATACATAGAAAAACATGGATGTCTGTTTTTCAATGCCAGAAATAGATGTGAGATCAGGACAGGGTAATAAGTGATGGTCATGTAAAAGTTTTGCCTAACACTGATTGATTTAATCTTTTTTTTTTCTTTTGCTAACAGTATATATTACTTTATAATTTGAAAATTTTTAGTTTAGGGAAGAAAATTCAATTTCGCCAATTTTAACCATGCTTTCTTGTTTTGACTTTAAAAGCCTTTAAGCACAAGGGGACAGAGATAGAATGTATCTGATTTGTACTCATATAAGAGATTTTGCAACCAAAATTTAATAGGAAACATTCAGCCTTGTCTCTGGGTCCTTTGAGTAACAGGAATCCACTTCCTTCATTCAGTTGTTCATTAATTAAACCAAAATATTTGAATATTTACTCTGTATTTCTTTTCATACTTTTTCCAAATCTAATATTCTATAATTTTGTTTCTATGTATATTAAAAAGAAATCAGAGTAGATTATTAATATGCAGTATTTAGACAAAAAGAGGGTAGGGAATTGTGAGTTTATGGTGTTTATAAGGAAATAGAATGTGCTTAATTTAATATTTATGGAAATATGGAGTTGTAAAAGAACTAAACACAAGGTAGAGAAACTATTTAATACTTTTCTTTCTGTAGTTATGTTTGTTTAATGCTTTCAGTGTTTAAGCTCCTATATATTATTTTCTTGTGGGCTGTATTCACTTTTGTATTCCCAGAACTCAGCAAATTTCTTACTATATAGTTAATACTCTACATAAACCAGTTAATTGCCTTAGTAAAAATAAGATAAATGTGAAATATTGTCAAAGTATATCATGCTAGACAGAAAGCTACACTCTATAGTGACAAGAGCCCTGAACATAGAGTCTGCCTGTCTGGGTTCAAGACCATGTCATCTAACCCCCAGGAAGTCACTCAGTTTCACTGAGCTTTGATCTCCCCATCAGTAATCAGCAGGTCTTAATATTTTGCCTAAATGCTTTACATAATTAACTTTCAGAATCAAGTGAGATAATAAATCTTCTGGGGTTTAAGAATCTTTGAGTTTTCTATAAATATTAGCAATGATCAAAGTTACAGATTCAAAGAAATCCATTCATCCAACACTCCCTCAGCTAGATCCCTATAGCCAATGTTAGTACTTACTTAAAGTTTATTCATTAGGGTCATATCTTGTCAGCCCAAGTAGTTGAGTTATTTGAAAGAAAGGAGTCTATTTTGTACATTTTGAACTCATAGGACTTAGAAAATTGCTACCTATATGATTTTTTAAAGTTTAATACTTTTTAATGGAAATTAAGTAACTTTTATTCAATTTATAATAATAACTTGAATTACTAAAGTGATATGTTAGGTGCTTGATTAATATGTTTATTTTAATATTTCTTAATAGAAACTAAGTATATTTATTTGACTTACAACAATAATTTGAGTTGCTTAAACTGGTATCTTTATTATCATCACTTTAATTGTAACAAAAATAAAAGAATTCCATTTAGGCAAAGGAAAGATAACCAAAAACAAAGAAAACAAATACACATAATACCATATACCTTTTCATGGAGAGCACCTCTTAACATCTTAGGATATGGCTGTCATTGCCTTACCCATGGGTATTTTGAGGCCGACATAGCACAGTGAGAGTCAGTCTGAGCTCTCATCTATGAGGTGATTGAAACGTAGAACACTTCTAAGCTTGATTTTCCTCACCGTCAAAATGGGAATAATACCTACTCTCAGGAAGTAATTGGGGATTAAGAAGATAGCGGGTATGAATTGCTCAGTGCGCTGCTGATTTTTTCCTGTATCTGAGCATCTTCACATTTCAATAAACATACATTTCCAGTGCTGCATTAAATAATTACAGAATATTCCAGCAGATTTTATATAAGTGGACGTACAGGCAGTGTGGTACTCCCCGTATGCTGACCACTGGCAGATGGCTCTGTCGGCTTTCTTCCTGCTGGGTGATTGCTCAGCTGGATTTTGCTTTGGAGCTGCACTTGCACAGCTGCTGCTTTCTGATGACTCCTCTCCAGTTCAGATTCCATTCCCCTCCATGCCTTCTAACAACACATCTACAAAGATAGCAGACTCTGGGTCAGGAATTTGTGCTCACCCAGCAAAATCTGTCCGCTGGCATGGCTCCTCGGCTGCCATGTCCCCTGCTCTGTTGAGCTGATAAAATAGACAACAGAAGGTCAAGATTTTTTTTTTAATTGTTGCTCTATCCTTTCCGCATTACCCAGTGTCCCACCTGGGGAGGGAGTACAGGGGGTACAACACTCAATATGCCAGTGGCAACTCTCACCCATTAAGTCTCTGGGAATGGTGTGTTCCTGAAAGAGGGGCCAAATTCCCTTGCTGTGTGGACTGTGAGGGGACAATTCTGTACACTCAGAAGGACAGGTTTAAGTCCACAGAGGCTGTTATTTAAGAGAGTGGTTGCCACTTAAGAAGATGACATAATTCCAGTTCTAACATTAGCGCCCCGAACCTGGAGTTGGTGTATTTTTGACTTCGCAACTTACGAGCTAGAACTCTAGTGGTCCTGGGGAAGTTTGTTACCTTCTCTAAGCCATAGTTTCTTCAACTACAACATAGATCTGGTAAGGATACCCACCTAATGTACTCATGGGGATATTGTGAGCGATAAGGATAGAATCAAATGTGTGATGTGATTATACATTAGTAAATGCTTCCACTATGCCAGTTTCCTTAATCTTCTAGTAGCAGCATGTTGATTATTTGGAGAACAGTCCACTTTTCAATGATTCAGTTTAGTTTAGGTGGTTAACCAGTTCACTCCTCTGTGGGTTGAAGCATAATCTGGTTACATCTAGTCAGTGTAGTCTATCCTTTGTGCTACTGTGATTGAAGTCCACTAGATTTATTGTGTATCAGCCTATCAGAACAATTATTGAAACTAGTGGGGAAAAGATGTTGTTGTTTTTTTTTGTCATTGAGTTGCTTTGTCCAGTAGGCTATAGTCTGTAGCTGCTATGAACACCATCTACTGTGACCTTACTGAGAGTGAAGCCAACCCAGAGAAAAAACAGTGTTGAGAGAGGATATTAACTGAAACTCTGGCTCCAACCAAATTCTATAAATCAGTATTTTCCCTTTTGTTATTAACTACTGCGTATTGTTTTCTATCACTGTAACTAAATGAATCCAGACTAATAGAAGTATTATCATGGTTTCCTCTTTTAGATAAAGAAAATGAGTCTAAAAGAAATTAGGTTAGTTGCCCAGTGAGGCCTCTAAGCAGTTTGTCAGAGTAGTTTCTAAATCCTACAGTGCTGGGTTCGAGGCTAGTTCCGCTACTCATGAGCTGTAGGATCTTGGACGAGTTGCTACATTTTCTGAATTATAGTCTCTTTGTTTATAAAGTGAAGGTCATGATCCCTACCTCATAGGCATATGTGTAATAATACATAATATATAATAATATATAATAGTAATAGTTAATAGTTATTTAATAACAGTTACATAATGATAATTATCATTATTTATGATCCAAATCCATGTCTCTCATTTCTAATCACGTACTTTTTTTTTACAAGTTCTTTGTAGATTTTGCATTATTGAATTATATCAGTTTAGTGTATTTTACAAGTATGTATCTTCTTAACCTTACGTTGGGCTTTTCCTGAGTAAAGTCATCTATTTCTAGTCCAAATGTATTCATCCAGATTTTTTTTTCTAAGTCCTCTGTGTGCCTCAAATTTGATAATGTCCCAAAGTGAAGACATGGTCCCTGACCCTTTTCTTTTTCTCGATTCTCTGTAATCTACTCTGTCATCTGCTTTTCTTGTCCTAGCAGATCACACCCCTGAGATATGGAAGCCCTGGACTTTCGTTAGGATGGGTAACACAAAGGGGACAAAGAGATCTGAGTCAGCGGGCGGAGTGACAAATAAGGAGACTAAAGCCTGGTGATAAGACCCTTCTTGCTGTAACCCAGATCTGAGGTCCCAGGAATCATGACTGGACGGTGCCGGTGGGAATGCAGAGAAGCAAGGCTAGAGATTTTTCAGCATTTTGAAGCTCAGCCCGTTTGTTGGCAGCCATTATAGAAGCACGGCCATAAATTCCCCTGGGCTTCAGCACTGCTGGTCTGACTGCCTCCCACGAGAGCTCATCTACTGCCCACTTAGGTGAGTTCCTCTGAGGGCAGAGTGGCAGCAGGAAGTGGAGCAGACACACCTGAAATCACTGGCTCCACACCCAAGTCCAGCTGCTCGCCTATTTCCGAGGCAGCTTGAACACTGCATCACTGCTCCCAGGCAGCTTGGGGACGATGGATGACACAATCTCAGTTGGGCAGCTGCTGGGACCTGTGTTTGTTTCTTCTCCATGGGGGCTGGGTTCTCCTGGTGAGATCTCATTTCTTAAAAAGAGCCAGTCCAATAGCAATTCTATATAAAAAGAGGCGAGGTCTGAATGATGCATTTCAAAGCGATCACCAAATCCTGTGCCAATTCCACATCCTAAAGCTACAACCCAAGATGAATTATAATTGGTACAATTAATGGTTAGGAGATTAGGGTGCATGGTCAGACAGAACTAAGTAAATGCCCTCTCTGCTGCTTAACTAACTCTGGTGATCATAAATGGATTTCTTAACCATGTACATGCCAGTCCTCTGCTATCTAATTATCAAGACCTGGAGCCGTTAACTATTGCCACAGTAATTTTGCGTAGAGGGCCAACCCAAATTCAGTGGCTTGTACTTACAGGGCTTTGGTTGGTGGAGGCTGGGCTGAACTGGGACACTCTTTTCTAGGCTGCAGCATCTGAGGCAACTCTGCTTCTTCCTATTGGTTGTTGGCTTGAGTGGTTCTATTCCATTCATCTCATCTTCCTTAGATCAGCAGTTTACCTGGGACTCATTCTTCCCTGGGGTGGCAGAGGCAAAAGAGACCACAAGCACCATGCAAAGCTTCTTCACGCTGAGGTTTGGAACTGGCCCATTATTACTCTGGTCCATGTCATTGATCAAAGAAAACCTGATGGTTGAGCCTTGAAGCCAGGGATGGGGGTGGGGTGGGGGCAGGGACACTTAGCCCAGATTGGAGCTATGGAAAGAGTGGAGAGGCAAGGAAGGGGTGAAGAACTGGGCCAGCCTAACTCAGGATTGTTGAGGCAATTGCATGAGATATGTGTGCAAAGTGTTTGACATAGTACTTTGCAAATAGACACATACAAATGACACCTAAATGATTTCTTGTCTAGAGACTATATTCTGAAAACTCTGTGCTAGTAACTTTTTGCTCTCAAATCCATTCCTTACCCTCTACTTTCTTTGTTCTGAATCACAGGGAACAACATTATGATATTTTGTAGGAGCCCTTTGTTTATAGCCCCTGGTAGATTAGCCAGTGAGAAGAATTAATGGACAAGTAGAGGACAATCAACAGACAACTTCAGAGTGGTTCTCTTTCTCTCTCTCTCTTTGCCTCAAATGGCTCCCACTGTGTCTTCTACTCTCTGTGGCTCCAGTTCCCACTGGCCTGCTCCCAGCATCATTCTAAGTCTGAGCTCTGGCAGCTTTACTGCCTCCTATTTATTGTACCTGCAGTCTAAGATGCGATGGTAGTTTCCTGTTCTTGAAATCCTTCAGTTGACTCAGATTTCCTTATTTGGCATCTTAGTTTTTTTAAATTTGTTTTTTATCTGCTTGACCAAGTAAATAAAATCCCCTCTGTTTGTAAAGCTCAACATTGTTTTCTAACCACATTCAAAATGTATTAGTTTTCTATTGCTGCATAGAAAATACCATAAACTTAGAGGCTTAAGACAATACCATTTGTTACTGCAGTTTCTGTTGGTCGAAAATCCTGGTAGGCTTGGCTGGGTTCTCTGCTTCAGATCTCACCAGATTGAACAAAAGGTGTTGTCTGGACTTGGCTTTCATGTGGAGGCCCTGGGGAAGAATCAACTTCCAGGCTCCCTCAGATTGCCAAAATGATTCATTTCCTTGAGGTTGTGGGACTGAAGTCCCATTTCTTTACTGGCTGTCAGCCAGGGTCCATGATCTGTTCCTTTAAGCTGCCCACGTTCCATTTCACATGATCTCTTTTCCATACTGAAAGCAGCAACCACACATTAAGTCCTTTTCACACTTCAGATTTCTTTGACTCTTCTTATACCACCAGGAGAAATCTTTCTGCTTTTAGGGATTCATAGGATTACAATGGACCTACCCAGATAATTCAGAATAATCTTCCTATTTTTAATATCAACTGTGCCACACCACACATAATCATGGGGGTGATATGTCATTATAAACACAGGTTCCAGGGATCAGGGTAGGACAGGATATTTTGGGTGGCTATTGTAGAACTTCGTCCTATCCCACTAATACGAGAAGGGACTAAATTTTCCTAACCCGCGATAATCCTGCTGAGTGTATGACTGCTATCCTTGGCGGATGTTACGTTCTAAGTAAGTATTGAGAATTATTGAACAGATAGACAGAATTCTAAAGCCCCGTTTGAGGCGCCCCAAGACTCATAAAATTCAGCATATAATGTACATTCTTTAATCTTGTCAGAGACCCTGAAAGATACAACCTGATGATAACATTTGAAACTCACTTGAATCAGGCTAATTAAATTGTAAAATCAGATCTCAGAAGATCTCAGTAAGCTGAAAAAATTGGCTTTAAACAGATTTGAAAAGGATGAACGTAAAGTCCTGAATTTGGATCCCTAAAAACATCTTTACACGTACGGAAATAAGGCTTACCAGTAGCACACTTGAAAAATTAGTTGTCAGGTTCAATATGTACAAGTAGTGTAAAACAGCCTCTCTCAAAACTGAAACAATTTAAGGCTAAATTAAAGAAATGCAATGTCAGATTCAAGGTAAAAGATAGCTCTGTTTTTGCTTCCTGGTAAAACCATACCAGGATTCAGAGAGCACAATTTAAATGGGATTTAGATGAATAGAAACAGAACAACAGGAGAAAAATAATAATATATGTAGACTCCAAATCATACCATATGGGTAAGTTTAGTCTGATATGATTAGGTTCAGGGACAAACAGGAAATAGGAACAGTCCCAAGAGATAGACAGACTTGGATGGGTCAACGCAACAACTAAGTGTCTCAGAGCCGGGAAAGGAGGAAGTGGGGAGTGACTAATGGGGACAAGTTTCTTTCTGGGATCCTGAAAAGACTGAAACTATATCATGGTGATGGCTGTCCAACACTACTGTGAGTGTGCTTAAGGCTACCGAATTGTGTGAAAAGGTTGTTTATGTGTACTTTACCACAATAAAACATTAAAATGATTAAGTGGTAAGTTTTATGTTGTGGATATTTTGCCACAATAAATTATTCTAACCACATCAACCATGCTGCTCAAACCTGATTCCGCAGCAGAATCATCTGGAAGGACTTGTTAAAATACATTCTACTTGACACTTCACACTGGAGATTCCTATTCAGAAAGTCCAGAATGATGCTTAATAATTCATTTATTTAACAGATACTTATTAAACACCTAATTTGCTACCACTGGCCTGGAACATGGACCAGCCTTTGGGAACCACTAACCCTGAAGCCTTAGTTTTCTATTAATGCAGGCACTCAGGCAGCGATGTTGGTGATGAAATTCCAGATTAAAAAGTGAGTGAGCCTAGAAGACCGATTATTTCGCGTTCAATTCCCAAAATTATTTGAATTGATAACACTGCAAGCAATCGATCACAGATTTATTGTGTATCTTGACTCCAATAAGAAAGTGACAAATTCTTCCATTTCCTCTTTGTGCAAATAATAGAATGCCCAAGTTGATCTTAGATTTTAGGAGAAACAGACATGCTTATTTTCCAAATTTGCCATGTGCAATGCTTGAGTGGCTAATAAGGGGTGGTCAAGAGTCAGCGAAGTGTAGTGATTTAGAGGGTGAGTTCAAATACGGGGTCTAGCTTTCACTGCCTCTGTGAACTAGGACGTGTTTCTTTCTTCCTTTTTCTCATCTCGCTGTACTAGCTCAGTTCCCTTAAGAAAGAGACCCGAACTCTGAAATTAACATGCAGGAGGTTTTCTGGGCGTGCTTTTGAGAAACACTGTTGGGGGGCAGGTGCAGAATGAGGGAAGGAAGATTGGGAAGAAGGAGAAGTCGAACTGCAGTGATTTACAGCAAACACCTCAGCGGATCCGTGAGGACCAATGAGGCTGGAATGCCATATCAGTCTTGCCCTGTTTCAAGGCTGGAGGGTAGGGTCTTTATAACCCATTCCAGTGACTGCATGTAAGCTTTCCCTGAGGAGGGAGCATGGTCTTGAGTGGGACAATTTCCTTTCTCCAGCGATGCTTCCTTGAGAGGGACTCAGATAAGAGCGGCTTCCTACAGTTGGGAAACTAGGGTTTCAATCCTGAAGCTAGGATGAAGGATGGTACCGATATTGATGGTAGCATCAACTGTAATTTCTAGGTCTCAGGGTTTTTCTAGTTTTAAGGAAAGGACAGCAACATCTACCTCATAAAATGATCATGTTATGTAAGATAGGGTGTATACAGTGCTTATCACAGTGCCTGCGTTATGGTAACTGTCCAAAAATGATTCCTGCAGTGGGGAGAATTTCAAAATGCCCTTCATCTTTCTATAACCCTCTTCCCTTTATGTTTGGGTGGAGCCTGTGACTATGATGAGATAACACTTCAGTCATTATGTTACATTATATGAGGGCTGTCTGGAAAGTATGCAGCCATGTAATATGAAAAATAGAGGCATTTATGGATGGATTTTTTTTCCTGATAGTTCTTATATAGCAAAAAGGAGGTTATCCTGAGTGGGCCTGACATAATCAGATAATCCATTTAAAAGCAGTTTTTCTATGGTTGGTTGTAGAAGAGGAAGCCAGAGAGATGTGTTTGGTTGCCCTGGAAGAAAGCAGACATCAATCTTGTGAGCCACGTATGGAAGGGACATATAGTAAAGACCTGAACCCAACCTTTGGGATTGGAGAGTTGTCCTCAGCTGGCAGATAACAGAAAAATGAGGATATCACTGCTGTAGCCACAAAGAAAGGAATTCTGCCAACACCAAGCCAGCTTGGAAGACAACAGAAAACCCCAAATGGTAACTACAACCTTAGCTGACACCTTGAGTTCTGGCAAGATCCTGAGTGAAGACTTTAATCACTTCATACCTAGACTTCTGATCTCCTGAAACTGTGAGAAAAATGTTTTGTTTGTTCAAAGCCACTAAGTTTGCAGTACTTCATAATGCAGCAATCAAAAACTAATAAAATATTTTTAAAATGGGCAGAGGACCTGGACAGACACTTCTCTCAAGAATACATAGGAATGGCCAACAGATGTATATATAAAAAATTCTCAACTTCACTACCTATTCAGAAAGTGCAAATCAAAACCACAATAAGATACTGCCTCACACCTGTGAGAATGGCTATTATCAAACAAGGAACAAGAAGTGCTGGAGAGGCTGTGGAGAAAAAGGAACCCTCATACACTGCTGGTGGGAACGCAAATTGGTACAACTGCTATGGCGAGAGCATGGAAGTGCCTCAAAAAATTAAGAATTGAGTTACCATATGACCCACCAATCCCCATTCTGGGTATCTACCCCCAAAATTTGAAAACCTTAGTCTGCAAAGATACATGTACCCCAATGTTCATCACAGCATTATTCATGGTGGCCAAGTCATGGAAACAACCAACATATTCTTTGACAGATGACTGGATAAAGAAGCTGTGGTACATATACACAATGGAATATTACTCAGCTATAAGAAAAGATGAAATACTGCCATTTGTGACAACATGGACAGACCTCGAGATCATCATGCTAAGCGAAATAAGCCAGACAGAAAAAAACCAAGAAAGATATGACTTCACTCCTGTGTGGAACACAAAGCTGAAAGCAACAAAGAAACAAGACCTCATGAACACAGTCAACAGTTTAGAGGTTACTTGAGGGTAAAAGAGGAGGAGGGGGAAAGAGGAGGGAGGGGGAATCAAATATATGGCAATAGAAGGAGAACTGACTCCGGGTGGTGAACACATAATGCAACACAGAGATGATGCATTGTAGAATTGTACACCTGAAACCCCAATCAATTTAACAATAAAAAATATTTTAAAAAGGAAATAATAGAAAAAACTAATAAAATATTATTATTGTTATTATTGTCATTATTAATTTACCTTATCTTAGGCTTTCTAGTATTTAAGGTTGACGGTCCTCCAAACCTTTTGCAGAATAGATGATCAGGACAGTGGAGGAAGCATCAATGATTGAGCTTTAACGAGTTGAATTTAAGGGTGCCTTTCTGGCCTCCTGTAAAATTTTACATTAAACCAGGCTAAGTGCCAACAGTAGCTGAAACCAGCCATAACATAAAACCCTAGTTTGCCAAAAAATCCCCATTTATTCTTATTGTCACAGGAGAGTTAATAATCACACTCACTTTCAGCTTTAAGAGTACTGCATGTGGGGTGATAACTTATATAACTCCCTCATACTTGATCCACACAGTCCTGTCTGAAGTCACAATGGGGAAACTCCCTTCTTCTTTAACCAATCAATCAATCAGTCAGTACTTAACTGAGTATTCACCATATGCTAATGATGTGAATACAGCCATGAATACTACAAGACTAATTCTCTTCCCTCTTTACACTCCCTTCATGGATTTAGAGTCTAATAAGAAATATAAAGAAATGGTCATGACTATGTAATATTGGAAAGTTTATGGTTAGGAGAGATGGGGACCATGGGAACACTAAAGAAGGTGAGGAAGTTTGCTGCCAGAGATGCGGGGGACTTCTCAGAGGAGTCAGCAGAGAATAGTTGATTGGATGAAGAAAGAAAAAGAGAGTCTGTTCTTCCAAGTCATACTAATGCATTTGGGAATTTCCCTAAAGGAAATGTGGAGATGTTGAAGTGTTTAAATCGGGATGATTAAATGCCCCATTGCTTCTCTACATTTATGACTTTATTTATGTCATACTTGCCAACTGAAATGCCTCATACTCCTCTCTGCACATCAATACCCTCTTCTACTTCTGCAGTTTCACCTTCTTGTGGTAATTTTAATTCTTGGTAAATATGAATGAATCTTCTCTGCCTCTTTATTTGCACATAATACACCCCTAACTTTCTATATCAGTTAGCTGGATGCACGTCTTCATTTTCCTGTGTGAGATTTGACAGTGAGCTCCCTGAGAACAGTGATGATGCCTAGAAGAGGTTTCATCATGTTTTGAATTTCTAATCGCCATTTGAAAACTCACATGCATGATTGTGTCATTTGTATAATAGGTACTTGCTCTCTGTGTCAGGCACATGGAGGCTACACAGCAGAGCAGGGTACCCTCCCTCTTAGGGGCTCACACTGACTGCAGTACGTGAGATAGACAAGACAAAGACCAACAGATCATGAGATACTTGCCAATGAAAAAGACAGTCTGTCACTCACAGTTCCCAAGAGGAGAGGACATGCCACCACTACACAGTGGGTTGGTCAGGAGGCAGTGGGAGGACAACGCGGGCAAGAGCATGTATTGTGGTTTACATAGGGAAGAACAGGTGAGGCAGGGTAAGCAGGGTTAGCGCTGGCTAGTCTGAGCAATGTTGGCAGTTCTCTCGGGTGTAGGGACTGTCTTGAGTTGTCAGGGGTGATTAGACAGGGGAATGTTGGCTTGAAGTGTAACAGTCAGATAGAAGAGATGTGAGCGTAGGGGTTGGGGGTAGGGTTTGAGCTTTGGATTGGTTAGTTTGCATATGAAGGACAGGATCATATATGAGTTGTTTACTCTAGGAATTGGCTAGCCCTGAGAAGCACAGTTTTCTCAAGGTCATTAAGGCCCCAGATGTCAAAACATCAGAATAAAAAGACATGTTTCATACAACGGCCAAGAAACAACAGGAATGTGGAGAGATGGCCTTTGATTCTGGGTAGAATGAATTTGTTATGAACAAAATACAGGATCAGGACTTGATTTCAAGCATCATTATGTCAATGAAAATCTATGGGGACTTGGCAAGTCACTTCATCCCTCTGAGTTTACATTTCCCAGCATGAAAAATGAGGGTGATAGATCAATGGTTTTCTAACTGCACGCCCCCCACAGAATTCAACAAAGGGCATTAGGGAGGACCTAGCAGGGCCAGCCAAGAAGATTGACTTTTAAGATCTTACTTACCCTATGTTCAATCAGGGCAGCAGTGCCTTTAGCCATTCTACATGTACGTGCTGGAACCAAATGTTGCTAAGTGTGAGTGCATGCATATGCCACTACTTCATGTATAGAACCAAGTCTGAGAACAATTTGAGGAGAAGATAGCTCTTTCCTTTTCTCCTTCCTAGTTCTCCTTCCATTATTGCTTAGAAAACATCCTAAGAATCTGGATGGTCAAGGAGAGGATACCCTGAACTCGAGCAGATGGTCAGAGGCAAGCAAAATTGTTTACTATGGCTACAGTGAGCTCCCAGAATGTCCTATGAGTAAACCAACCACGTGCTGCAATTCGCCACACTGTAGAGACCACTCAGTGCTCTCTCCATACATCTGTCTCTCATTATAGCTCCTTTGCATCATTCATACATTTCAGCCTGCAGTAAATCCAGGATCACTAGTTCATGCACTGTCAAGCAGTAACAATCTGACCCACCATCACAGACAAGACCACAGAATTGAACAGGATTGAATTGATCTGAGCCCAAAGCAATGGGCGTTATTTTTCCCCGCTGTAACATCTTTGAAACCTCTCCCCAGTCTCCATTCCTATTTCTGGTCTGTTAGCTCATACCTCATTACCTCTCATCTGGTGTATTTCAATAGCCTGCTGAAGGTCTGCCCACCTCCATTCTCTTTCTCCTCAAAATCATCCAGCACTTACTGATTTTGTAATACTCTCTTTTTAATAATTCTTTGCTGGCTCACCATTTACATCACCATAAATTTCACTGGATCTAAATCTTTCATGTTTTGACTTTAATAGACCTTTTTAGACCTTACCAACTTATGCATTAACTATGCTGGATGACATTCCCACCGCTCTTTCTTGTCTACTTGTCCAAGTGTCAATTATCCTTCTTTTTCCAAGTCTTATCAATACTGACTTGCCCCATAAAAATGTTCCTATTAGTCAAACTTACCTTATCCTAAAGTTTAACTTATATTCCAGTTACTTGGCTTACACATCAGTTGGTCCTCCCTGGATATAAGAGCTTCATATTTTTCTAAAACTTGCATATTGTTTAGATTGGAGCTGGGCCTATAATGAGATTATATTAAAATTTAACAAAATTTGAGGATCATTGAAATTTCTCCATTTCAGTGATACACTACCATTATATCTCTTTTACTCATTTCTCTATGACATTTTTAACTAAGCTAACAATAGTTAGATGGCTTCTGAAAGGCCACTTTCTCCAGAATACATTCTTTTTCTACCAACATATGCAGGGAGCAGAGAGTATTAATCCACATCCCCCCCACTCTGTTATCTCCTAAACCCATTTCTGATTAGGCTTTTATCTTCATCGACCACCTTTTTAAATTGTATCATCATCAATTATCCCTACATTATTACATCGGATGGTCACTTTTCTTCCTCATATTCAAACTCAGAAACATTCAACACAATGACCACTTTTTATCTTTTTTTAATCACTTTTTTTTATTCTTTTGGCTTTTTATACAACACACTTTCCTGGTTTTTATCCCACCTCACTAACTTCTCTTTGTTAGTTACCATTGTCAGTCACTCTTTCTCACACTGATCTCTAATTTTTGGTGTGGTCAAGGGATCAATTCTCTGATGTTTCCTCTGAGCTCTTTTCCTAGGTGAACTTGTTTAACCATATAGTCCCATAGCTTTAATTAGCAGCTGCAGAAATAACCATCATCTTTTTTTTTTCTTTAATCTCTGGTACTTCTTTGAACATCACACTCGTATACTAAAGACCTTCTAAATATTTTCCTTGGGTATGAAATACCATTAATTATAAAAACCAGAAAATTTGAGCCTTTGCCCACTTCATACCCTGTCCTACCCTAGTCAGTCTCAGTGCAGTATGTGACCCTCTGACCCTAAAATCTTCAAGTCATCTTGAGTTTTCCCCCATTTGGACTCTAGTACTCTGTCACTAAGTTCTATCAATTCAGTACTCAAAATAATATTCCAAATTCATTCACGGCCCATCATCATTTATTGGGCTTATTTTAATACTCCTTATTGATCTCACCACTTATACCTTTAGGCCATGAAAATGCATTCTCCATGCATAGCCTGTGTGATCTTTAAAAACTATATATAGCTTATATAACTTAACTACTTAAAATCTTCCAATTATTTCCACTGTAATTAGAGTAAAATCTAAACTGTTCATCATGATCTGTAAATAGATTATGAAGCCCCTTAAAGAATCAAGTTTCTGATTATCTTTTCAGCATCTTTTACTCATTTTTGTTCCTCACTGTATTTCAGCCCTACCCTCTGAACCTCAAATGTCCGTTGTTATTGTAGCCTTATGGCTTGTGTGTTAACTCTTTCCTTTTACTAGGATTCTTTGTCCCTCAGATAATGGCTGTTCTTTCCTGTTATTTATATCTCAGTGGTGTCCACACCACCAAATTAAAGTCTGTCATCTCATCATGTTTATTTTCTTCACAGCACTTAATCACTCTCTTAAATTATTTATTTGGTTGTTATTTATTTATTATTTCCCCTGGTTAAAACATAAACATATGAAATTAGAGACATTGTGAGTCTCACTTACATTCCCCTCCACCTTAGAACAGAGCCTGACTTATTGTAGGTATCATTTATC
Organism: Lyroderma lyra; assembly: GCA_004026885.1. NCBI lineage: Eukaryota > Metazoa > Chordata > Mammalia > Chiroptera > Megadermatidae > Lyroderma > Lyroderma lyra. Next base: position 185,751 of record PVJL010000931.1, read on the forward strand.
ATTTCTTCCGTAAGTAAATAGTTAAGGACATGATTCATAGAATCTTAGAAAGCTAGATTCAAGTCTTAGCTCATCCATTCCCTACCATTATGACCCTGGGAAAATCACTTTGATTTTGTGAGACTTGGTTTTCTCATCTATAAAATGAGAATTACATTGTTATTGTAATGGTTAAATGAGAGTGTGATGTTAAAATCCTTAACGTGGCACCCAGAACATAGAGAACACTCAATATAAATTTAAAAGCTTATTTTATTTGTATTATAATTACTACCATTGTTATGTTATTGTTATTACTTCAGCACTAACATTCTCATTATTTTCCCTACTTGTGTTAAGGCTTAAGTGCTTTGGGATATGAATATTACTTATACAAGGTGATAAAACCATTGGTACTCATCACCTCCTCATAATCTTCTTTTCAAAGACTCCTATGTTTGTGTGTAAGAAGCCTGAGCTATGAGTGAATAAGAAGTTTGGCCCAGGCAGATTAAGCCTTGTGATGACCATACCCAGCTATTCCTCCGCATTCCACTATGTCCTCAGTAAGTTCATGCTTTTCCTAGGGGAATGGTCAGATGACCCCACACAATGTGAGTAACCCCAAAACCAGACTTATTTTTCTACCATCACTCAGTTAACTGTTGGTATGTAAAAAATCACTCTAAAACTTAGTGCCTTGAAGCAGCACCCACCTAATTAGCTCCTAATTCTGTGGGTTGGCAATTTGTGCTGAACTCAGTTGGTGGGCCTTCTGCTCTTCTTGGCTGGGTTTCCTCATGAGTCTGGGGCCAGTGCTGGTTAAATTTATGAGGGCTGTCCAGAAAATATCCAGCCATAAAGGCCTCCATTTTTCATTTTACATGGGTGGATACTTTCCGGACAGCCCTCGTCTTTGTCTCTAGGACTGGACTGGTTGTCAGTTGAGGGTGTCAGGGGCAGTCAGGTACCCTGCCTCTCAGAATCCAGCAGTTTGGTCTGGGTTTATTCACATGCTGATAGCAGGTCATGAGAGAAAGAAAAGCAGAAGCTGTAAAACTTTAAATTCTAGGCTTCTAACTCATGCACCATCTCTTCCTCTATATTCTGTTGCTCAGAGCCGGTCACAGGGGCAGCCCATATTCAAAGGATGAGGATATCAACTTCACTTGTTTACAAAAATTGATCCAAAGTATTGTGGCTACTTTTGTAACCTATTACAATCAGGTTGCCTGAGGGAAGTATGATAGAAGTTAGCAAATACAGTAGTCAGTTGTGAGCAATCTAGAGCAATCGACTACCTCCGTTTCCCAAGTAATGTCAGGTAGCTCACGCCCTATCCACTACATCTTAGCAGAAGTCCTTGCACACAGTTTTGGAATACATGTCTTTCCCCACTTGACTTTTGCTTCACTGGCTTGTATTCTACTCTTTTACCCAGTGGCTAATGTTCTTAGTTTCTTTTGTACTTAAATCTTTTTTGTTCTCTATTACAGATGTAAAAAACAGTCACGTCCCAATATCCCATCCTTTATGATACTTTCACCTGTTCTCTATTTTATTCCTTCAAGACTCAACTGGAGGGCCACTGATTGACTAATAATTCATTCAACTACATTGCTAGCTAATGATGATTTACTATCTTGGATCAAATTGACAATTTCGTTTTGGCCTTCTCTTTCTAAGGTGTACGAAAGGATAGAATTTCACTCAAAGTGACTAGGCCAGGGGAGGAAAAAATGTGGGACAAATACATCATGTTTTCAACTTGAGAACTGAATAACATTTCCTTTCTATGTGTAAAGTTTATTCTATTACCCAGGTTCCAGCAGTTGTGGTGGTGTTAAGATTTTAGCAATAATGACACGTGTTACAAAAAGCTTTTGTCATTGTCCCAAAGAGCTCTAGGGAACATCTGATGCTCACTGTATGAACCACATGCTTCTGTAGCTCAAGTATGCCTGGTGAATCCAGTACCTAAATTAGTCAAACTGATGATTTAGTATCCTATAGACCAAGTATCTAAACAATCAACAAAACAGATTGAAATTACTAGGGTTTAGGGTGTAATATGAAGAGGCCAGCTGGGCTAGGAGATGGTAGGTTGACAGGCTGGAACTGTCTGGCTAGCTGCCTGAAGCAGTTGGGGACCCCACTGGTAGATGGCCTCCTTCCCGAAGGCGATAGTGCATGCAGTGGCTGCAGACAGAGGTCTCTTTTTCAATGATACAGTCAGTGTCAGCTGGCTACCTTTAACCAGCCAAAGCAACATTCCATGTAAGCACAAGCTGTACCCCTAAAGGGTTCAGCAGAAGGGCTCCTGGGAAGTGGACAGTCATTTTTCACATGAATATAACACACTTTACAAAGCACTTTCACATCCACCGTCTCATTGTAATGGAGTATGATTTTTGTTTTATCAACACATCACAAATGAGAAAATTGATGAGCATTTACTGATTTGCCCAAGGTCACTTGGAAAACAGCTGATCCAGGTCAAGATATCCTGAGTCTGGGATACTCTTTCCTGTGTAGAGATGAGGGAGGCTAGCTGTAGAAATGACAGTAGTGAATAAATGGGGAATGCAATTCTTGATATCCAACATGGAAACCATAAAGAGAAGGTGATCAGAGGAGACACAAAGACAACTGTCCATAGTCATTTGAAGTGGGGGTTACATTAGGTATAATCTCCTTCCAAAATGAGAGCTTTTTCCCACTTTGATGTTTATAACAATCAAGAAGTGAGGAAGAATGAGTTATATCAGCCATGTATATAACCTAAGCAAACTTGTCAAAAAATGATGGGAGCAAAGTTATTCTTTCTTGGTTCCTGAAATGTTTTGTCCCGTGAAACTGGATAAAATGTCTTTGCCTGGTGGATTAAGGATGGCCAACAATTCTTTGTCATGCTTCCCTTAAGAACTGAAGTTGATTCCCCTTTGCATTATATTTCTGCTAGCCCTGTGATTAGAGCCACAGAATGAGGAAGAAGTGATGTATCAGTTACAGGCATTTACTTTAAGAGGGCAGGGAATGTTTACTTCTTCCCTGTTAGAACACTTTTTCTTGGCATGCTGTTTCCTGGAACCCAGCTGCTGTGGTATGAGAAGCCCAAGCCATAGAGATTGGCCATGTGTTGCCACAACAACCCAACCAAACTCTTAGTCATTCATATAGTTGACTATTGAACAACAAGCCTTTGAACTGCATGGGTCAGTTTATATGTGTAGTTTTTCAATAAATATACAGTTGACCCTCCATATCCCAAGGTTTTATATCCACATGTTCAACCAACCACAAATCAAAACCACTGTTCTCCATCAGCAGTTGGGAATATGCAGATATGGAGGGCGACTGTATACACTGTTCTATGCCATTTTATGTAAGAGACTTGAGCACCCATAGAGTTTTGGTATCCAGAGAGGGTCCTGGAACAAATCCCTCTCAGATACAAAGGGATAACCATTATTAAGTTCTTGGGGAGTCAAAAGTTATACGCAGATTTTTGGCTACACAGGATTTGGTACCTCTAACAGTTGTTAAAGGGTCAACCCTATGTGGCACTGGCTTTGGAACTAAGTGGCAGCCAGAATGTCATAGTACCTCAAGGAAACCCTTAAGGAAGATAGGAAAGATGGGGGAGATTTTCTATTTGAGTTTCAGAAAATGGTTATTCATGTCATACAGTGGTGAATGTTTGGCACACTGTCACCTAAGGTAATATATAAAGTAGAACATATACCTAATGAACTTACCGATTTAGCTGAGAATATTTATAGGCAGAATGTTAAAGGGGCCCACTAATTTCTTTGAGCTAAATGTGATAATGTCCATATAAAGAGAGGTGATTTACAAAAGGGGATTATTCAGTTTTCAAGTAGAATCTAAAGAAATATTTTTAACTAGAACTTGCTAGATTGAGAAAGAAGTGATTTTCTTCCCTGACACTTCCAGAAAAAGACTCCCAAAGTTAAAAGAAAACTGTTCTTCGTGTAAAGATCAAACCCAGGGCACTATGTGGTTGCACTGTCAACTCTTAAGAGTGAAGCTGTTAGACTCTTTGTTAGGATCTTGGGAAGATATGAAGCAGCACCTCTCATCTAGGCAGTGAGGCTACTAATACTTTGAAAGGCATGTATCTTAGACAATTTCTTCTAGAAATGACGGGTTCTAAGAGTCTTAATGGCATTCTGACTCACAGCCCAAGGTAAAAAGAGACCAATCTCAAAGTAATTTTGGGGTCCAGATTTTTAGATTAATGTAGTTAATGTCATCTACATTAATGAGTTAATGTAGACTTTGGTTTGTGGAATAAATTATAAATTAATACACAGGAAACCCACACAATTTTTAAGGGGTTTTAGAAGCTTGGGATTAAAGGAAAAGAGTTTAAATGAGAAGTCATTTTTGGATCTCCAACTTTCTATGTGCAGGAAGAAGGATGAGGATGCTAATTAGATGCAAATATGAGACATTTCTTGTAGAAAGAGAAGGCTGACATAGAATGCAGAGTCAGTAGCTCAAAGAGTAGAGGCAAGATCCAGGGAGCACCACTCTACTAAAATAATTGCCAACATGTGTCCAGCTTAATTTCAGAATTGCTGTGAACCACTGATATGCCTCCTATTTCCTAACTCACTTTTCTTGGATGGGACACAGTGTTGTGCAAGTGCCAATAGTTAAATTCTCAAGAATGTTTCAAGCTGGTTGACAGCATGTTGATACATTGGAATGGGCCATGGTGGAGATATTTTATACCATGGAAGTCAGCAAAAACTACACGTCAGCACTCCTCCTGTCCCTGGAAAGTGTTGGTAAACACTTACTGACACAGCACTCGATGTGAGTGTGAATTGTGGTTCCCTCGTCCCTCCCTCACCATTTGGTGTTCAGTATATGGTGGTCACATTTGTCTCTTTAGTTCACTGGGTTTCATATGAAGAGGTACCACATCCAGAAAGCTTGACCTCATTTAGACGAAAACATCCTGCTCTCAGAGTCATACCAAATTATAAAATGAGACTTATGGAGGTCTGGGGACGAGAGGGAGAATATTTCGCAAGTGAAAGGAACATAAGCAATTTATAGCCAGGGACAAAATGCGGGCTGCTTAAAGATGCCCACAATGTCTTTGACTGTCTCCCTCTAGTGATAATTGAAGTTCGTTCCTCTTCTTGGATCTCCCTAACACTGTGACTGCTCGACTACTAGAATGTTGCAGAAGTGATGTTGTGTCATTCAGTGCTTAACATTGAAGGTGACTGGCAGCTTTCACTTCCTCCCTATTGGAATACTTATGTTTTGGACCCTTCATCTTAGAAACTAGCTGGCATGCAGTAATGTCCAAGGCTTAAGGCCTGGCTGTGTGAAAATGCTCAGATTGACAACCCAAGCAGAGCTTCCAGCCCACAGCCATCATCAACCACTAGCCATAAGGATCAGCCATCTTAGATTTTCAAACCAATTAATCCCCTAGATCAAAGCTAGCATTACATACAGCAAAGAACTGTCTGACTGAGCCCAGTCCTTCCAAGGAATTATGGTTGTTTTTAGCCATAAGATTTTTGAGAGGTTTCTTAAGCATTAGTAGACAACCAAAACAACAAACAATTTATATATTGAACTATTTCAGTTTATATTGATAGGGGACAGGAGAAACTCATCCTCCAGATAGATGTTATAAATTAAACCTCTCATTTCAGATAAATATGTTGACATCCTAAAGCAGGTGAATTAGCTCATAAAAGGTTACCAATCCAAATGATTGAACATCCCTGTAACTCCTGTTTGCTTGCTTGTTTGTTTGTTTTTAAACTCCTGTCTAATATGCATTCCTTTGTATCTGCCTTTTTGGCAATTCTCTAACTTCTAGTAAAGTTTATAATGTATTAGTAAGCCTTACCCTAATTCTACTCTTCTACTTTAGACTTGTCCTTCAGATCATGAAAACTCAACCTCACCAAATCCTACAACCCAGAAAAAGGACTCAAATATTTGTATCCATCACCTCTACTTGTAGCATTTAACTCATTACTATGAACCTAGGTACCTGACTTTGAATTAAATGCTTACTAAATCATTCTATCTCTTTTCCTGAGTGTCTCCAGCAGCATATGCCCAGGAAGCCTATGTCATGACTTGGTTTTCAACAAGTATTTATTAAATGTCTTTGATATGCAAGGTATTTTGTTCATCAGAAAGTTGAGATAGAAATATGAAGTAAATATATTGAAATTCAATTAAAGCTCTCGGAAAAAAACATTTTAAGTTTGAATTACTTGCATACATGAAACAGAAACATGTCTATTTATGCGAAGAACAAATGCAATGCAATTTATAAAATAGTGGCACAACATAAAAGTATCATATGAGCTTTATATAAAATATTTCAAAAAGCTTACCAGCAAAAACATATACATAATCACCACATAAGTGCATGCGCGTGCACGTGCGCGCGTGCACACACACACACACACACACACAAGTGCACATACACATCCTATACAACTTTTTCTGAATTATGAGAGAATGACTGAAGAGTCCTTTTTCAAGCTAAAAAAGTTGAAGAAAATTTAGCCCATCAATAACTCAAAACTGAAATGGAAAAAATCATATTTCAGAGTTGACAGCTGACTGGAACTCCATGAGGGATTGTCTCCTACTAAGCCCCAAGATGGAAAAGAAGGGAAAAGGAATATAAATTGCATGAGCCCAGGAAAAATTGCTTCTGAATTGTAGTTGTTAACTCCATCATGTTGTGCAATAGTTCACACCTATGTTCAAGCAGGCTTTTCTAGTTCCAAATAATCTTAACATATTGAGCCAAAGCTTACCCCCCATAAATTTCCAGACAATTCAGGTCAGTTTTTTCTTTAAGAAGTTTTTCTTGATTCACCTCATCCTATTTGAATTGTTCCTTATTTTAAGCATCGATAATCTATGCTTGCATGTGAACTTTACTTATCTTAATAATAATGCATTATAATAATGCTTATTAAAATGATCACAAATACCAGGCACCATTGACATATGATAGTTAATTTCATCAGAAATCCTCACAGGATCAGCTCAGGACTTTGTTGCAAATGCATTGCAGTTCAACTTGTCCTTCTTCCCAATCCTGCAAACTAAAAGTATGACTAAATGTTCCTTACTTGTTTCCTCATTTATTAAAACTGTAGTATTTGGGCGGGGGGGGGGAGATTAAATGACTTAATATATATAAAAGTATTCTTCACTGAGTGGATTCTCAGTAAATAATCATTGTTGTTATCCTCATTAAAATTTCCTCAGATAGAATTCTTACCCTCCTAAATTCGTTACACAAATTATTTCAGTTAATCCTGCTATAATTCTATGAGTAGAGCTATCCAACCAAATATGTTCTCCTCCTGCTTAGAGTATGTATTCGTTTCCTATAGGTGCTGTAACAAATAGCCACCAATTGGGTGACTTAAAACAAGGTGTATTTATTTTCTCACATGTCTCAAGATCAGAAGTCAGAAATCAGTTTACTGAATGGAAATCCAGGTATTACCAGGGCCATGTTTTCTCTGGTAAAGGCACAAGTGAGAATCTCTCCATTGCCCCTTTCAGCTTCTGGTGGCTTCTGGTGTTTCACTGCATGATCAGGCTGTGCTGCAGGATAGAATATAACATGAGCATGGCCAAGGTCAGCAGGCAGGTAGGCCTCAGACAGGGAATAAATGAGTGCATGATGGGAGCTTGCTGAGAGCAGTGACACACACACCAGACTCAAGAGGGGAAAGAGATCACAGCAGCTCCATCCCTTGCCATACATATGTTGCTCATGGCTGCAACCTACACACCTTCCTTCCTGAGGCCGTAGGAGAACCCCTACCGTGGCCCTGAAATAAAGGAAGCTGAGGGCCTGCTTACGGCCTACCAACGCACACATCGCTAGCAGTTCAAGAAAAGTTCACATGTGCCCCATACTGAGGGAAAAGGATTGTACTATACAGTCTTGTTCTGAGCTCTTCACGTGCAGTGCAGTTTGTGATCGTGCCAGAACATCCTGTACTGAGGACAAAGGTCTTGGGAACACTGGGGAGATGTCAGGCCGCCCTTGGACTCTTCCTTCAAAGCTGGCATTCTTTCACTTGTGGTCCCATCAGTCTCTTTCTCCTAATTACATTGTGTCCTCTTCTGTTAGTGTCAAATCTCTATCCTCTCTTTTAGGGTCTAGTGGATAATCCAGGATAATTTCCCCACGTCTGGATTCTTATTTTGATAGCATTTGTAAAGACTTCTTTTCTTTATGAGGTAAAATTGACGAGTTCCAGAGATTACAGCCTGATAACATTGGGCAGCCATTATTCAGTCTACTACAGAATAGAACCCTCCCTGGGAAACAGTGGTTCAGTCAGGTTTTACGGTCCTCTGATTCCCTTACATCTAGGTGTAGTCATGTGACTCGTTATTGTTAATGGAATGTAAGGAAGAGTAAGGCTTTTCAGAAAAAGGACAGCCTCCTCCAGCTTTCTCCCCTTTTCAGCTGAGTGGTTGCAGATGATTATGAGGTCCTAGAGTCTGGTGGAACCATAAGCTACAGAAATCCTGGGCACTGAATTACTGTATGGAAGACAGGTACCTGATGACCAGAAACAATACCACATTTGAGGTGTTATATAAATTGAAAAAAAACTAGCTCTAAAGGAACTACTTAACCCCAGTTAAATAGCATGCTCATATTTACACAGTTAATAACAAGCAGTGCTGAGATTTGAACCAGAGAGGCCATGTTTCTGTGCCTGAAGTTTTAACCACAGTAATATCCTTTGTCTTATTCATTATATCAGAAATTCCACATTCAATACCCATTCTGAAAGAGTGGGTACTTATGGGTCCTAGGTGAAAACTTCTGATCACATACCCTGTCCACTGAATGTCATGGAGCAGATAACACCTAAGTTGCAAGTCATGATAGATCATATACACACGCACACGCACATGCACACACACAGAGACAGACCATGGTTTCCCTCCCACATGGTTGAGGAAACAGTAAGCATTATGTAATTACATTTGCAGCCACAGCTGACCTTGGTTTTTCGCTTGAGTTTTGATCCCATTCTCTGCCTGAGTTTTATCACTAGCATCCTTGCTTGAGCATGTGTCTCTGCTGCTGCTTCTCACTGACTCTAGACCTTGTCAGCCCACATTTCTTTCTCTTTTGGATAACTCCCTTGGGCATGACCTCTGTCTGCTGACTTCCAAAATCTTCCAGTTCATTCTCTCTTATTCGAGTTTCAAGTCTGGCTCATTATGCTCAGCTCAGTCTACTGGTTGTGGAGGTGTGGGAAGGGGTGGTAGGGCTGGAACATGTGTGTGCACAAAACCCTGCCTTTGAATTACTGAATTAAAGTGAGGTGGGAAAAATTGGAGGAGAAACCAAGAATGCAGTGTTCAGTGTTGATTAAAAAAACCAACTCATATTATGTCTCCTGGACAGGAACCAAGCATGAGCTGCCATCTTAAGTCTTGAAAGCGGGTAGGTATTCAGATGATATGTCCTGAGAAATAACACTCAATTGCCACTGCCTGGTGCTATGCTGCACCTAATCAATGCATGTAAGAAATCTGTCCCAAACATTTACAGGTGTTCCCTCCCAAATAAGTCAAGGTAAGTGCTCTTTAGAAATGTGCTCCCTATATTAGAAATTGGCATTGAAATTGGAAATGTGCTGCCCATATCAGAAGTTGACAGTGAAAACCATAGTCCCCTGGTTGTCCGTTAGCTTTTATAATCTTTGGGAAATGTGAAAATGTACATGCCACTAAGAAAAGAAACAGTCTCATATTAAGTTTAAAACAAGGCCAACTGAAGCAGAAAATAAAGGGGATAAAAAAACGCCCAAACTCAAAATAATCTCAATAATTTTGTTCCCCAGTTGGTTCTTCAACTCTAGGAATATTCTTTGAGCATTGATTTTATTTTATTTTATTTTATTTTATTTTATTTTAAAAGTAATATACTGACATCAATAAAGGTAGCTATTTTTATATTAAATGAAAATCATTCCACTATTCTAAGACAACAGCTGTGATCCCATTTATCTAAATTGATTCAAACAAAGCTATAAAAGTATCAGTCCTAAGAAAACTTTAGTTAAAAATAACTGATCAAACTTCATTCATAATTCCCTAATGCATAATCACTTGCCTAGCATCCCCTTTAATTCATAGTCACACTCATCCTGAGGCTGGTTCTTTGTTTAGCAGGAAGTACACAAGAGAAAACTACTAGACATGAATCTAGTTAATCTGTCTTCCAAGCTTGACTGTTTCTCAACTTGTTTTATGACCTTGGATAAATACCTTTCACTCTCTCCTCAGTGATTGCTAAGAATCCTTATAACTATAAAATAGAAAAACAAAACAACAAACACATATGCAAATATGAATAAATCCTATGCTGTATCTGTGGCTGAAATACATTAATCAGTATATCATCACATATTGTGGGGATTCTAGAATGGTAGAGAAGAATTCAAATGAGACCCAGACAAAGTGAAATATTATCAACTCGAAATCTTCTGTAGTTCATTGGTTGCTTTCAGTTTTATATCCCACATGTAAATGAAATCATATGGTTCTCAACTTTTTCTGTCTGACTTATTTTGCTTAGCTTGATAATCTCAAGATCCATCCATGTTGTTGCAATTGGCAGTATTTCGTGTTTCCAGGTCTTGGTCACCAAAAACTCATAGATACAGACAACATTTTAGTGGCTATCACAGGGAAAGCAGGGAGGGGAGTAAGTAGTAAAGGGTAAAGGGGGTCAAATATATGGTGACAGAAGGAGATTTGACTTTGGGTGGTGAATATACAATACAATGTGCCGATGATGTATTATAGAATTTTATACTTGAAACCTATATAATTTTATTAACCAATGCCTGTACAATAATTTTTTAAAAAAATCTTTGGTTAGCTACTACTGACTGATACATGGGGGCTGTCTGGAAAAATCCAGCCATAAATACCTCTATTTTTCATATTACATGGCTGCATACTTTCTGGATAGCCCTCCTACATTTTCTGTTCCCAGCTCTGGTCTTGCATTTGGACTTCCTGATTCAGGTATAGACACACCCTTTCCTGGGGTGTGACCTTCTCAACCTGTTACCTCAGCACTGTGCCTTGAAGTTTCTAGAACTTTATTTAGTCTGTATACCTCCTCTTTGATGCTATTTAGAGTAAAATTGATCTGTGGCTTTTCATTCCCATTTTGGCACTCACAGATTAAAAACGTACTATCTGGCTACTTAATCCAAGGGAAGCCACTTCCATTTAGAGTTTTTCAGTGGCAGGACTCTCACAGCTTTTCTTATATTTTGAACTACTTGGATGGCGACGTGGAGTGAAGGATAGGGGAAGAGACAAGTCTGGTTTGAATTACCTATGTTTGTTTGAAGGAGTGAGAGGACCTAACTTTATCTCCATAACCCATCCCGGTTATTGGGGATGATTACCTCACTTCTGTTCCTGACATCAGACCAAACAGTGAACAAACATTGTTCAGAGCCAGTTTTTCATCAGGACTAAGTCACTGGGCTGATGGAATATTGCTTTTGGAGATAAATTATGCTTTTAATTTTGCAAATGCATCTGGTGCTGCAAAGGCACACACATCTAGAAGTAAAATTAAGAGCAATGCCTTATATTAGAAGCATTGTGATTTGCATTCTGCTGAGCAGGACCAACAAATGAGCAGGGAGTGGTCTGAGTCCTTCATTTTCCGTATTTAACATTCTATGTCTCAATGACTATGCTGTTGTGTTTTATTTTCCAAAGTCTCAGTAGCAGCATGTTTATTTGCCTTTAATTTAAAAATATATTCTAATCAATATTATAAAGAAATGTTTCTTAAGAGCTTTTTATTCTGCAAATGTGTGTTGGTGATAGGAAGCAGGGCTGTGGGGAGATTTTAATGGTAGCCCATTTCTTCAAAATTGTGTACTGGATTTTCTTGAAGGTTCATAAACAGCAGAAAATAAAGCATCAACTTTAAGATTTTTCTTTATTTTTTTGGTTACTATTAAAAATAAACTAAACTGTTTAAAATCACAAAAAGATATAATTGCCTTGGTGTGATTGGAAATGGAAAGAAGCCTACTCCTTTTCTCTCTGAGCTCCTCTAAATTCTTCCTCTCTGCATGAAAGTCAGGATGAAAAATCAAAGTAATAGCCATGCTTGTGTATACAGACTCATGTATTTATGCATAAATTGAACAGCTTTACACAGATACATATATACAGGCATACATGCACAACTGTATATCCATGCCCATAGGGATATGTGCACTAACTATATTCTTGTGCATATCCCTAGTCCCCCTCTCCACAGAAACCCTTAGGCATGTATTTATATATAGATATTAATACATATAAACATGAAACATTACTCTCCACTCAAATGCCCAAACCCAAGTCCAGAAAACCCACTGATGGGAATTCTAAGCCAAACTCAATCCTTCTTACTATAACATTAGTCACAATGCCCTCTCTCTCTCTACTTGCTTGACTTCTATTTCTTCTCCCTGGGATTGATAGGTATCATTTGCCATCCAAATTCAGGTGGGCCAAGTGACATATCAGGAATCCATTTTTCATTAATGTGAGTGACCATTGTATGAAAGAGTCTCCAGATGCATGATAAAAGTCAGATAAACACTTCATAGTCAATCATAAATCATTATTGTTTTAAAGAATTCTTTCTCAGGACAGTGAGAGCTAATATCTTGTCTCTAAGTTTTTAATTGACTAAAACAAATAATGAGGTAACTCTCTAGATGTGTTCAACTTCTTTTTGGTGTTGATTAAAAATGATCTACAGTTTTTAAAGCAGGTCGGGCACCCTTTGGTTTTTCCTCTTGCCAGGGTCGTATTTGTAAACATCCAAAGAATTGTATTTTAGGGTGTCTTGGGTTGTAGGGGAAGAAACTGGGACGTTTCTTTTCATAAGACAAACTAACATCCATCAAGTTCATTTACACAATGAACGCTTATTAGAGTATCTATTCTCTTCCAGGCACTGCACAGTTAGACCCTGGAGATACAATGTAAGCACCATAGTCATAGCTTCTGCCTTTGTGTGCCATATAATCTCTGTGAAAAAGAAAAACAAATTAATAAATAATTACAGAAGTAACTGTAATACTATAACAGGGAGAAAACTTAAATCTAAAGGTATTTGACCAATCTGAGGTTTTAAAATGACTTGTCTTAAGGAAGTTACATTAAAACTAAAATGAAGAATGAGCAGGATATGAGGTGATCTGAAAATCGAGAACACAGAGGTTTGCTTATAAAGACTTATTTTTACTAGGTGTCATATTTATTTTCTATTTCTATTTTATGCTTGCAAGTTTGGACAACTAATTTTGCGAATTCATCCTAGAAAAAGTGCTGCATACCTCATTCCTGAATATCGCTACGGTCACCTTCAAAGTACTCCCCTTGGGAAGCTATGCACCGACACCAGCGCCTAGTCCACCCTTAAAGCAATTTTGGAACTCTTTTTCTGGAATGGCCATCAGAGCTGCTGTCATCCCCAAAATCTGACAATTAAGTTTGTGAACTTGCCACCGTGTGTTTACGTTAGGAGCATTGTGCACACAACTCAGTAAGGTATCATAACCTTAGCAAGTTAAGTCAGTGCACAGTGGCAAGTTCGCTAACTTAATTGTCAGATTTTGGGAATGATAACGGCTCCAATGGCTGTTCCAAAAAAAGTGTTCCAAAACTGCTTTGAAGTGTGGACTAGGTAGGCCCTGGCATCGGTGCGTATCTTCCCAAGGGGAGTACTTTGAAGGTGACCATAATGATATTCAGCAATGAGGTATATAACACTTTTTCTAGAATGAGTTCATGGAATTAATTGTCTGACTTGGTATCTCACATGTCCCCACCAGAATGTAAGCTCCATGTGATCAGGGACTTTGTTTTGTTTCCTATTTACCCCCAACATTGTCTGGCCTAGTGTACATTGGGTGTTTGATAACGCTTTCTGTAAGCGTGAATTCTTGTCCATACTTGTGACAATCCCAAGAGATTGGTACTATCATAATCTCTGTCTTATTAAAAATATTAAGGCCTGGGATGGATAAGTGATTCTCTCAAAGTCAATAGGATTCAACCCAGTTCCATATGATTCTTAATTATTCTATTCTCCTGTCTTTGAGTGGACACCAGTATATTCATAATGGGGTAAAACATGGAAATGGCATACAGTCTCACCAGCAGAGGAATGGTCAACCAAAATGTATTGTAATGATATAATATATTATGTTGTAACAATATAATTACATAGTTTATAAATAAAACCCCAAATGAACATCATATATATGGACATGTTATATAAAATAATATGTTCCTCAACAGTATGTTTTATTATATCTTACATGCATGGACCATGCTAGCTATAATGAAATATCTGAAAATTATTGTGATATAAATGCTATATTCAGATTTCTTATTATCTGCTTATAATCACTGTGTAATCCATGAAACCAAATCTTCCCTCCATTAACTACTAGCAACAGAACTTTGGACAAGTTAGTAAATTTCTCTGAGATTAGCTTTTGCCTTCATTAAGTATATGAGGACAGTAACTATCTCTCTAAAGTTTTGTAAGCATTGGAAATAATGTTTGTAAAGTATATTGTGTATTCTTTGTAAAGTATATAGTGTATGGTTAATGGTGGTTGCTCAGTGAAATGTCTTCAATGATGGTGATGACGAAAATGATGACAATGGTGATGAAAGCAACACTGGTGATAAATTAGGGGAAGTGGGACTTGCATAGAGAGCAATAATAAAGTAAAGTGGGACATTATGAATACCTTACTAGAAGTTTATATATTTCACAAGGGAAGTTCAAAAGAAGAATATATATACTTATACTTAATAATAAGGAAAATGTTATGCTAATTAAGAAAATGAGAGCATAAAATAATAAATGCATGCCCTGATTACAATTATGTAAAAGCACACAAATATGTAAAAAAGCATCTAAAATGAGTTGAAGTATTTTTTCTGTATTTTTTCTATGGAGTGACTTCAGTCTATAGTAAGACACCATCTATAGTAAGACACCACACACACACACACACACACACACACACACACACACACAATCACCCAGTGGGTTTTTTCTATGGTCAGGGACACCTTTTAATCACGCTGACCTTGGCCTCGAGAGCCCAGAACTCATTACCAGTGAAGTCCTCTTTGGCCTATGACAAATGAGTTCATGGCTTTGGTCCAATTTCTAATGGACATCTGTCCCAGTGACAGATCCCCCTCTTATGCAATGGTTGATGGTCGTATATGGATCCTTTGGCAGTCAGATCTCTACCAAGGCAAAAAGAATCACTCAAATATCTATCTTAGAAAGCTGAGACAGTCTTTGTGCTACAATGCTCCACTTCATTCAATTGGCCTCAGAAAGTATACATGCCTTAAGGATGGATGGGAACTCATGCAAGGAGGTTCAGAAATGCCCAGATAGCAGGAAGAAATGATAGCTGTGGGGAAAATTGGATGTGTAAGTTTGAAATGCCCCAAACTCCTTGCAGCTCCTCTATCAGATAATAGCGCTTCTTGAATCTGGGTTGGCCTTGTGGCTCACAATTACTAACATAAAGTGGCAGATGTGTCATTGGGCGGGTTCACAGCTTAGGCCTCAATAGACCTTCAGTTCCTGTGTTTTCACTTTTAGAAAGGTTCCCTGAGGCCACTATACAGGAAAACTAGACTAGCGTACTAGAAAATGACCAATGGTTGTGGGCCCCACAATTAAAACAAGATTTATTCTCTTAATAGCTATGTGGGAATATGGCCAACACTTGCATTCCCTCTGAGCTCTGAAGCTTAGTTCATCTTATGCTCTTCCTCCTCCTCACCCCGCCATTTCTTCTCACCTCTTCTCTCCCACTTGGATCATGGTGCCCTCTATTTTGTTCAACAACTCACTCTCTCTTATTCATACTCACTCATTTTTCTACCCATCCATTCAGTCAGTCATCACATATTTACTGACTGTTTACTTTATACAAGATACTATGCTAGAAATGTAATGGTATGTTAAAGAAAAACACCCTGCCACAGTTTCATTTTCTAAATTCGCTGATGTTCTGTGAAGGAAAACTAAATAAAAGAACTGCCCATTTCAAAGTACTTATCCTACCATAAAGAAAGCTCTGGTGTTACAAACTTGGTGTTTCTTTCACCAAACACACACACACACACACACACACACACACACGTGTGCATGCACACATTTAAGTATATGTAGGTAGCATATGTGAGTTGTGTACATTTTTGTCTGAGTTTATGTGTACTTCATGGGTATCCATATATGTGCATAGATGTAAACATATATGCTTTAGTTGCTATATGTGAAAATACTCATCTTGGTGAATGGCTATAGTTTATGTGTGTGTGTGTGTGTGTGTGTGTGTGCGCGCGCGTGCTTACAGGCAGGTAAGTGTACGTGCAGAAAATAGGAATCCAATATGAATATATTTATTCTGAGTATACATATATACTTGTATATAAACATGTTTGATGAGAAGAGAAAAACATGTAATAAGAAGCTAAAGAAACAAAAATTGATTATTAATTCTTTACCTGTTCCTAATGAAGTAGGTAGGGCCTTCCCGTGTCTTTAATTTCAGCATCCTTGCCTAGACATTCTTGACCACTTCAAAAATGGGAAGAGACAAGATGGTCCCCAAATTTCCCACATTCTGCAAGATATATTATTCTATTTATTCATCGGCAAGCTTTACTCCTGAGCTCTAATTGCCCTAAAAGAAGATAGCAGGCATTGTTTAAATAAACAAATCAATACCATCAGTGTCATTATGAAATAATCAACATGAAAATATTGGTAAGGAGGATGTGAATAAGTATTTAACAAAACTGAGCACTGATATTTTATGCTGCCTGTATAGAAACAGTATGATCACCAATTAAGGGCCTTGGTTACACAAGTTGAACTCTGAAAGGTCATCAGCTCCACTAATTAAAGACCAGGGAATTTTACTAACCCCACTGATGACATGGATTACTAACAGAATACACTTTCTAGACTGGTACATGAGCAAGACCTCAGTTAGCAGTCACCACCCCATTTGGAATGAATTACTTCTCTTCACCACTGCTTCCTTGGGAGGTCTTCATGGACAATATGTTTTATTTTTCTAGATTTAGCAACCACACAGGATAATGATGCAGTGAACTTCCCACCGCCTTACTTTAGGGACACTTGCCTTCCAATATGTTCATCAGATAAGTTTGAGAAGTCCCAGTCTTATCAAGAGATTCCATCTGCAAACAGACCCCCAAAATTATTATGTAATTTGTTGTTTTACCCTCAAAGCAAACTTTTTAAGTGCTTGACACATCCTGAAAAATCTCCCACTTTATTAATCAGGCCTGCTACAAATAATGTATAATTCAGCATTTGAAATAGACCTGTAACAACACAGCATTTTCTATTTGCCACTAATATACATGCATAATGTCATTTCCCCTTTACAGTATCTGTGATAGGTCATTATTATTATCCCTATTTCAAAGATTATTTAATGGAAGCTCAGAGAGGATTAAGAGACTCACAATGGCATACAACAAGCAGGTAGGATAATCTGGGTTAAAACCCAGACCTGCCTTATATACATTTATTTATTCACTAAGCATCTGCTTAGCACTGCCCATATACTAGGATTTACTGTAGCAGTTTGGAATATAGCATTAAATAAAAACAGGCAAAAATCCCTTCCATGAGATTTGATTATTGAATTTCACATTGTGGATATCACTGATGACCTTGATAAGAGCCTTTTTGGTGGCCATGAGTTATTGGAATACTTCAAAAGAAAATAGGAGGAAGAGATTGGCGGCAGGGTATCAGATAACAATTTTAGGAACTTCTGCAATAAAGGGGAGCAGGTAAGTAAGACAGAAGGTTGAAAGACATAAGGAGTCAAAAGATTTATTTTTCTTTTTGAATTAAGCATGTTAGTTTGGTGATACGAATAATCTAGTAGAGAAGAGAAATGACTGATAGTAGGGAAAGGGAAGGAGTGACGGGCAGTACAGCGCTGGGGTAGGCGAGGAGCCAAGGAAGCTACTGGACAAGTGGAGGGGTGGGCGTTAGACAGGAGTGTAGACCGGAAAGGAAGCACTAAAGAATAAAGTTATGGTTTAAAGGCTAATTTTTATGGGGAATCGGAGTATATGGACACATACTTGAGAGGGAGGTGGGAGCTTATGAAAATTCTCTTCCAATTGTTGTCATTTTCTCAATGAAATAGGATGCAAAATCATTATGTGAGACTACACGTGGACGTGGAGAGGTTGGAGGGTTGAGGGGAACAGGAAAGGTAGAAAAAGGTGTGAAAGAGAATAGGAGAGGACTAGATCAAGAATCTATAGTAAGACTCCAGGCAGACACAAGGTTGAACTAAAGTGTGGCTCTGCGTGTAATTACTACACTAGACCACTTCTTTTAATGCTATTTTCTTTTCTCTTTTCAATTGTCCTATTTCTGAATCTCTTTTGCACAGAAGTAAAATATAAATTTGTCGCTATTCCTAAAATTATTAGATCCAAAACTAGATATATAAGGTTCCAATAGCAAGTTAGCCATTTAATAGCATTAAGAATTTGGGTTTATTAAGCTTAAACCTCAGCTTCCTCTTTTTTAACATGGAGTTAATTTTATGCATGACCCGGTTGTAGAGTTCAAAAAATTACTTTATGTTAAACAGCTTTATTTACTCTCAGGTGGCACACTGACAGAAGTCTTTTTCTGTTTTCATTTGAAGTCAGTATAATAACATTTTACATTTCATAATTTTTACATAGATTAATTTCTCTCTCTTTTTTCTTTTTGTCTCTTCCATAATCCTGTGTATAAACCAGGGTAGCTAATATTATTCCCATTTGTAGAGAAAAAAAATAAAAGTTCAGATAGTTTGAGTGATTCGCCAAAGTTACTAAGTCCATTCTGGCTTCTGTAGAAACTCGTGGCAGCTGATTTAACTTTTTAGAGGCCTTGGTCATGAGCAAGAACAGATCTACTAAAATAAGAAAGAAAAACGATTGACATTCAGAACCTTAACATTATTTCCCAGTGTTTCTATGACAATTTAAGTCTAATGACTTTTGAAGATGCTAGAGTTCAGGATCCTCAGGTTGAAGAACTGTCAGCAGTGAGAGCTAAAAGAGAGACGTTAGGGCATTCCGAGGTCCCACACGGAGTAACAAAGAGAAAGACAGGATTGCACAAAGGGGAATCAACTCCAACTCCAGGTAATGTGAGTGGTTTTTTTTTTTTTTTTGACCCATCTAATAATTACAGACAAGCAGAGAAAGATATTGAGTCTTTATTTAGAAGACAAGTTAGAGAAAAAGGGCTGGAATAATAGACACTTCTCCAAACCTGGAATCTCATGTTTAAGTATGCACAACACAGTTTAATTATCATCACTATTATATCACTCATCACTGTGCTGCATTGTAATAATAGGTAATAGGATGCATTGTCCCTTTCTAACGTTAATGCGTCAAGTACCATAAATAGGACAATCGACATAATTGCTGTGAACCCCAGGGTGTGTAATGTGTGGGGGTGGTAGTGGGGAAAATGATCACCCAACCCTCACGCACAATATTCTGAGATAAATTTACATAATTGGATCTAAAAATGGTATGTCACTATTAAACGTACTCACAATTCTTACCTCTGGCTCCCCACCATTCTCACCCACTTTACTGGGGAAGAGGGGTTGCCAGAGTTTGTTCTATGGGCTGTTGGAGACACAAAGTAGAGCGGATAGTATTGGAAATGTTTATTAGTTCATTAAAATAACCTCAGTTAATTATCTTTGGATGAGGAAGGGGAATAAGAGATTTTACATTTTCATGAGAAATATACAAATGGAAATCAAACAACCTCATCTAAAATATTTATATTCCAGAACACATTTGGAGGAAGAAGAACAGAATCAGCCATCTAACAGAGACTTCAGATATACTTTATCTAGATGAAACATTGTGGATTTGTTATACTATTTTAATTCTTTTAGAAAATCACTCCTAAACAACTATAATGGGAGATCTAAGTGGCAGGAATACTCCTTTTCCCTCTCTTCAAGAAGTAAGGAATTTTTGTGATGGAGAAAGATACTGAAGCCCCTGAGAGGTGACAGCCTAGCAAATTCCTGGGCTCAGTCCCATTATCCCATAAAGACAATACAAACAGACCACTCTAATTTGTAAAATGATAGAGACAAGTCGTAGACATTCTTATCTCGTGTTTTGCTTATCACTGAAAAGTTTCACCTTCAATTATTTCCTTAATATTGGTACCCGAACAGTCTTTCCATGAAAATTGTGTCAACATCTCATTAGGTTAAGCTTTATTCTACATATTGTTCCCTCTTAAAGGGGTCAGAGTTTTCCAAAGTGCACCATTTAGAACACATTTAGAACACACAGTCTTATTCTTGTCTTCACTTTAATTCATTTTCCATAAAGTATTTAGAGTGATTCTTCTTATCTAAAAGTTTAGATAAATCCTGCCATTCCCCTGCTTAATAAACCATAATGTCTTCCCATTGCCATTAGGATAAAATCCATACTTGGCAGCATATTTCAAAAGGCTCTATTTGATTTGGCTCCTGCCTAGTGTACTAACCTCATTGCTCACCACCGTTCCCATCCCCACCCCTACCCCAGACTACTCTTCCTCCTGCTTTTCTGCTTATTGCTCTAGGGGACATACTAAGCCTTCTTCACATTTTCCAAGTTACCATCTTTTCTGCCATCAGGTCAAGAGAGACAGGCTCTTGAAACTGTCAGGGGCACCCTCTCTAAATGCATAAACTGCAGCATCTCCGAGCTCACTCCTGCTTCTTCTGGTGTAGCTTAATATCACTTCCTCTGAGAAGTCCTCAGTGACCATTGCTCAAGTCATATATTGGCGTTCAGATAACCCGACTAAGGGCTTTCACAACTTCTATTTCTACTACCTTAGCCTTCTTTCCCATCTCAGTGTATGATAGTCTTAACTGTAATCAAGTTGGAATCCTGGGAATCCTTCTTGATAGGTCCTTTTCCCTCACTATCCCGTCTTGTTTCCAGTACAATCCTTCATCAAGTGATCTTGCCTTTACTTAAAAATGTGTCCCTAATTCATCTACTTTTCTCCATTTTCACCACTGCCATTTTAGCCCAAGCAGGCTTTTTTTTTTTTCTCTTCCCCAATGACCACTGCTTTGCCTTTCAGCTGAGATCCCTGCTCGATTCCTGGACACCTGCCGGCCAGGTCTCCATAGGCAAGGATGATTATTTTAAAACCTGAAATAAATTACATTGCACTCATTACTTAAAATATCTTAGTGGTTTCCTATGGACCACTGGGTAAAGCCCAGATTCCTTATTACAATTTTCAAGATATGTAAACTGGACCATGATCACCTACTGGCTCTCTGAACTAGCATTAGAGATTGCTAGCTACTTCTTACCACTTAGGAATAAATTTGTCACCTCCTCATCGAGGTTTTTGTGACTACTCTCCCCATATCTAACTACTCCTTATCCTCTATTCCTGTTCCTTCTTACTCCTTTAAAGCATGCATTTTGTAATTTTTTTTCTGTCTGTTCACCAGAATATATGCTCTATGAGGGCAGGGGATAGTTCTGATTTACTGACTACCAGTTCTTATAGCTTTGTCCAGTACTTGACACAGAGAAAATGTTCAGTAAGTATTCAGTGCATTAATAAATAGCACCAATTGCACATAATGATAATGACTCATTTGATCGTTTACCCAGGTACTCTTGCAGACCAAATTGGAGTAGACTCAACACTGTTTTGATACGTTATCTGGCAGATTGTAAATGTTCACTGTTTATTGACCAACTCAATTGTTTACAATATCAATCGTATCCATCTGTATCCTCCAATTCAGATTATATACTAGTCATTTGATAGATAAATTTGGATGAATGAATAAACACAGATAACTTTAAATCTCTGTGAGGATTTCAAAGAAAACAAAGAAAAGGAAAGAGGGCACTATTGAAAAATGTTTTCATCTTGGAAACTCTCAGTCCCTGTTCATCTCTGCAAGGCAGATGAGATATATACTGGGATCTCCATTTTCAAGCTGAGAACACTGAGCTACAGAGTAGTTAAATAACTTATTAAAAGTGATTCATAATTTGTCCTCTGTAATGATTTCAATTATCAAATCTCACCGACCCATAATTAAGGCTGTGTACCTTGGAGTAACATAGTTTCCCAAACTTATTTTATGCAGCAACTCTTTTTATGTAAATTTTAAGTTATGAATAATGAAAGAAGAAGAATGAGAGATGTAGAGTAAAAAGGTGGTCATTTAAATATTAACACTGTGTTAGTGTTTGTGAAACTTTAAACAAGTCACTTAGCCTGTCTTTACCTTACTGTTCTCATCTTTGAAATGGGCCCAACGATGCCTTTCCTTCCGGCTCATCAGGATCACGTGATAGTGTGTTAGTTCTTGCTACGTGGTAGGCACTCGGTAGAGTTTTTTCTCTCTTAATCCTTCTCATCCAACCTTTTCTCATCCACACTGTGATTATGGTATTGCTTTGTTGTCTTCTCTGGTGTTTTCTTTTGCTACAGCAATGAGATTGACGTTAAGTCTGAGTTCCCTTGTTTGAGACAGTTGTCCTCACTGGATCGAGACAGGGGGGTCATTTAACAGTTGGTTTTGACCAGACACATATTAGCAGGAGTTCAGAAAAGACTCTTCAGTCTTCCTGGGAACTGCAGATGGTCATGGAGCCGTTCTGTGCCTTGGGACTGAGTCATTCTTGGAGACAAAGTGAGGGAAAATTTCCATTTTCTATTGAATACACAGTTTATGCTGTGGGGAATACTGGATCCTTCCCAATATTTCTTTTTTCTCTATGGATATTTGCAGCATTCTTTGTTCAATGTTCTAAAAAGGAGACCACTTTGATAACATAGTAATAACTTATATGCATATAGCACTGTATGTACTATAAAGCTACTGCCATTAATTTCAAATGACATTTATGAACCTTGTCAGTCCCTGGGAATGTGAAAGAGATTTTGATGAGAAATACACTCTCAAAGAAACTGTATGAAAGTATGTGGTTCCATAAAGAATGATTCAGACCAGCCCCCTGTTCATCTCTGTAAGGCAGATGAGATATATACTGGGATCTCCATTTTCAAGCTGAGAAAACTGAGCTACAGAGTAGTTAAATAACTTATTAAAAGTGATTCATAATTTGTCCTCTGTAATGATTTCAATGATCAAATCTCACTGACCCAGACTAATAGGAGAAAAATCACTCTAAAGAAATATAACATATAAACTTTTAGTTGTTAAGGTGGATAAGATCTGAGGATCTATTAATACATAACATGGTAACTATAATTGATAACACTGAACTGTATAATTAAAGTTTGCTGAGAGAGTAGAGCCTAAATGTTCTCACACACACAAGAAAGGTAAATACGTGAGGTGTGATGGATGTGTTAACTCGGGAAGAATATTTTCATAGTGTATATGTATATCAAATCATCATGCTGTGCACTTTAAATATCTTACAATTTTATTTGTCAATTATACCTCAGTAAAACTCAAAAATAATCAAAACAAAGCAATATCTACATGGACTACTCTTTTCTTTTTCAGCTAACAGGGTGATAATATGTCCCTAGTTTCCTATTCAAAGAAAAAAAAAAGGAATAGAACATCTAAACTGATGAGTCTCTTCAAATAAATATATTTGTTTTATTTCCTATGGAGACAATACCATAAATTTGTTGTTAGCAGTGATACTAGGGCTTAAAATAATTTTTAATAAGAAGACAAGATGTACGATGATTATAACATTTCACAGGGTTTTAAAATTATTCTGTTAGGATTCTTTAAAGCATCCTGAGTGCTTTGACCCAGGGGAGAAAACAGTGTGTTTTGTTAATGTATTCAAGAAGTTTTCCCTCTTGTCTGTCCTTATTAGAATTTTATCTTTATGATAACCCTTTTCTTAATGACACCAGATTGTTATATTCTCCAGAATAAATAATGCATGTCCTGTACTGTGCCTCAAATCACTTTGTCTCCTTAAACTTCAGGGAAAGACGACTCCTTCTCCCAGTATCCTCAGACAGCAACTCCTCTCCTGACTTCTTCAGATAGAATTAATTGGAAACTAATTTATGATTCCACAACACGTGTAAATATTTCTACTACAGCACTTTACTCTATGATACCACAATTATTTCCTTCGGTACCTGTGTTAAATATGTACTCCCTGACTTACTCAACTTCATCATTACTGACAAGAATAACAAAAATCACTATGATATGTTAAATATTTATTATACACTCATACTATGATTTTATAAGAATTGTAACAACTCAGTCATTATTATATCCATTTTACCAATGAGGAAAACTGAGATTTCGCCCAGCTCATGCAAATATGAACATGACACTTGGAGGGTTTAAATGCAGGCAAGCCTTTCTTATAGCTTAGAGCAGGGCTGGGCACCATGTTGATCATGGTTCACCAATGGACCACAAAGCAGTTTTGAGGTGACTGCCTGAATAATAAATGACTATATTTATTTCAGTTAGACTGAGACACTTGGAGAAGTCACCCTTGCCCTAAAAATGTCTGTCCAGGCCTGGCTTACATATTCTTTAACTACTACATCAGAGCCTAGCTCAGTGTTTGAAATACTCACTAAATATTCTTTGAATTTCATTAAAAATTAAACTAGAGATTATATAGAGGAGAACTTTGGTCTAACCATTGTCAAATAAGTACACATCGCAAATTAGTGAGGCCCAGATTAATGAGGCCTAGGCAGAGTTCTGGGGCTGCTGTTAGCAGATGCTATTATGATCTATTATTACAGCTTATAATTATTATAATTACAGTCTGAACTATGTCTCTTGGTTACATAATTTTCTCTGACTCAGCCCAGAACACTCAGCTTGACAAAAATATGGTATAATCTATTGCTTATAGTTGTAGATATTTTAGACCAATAGAATTGTTAAGGGGAAACTAAAAATCTTACACACAACTCTTATTTTATTTTTATTTTTTTGGTTACTTTAAATGGAATAAAACCAATAAGGAAGATGTCATTTTAGTAAATGTTAATCCACCCCTTAGGGTCATGCTGTCTAGAGGAAGACAAATTTGCATTTATTAAGTACCTACAATGTATTAAATGAGTTATCACATTAATAAGTAAATGATTTACCTCTTAATTCTCTAAGAGATTGGGAGGGTAGAAATTATTCTTAAGGTATAAAATTAAGAAACTGGAATTTAAAAGTAAAGGTAAGGTCAGCTGTGAGAGGACAGAATACATGAGGACACTTGACAGGTGAGCTCTGTGGGCACCTGGACTAGAGAGCCTATTCTTGCCTCTCTTTATGGAAGAATACTTGTTTTTTATTAGTGGGTGGTGTCACTGTGTCTCCAAAAGTCGCATGCTCTCTTTTGCCTTTCGGTAGCCAAGGCCTGCATATTTGATGTTTAGATGCCATTTTCTATTTCTTCTTACTCACACACTCCAAGATGTTCTTCTTTTTGGGTGATTGCCAGTGTTGGAAAAAATTGTGGTTCTTGTTATTTTTGTCTGGTTTATTTTGCTTAGCATGATGATCTCAAGGTCCACTCATGTGGAATATAAAACTAAAAGCAATAA
Source organism: Lyroderma lyra (assembly GCA_004026885.1). NCBI lineage: Eukaryota > Metazoa > Chordata > Mammalia > Chiroptera > Megadermatidae > Lyroderma > Lyroderma lyra. The sequence continues at coordinate 211,522 of PVJL010000931.1, forward strand.
AAAAAAAAAAAAACAAGAACTCATGGACACAGTCAATAGTTTAGTGGTTCCTTGAGGGTAAAAAGGAGGGGCATGGGGGTGGGGGAGGAGGCATCAAATAATACAGTAAAGGAAGGAGAACTGACTCTGGGTGGTGAACACACAATGCAACACATAGATGATCTATTGTAGAATTGTACACTTGGAACCTATGTAATTTTTACTAACCAGTGTTATCCCAATAAATGTAACATCAAAAGAAATTATACTTAGGGTGAGGGAAAGACCTTATTTTGGACTTGAAGCTAAGAAATACGTTACTGCTGTTTACAAGAGAGTTCTGCATTGAGTATTACTGTCAAAAGGCTGATAATGGCATTGTTCAACTTTCCATTTTTACACACACACACACACACACACACACACACACCCCTATGCTTTGGGATTAGTATGGAGAAAGTTTACTGTTTCAATATCAAGTGTGCGTGTTCCTGAATCCTCCAGGAAAATAGCACCTAATAGTGCAGTCAGCCTCACCTTACCCTCTAACAGAGTCAGCTTTCTCCAACCAGAAATACCACACTCTAGTGAGGACAAGCTATGAACTCTTTAATAATAATACTAACAGTAGTAATAATAATGCAAAACTACTTACTCTTCTCTTCTAATAATAAAATAATAATTTAGTTGTGTTTAGTGTGTTCCTCTCATGTAGAGTCATTCAGTTTTCAAAAGCCTATCTAGATGAGGATTGCCCTTTCTGTTTTTAGGAGTGAGCAAGTAGCTTTAGAAATGTGCTAGTTAGGAATCTCTTGGTTGCAACAGATAGAAGCTCAACTTTTGCTAACGTAAGCAAAATGGAAGACTTATTGGAAGTATCTCAAAGAATCAAACCGAAGTATGGGCACATAAACTACAAGCAAGAAATAGATAAATCTAGTTTCAGAATCAACAAAACTCAGTGACTTCACTCCCACTAGCACTATCTCTTTATAACTCTTGTCTTTGCTTCTCCCTGTATATTTATTCTCTGTCACTACAGAACAGCTACTTCAATATTGTAAAAACATAAGTGCTGACAGCATTCTCGTTTTACATCTTGTAACTCACATCACAAAAGGAAGACAGACCCTCTTTTTCTTGATGCAATTTGAATATAAATTCCCTGGAAAGGATTCTGGTTAGCCCAGCTTGGGTCTCAGTCTCATCCTTATACCAATCTTTGCTAATGGTTGAAGTCTTTCTGCAAACGTACAGTTTGAATGGGAAAAGAAGCAAACTCTACAAGGAGAGGATGGCTAGGAAGATAAAGCAGTGGATATCTATTCTGGAAAGGAGTAGATGATTTGCTTCTAAGACACATAGTAAGTGGCAGATAAGATCAAATCTGAGGTTTTTTCTTCCAAAGTCAATGTAGTCTCTTCTACTTTATGATGATTATTCCCACCCGAGGAATCACCCCACCATTTAACTAAGTCACGTTCTCTAATTCGTCCTTCACTTGGTCAACTCATCATGGGCCCATGCCGTCATCCATTCTCATCCTTCATACCTCTAAACCAGGGGTGTCCAACCTTGTGGCTTCCCAGCGCCACAATGAAAGAAGAATTGTTATGGGCCACACATACAGTTCACTAACACTAATGACAGCTGATGAGCTAAAAAAGGTCACAAAAAAACTTTATAATTTTTATGAAAGTTTATGAATTTGTGTTGGGCCACATTCAAAGCCATCCTGGGCGGCATGAGGCCCGTGGGCTGCAGGTTGGACAACCTTGCTCTGTCTAAACTGTTCTTCAGCTCCAAATTACTCTTCTTAATCTCCATATATTTCAAACATCATCCATGAAGACTGAACCCATTAGGGGTCCCTTCTTTTTCACTATTCTCCAGCAAGTACATTTTACCACTACCATTTTTTTTAATATTTTGATAATTATTTGGATGCCTTAGTTTTGATTTTCGCGAATACACCTTTTTTCTTCTTTCTTTTTCTAAGTAAAATATAAGCCCATATTAATAACAGACTGAGTCTGATATAAGATTTGCAGTTAACAAAATTTAATTTAATAAATATTCACTTATGAATAAGTCACTGTTCTAAATAGTAAATTAATTGCTTGTTTTTTTTGTTGTTGTTTGTTTTTTTACATAGCATATATTAATAGCTTGTAGAAAAGTAGGTGACCCATTATGATCTACTCATCTCTTCATAATAATACTCTTCCAACTCTCTTTTTCCCCCAACTTGCACACTATGACCTAATCGTACCAAATTACTTATTAATTCATGAATATATAGTGCTTCTCAAAGTTTTCAAGTAATGGGCATTCATTTTCCTTTGTCTGAAATGGTTTTCATTTCATCTTAAAGACTTAACATTAACTTTAATCAACTCTCGAAAGTCATCAAACCGGGGATCTTTCCCCTAGGAAGCTTTGCTGATCACCACTTTGGCACGTAGGAGACTCCCATTATGCTGGATATGTGTGTGTGTCTATCCCATCCCACCCTTTTACTATTACTATTTGGAAAAGTGTGGCTATAGAAACAAGGGTTTATTTTCCCAGCATGTGTAAAAATTGGGAAGGAAATAGCAGCCAGCTGCAGATACGCCCAGAACACTCTCAGCTACTACTACATAATTGAAAAGTGTCACTCTGAGGGGAAATGGCCACTCAAGGCAGAGGCTCTGGCAGACTGGTGTTTGTCAAGCTCCATCGTGCTATTTTTCAGTCTAGTTCCTGCTGAACTTTTCGCCTTCCTTCTGATTGCTTCTCTGCTGCTTACTAGCATCCTAAAGAATCAACGTGACTGTTTCGTTATTGAAATATGTTGGCGAGGCTTTCTTCCTTTTGCCTTCACTTACTGAGGGGGAGAAAGAAACGATCATGGAGGAGACAACACAGAATTTGATCCAATCAAAATATTCCCTAGAGAGCAATAATTTGTTTTTAAGAACAGAGCTGCAGGTATTTTATTTTTAATAACAACCAGGATATAGTTTTCTTCTCTGATTTTTGCTTGTTTATGGCCTTCATGATAGAGGTTATCATAGTCATCTGGTGGAAATGGGTGAGGGAGGCTGGGGAGCCTAAATTTGCGAACTTAGTATTTTAAAGCCCAGGCACGCTGTCTACATCTGTCCACATGCTTTTCAGTCTGGAAAGACCATCATATAATTTGCTTAGAGTCAACTTTGACTTTCTCACCTCTCATCCTGAAATGTAAACCTGGTTTCTTGGGTTGCTCCTCCCTGAAGCCAGCTGACCTGGATTCAAGTTCTGCTGCTTTACTTCCCAGGTATCCTGTTTCTGATTTCTCATTTTCTCATTCCCAGAAGGACACCTAGCTCCCAGGGAAATCAACAATATTTCAGGGAATTGTTCAAGTGATCTTATGAAGAGATGAATATTGAAATATTCATCTATAATACTTTCATAGTATAAACCAGAGTTCTAAGATGGAGTTTTAAAATGGTTTTGCTCATTGTCAATCAGTTTTTCATCAGAATGCTACTTATTTCAGGTTACATGTCTGTTCAGGAGCAGGGATGGGACATCCAGCCAGGTGCTCATTTTACTCTCAGGTCTTGTACTTCATGTACTGTTTCTCATTGTCCCTACAAAAGAGCTATCTGGCTATAGCCAAATTGGTCTCTTCACCAAAAACTGAAAATCTCATTAATCTCGGAACTTCTAATATTTGTTTGCACCATCTGTGTCTCCTCTTATGCTCTGTTTATATTATTCTGCCTAAATCATACTACCCTGCACATCCTGGTAAACTCCACCCATACTTACCATCTCTTATTTTCTCTCATAGTTCCTCCTCATTATTCTCCTCCCATAGCTCCAACTTAATCCTTTCTTAAACATTTGTAATATATACAGGTGAACTTAGTTCTTGTTCCTTGATATTGTTGCACATCTTTGCATACGTCCATAGCTTTCATCTTCAACAACTTTGTGAGCCAGGTCAGCATTAGCCATTCAATTCTTTGTACATTATAGAAGCTAGTTGATGATGATGATGATGATGATGATGATGACAATGATGATGGCGTGAGGATGGGGGTGGTGATGGCAATGATGGTGCTGTTGCTAATAGTGATTATGATGATGATGATAAAACCTGCCAGCTCTAGGTAATGCATGGTAATGAACCGATATGAATCAGAGAAGCCTAGGTTATAGTCACAGAAGAGATAGACCAAAAATTGTTAAGTTAATGTAGAAAGAGAGAGTGTGTGGAGAACTCAGCTAGTGCACTTTAAGTTCAGAGTCTGGTGTAACCTCTTGGGCTCTGGTGTAAAGAATGCCTATACAGTTGCAACATGGAATGTCAGCAGGGAGAAGTCAGAAGTCCCTCAGGAGAAGAGGGACTGGGTATGTAAGCCTGATTATTGAAGCAGCTCTCTACAATAAACCTAAATTAGAAGTTAGTAATTTGAGATAGCATCTTTTAGCTTCATGGTGATAAACAGGGATTTGGGAACTAAACCAAACTGCATATTAGGTCAGATCCTAGTTTGGTCACTTAATGCTTCTCAACCTGTGTTTCTTCTGTTTAATGCAGTAACCTGTTTCAGGGTTGCTATACAAATTAAAGAATTAATGTTTGTAAAGTGCTTCACACAGTACTTGGCACGTTATAAATTTTCAATTATGGTAGACAGATATAATAAAGATAATTCAGTGGGTGAGGCAGCATGATGTCCCACAGCCAGTGGTCCTGGAGAAACAGGCAGCCAAGCCTCTTGGTAGAGGGATCTACTGGTTTGTGGTAGGATGTCAGGAAACTGGGATGCACAGGTCTAATCCTCCACCAATAGCTAACAGAATGTCAGAATCGTAATCAAATGGGCCTAGGCAGAGAGTAGGAATTCAGACACATCACTGAGTTGGAAAGCCAGACAGGAAAACGGACACAGACACTCTGGTATGCAAATGAGACCAAGACAGTAGGGAAAAATCAGGAAAAAAAAAGGCCTGTGCATACACGTTTTGTGTTTCCTAAGCATCAAATCTCAGGTGATATTTAAGGCATACTATGCACCTCGGTGGATCCAAGGCTAGAGTACCACCTGCCCTAGTCTGGTTGGCTCAGGAATCAGGCAAGGCCAAGTTTATCAACCAAAGGTAGCCATGACTTTAATTGTAGTGCCCCAAAGTTGATAGGGGCAGCTACCTGAATGAGGAACATTATCCAGGAGTGTGGTTAGAATATTAATAGCAAGGTAAATTTGTGTCCTGAGGTTTGGGCCAGATTTAAAGGCCCTGGATGAAGGGTGTGCAAACATGAAAGATGTACAAAAGGATGACATACTTCAGACCTACTAAGCGGGTCTTCGAGTCTTTTGTCAGATTCTGATACTTAGTAGCTGTGCAATCTTGAGAAAGCAGCTTTTGCCTTCTACAGCCATTTCGTCTTTATCCCTAACACTAACAATGATAACTGCCATTGATTGAGCAGTGGCCAGATGCTTATACTGGGAAGCACCTTATGTACACTGTTTTATCTCAACCCTATAACAACTTATGAGAGAGAAACGTGTCCCCCCTTTTTTTCAATCAACAGAGTAGATGAGGGACAGTTAGAGAAGTTGTATCACTGATCAACTATTGTGGTGTCACAGTGTTTGCATTCAAGTCACCCTTATTTTACTTACTATTAGTCCCAAAGCACAAGAGTAGTGATGTTGGCAATTAGGATATGCCAAAGAGAAGCCATAAAGTGCTTTCTTTAAGTGAAAAGGTGAGTGCAATATGGTAAGATATTTTGGGAGAGAGAGAAGGAGATCATATTCACATAGCTTTTATTATGGTATATTATAATTGTTCTGTTTTATTATTAGCTATTGTTAATCTCAGTGTGACTGATTTATGCGTTAAAATTTATCATAGATATGCATGCATAGGAAAAGGGATTTGGTTCAGTTTCAGATATCCACGGAGGTCTTGGAATGCATCCCCTGTAGATAAGGGTCAACCACTGTAAGCTCCATAGAACAGGGGCCATGTCTAGACTGTTCACTGCTGAGTCTCCAACACCGAGGCATCGTGGAGAACATAATAGGTGTGCAGTAACTATTTGATTAATTAGCAAATGGATTGAATAGCAAAGAGGGAGTCAAAGCAATATTCTAAAAAGCCCCAAATGCTGTCAGCATCATTAAGCCTTCATTAATTCAGGAACACTGGCTGTAATATGGATGATTGTCAGTAAGTGTAATGGGAGGAAAAATAATACGTATTTCAAGGACCAAGGAAAGAGAACCCATACACTAGTTAGCTTTCAAGGCTGCCTGAAGGTAATTTGAATTTAAAAGTTGTTTTTATCTGGCCTTCTTCTTATCTAAACAGAATGCAGATCTTAATTGAAACCTACACCTCCAAGAACAGAGGAATAATGAGCTGCTCGTGGAAATGTCACTCCCGTGAAAGAAAGCAAAGGTGGTCCCATGGGAGATAACTTTCTTCCCTGGGCAGAGTGGCCTCAGCTGTGTCGACCAGGAGAGGAGCACTCACAAAGTGGGGGAGGGCAGAGAAAGGAAAGGAATGATTCCACCGGGGAGATCTGAGCAGGCTTTGTAATGAAAGTGGGGTCTGACCTGGGCTTCTGTCATGGTTGAGAGGGGTCCAGGCAGGTAGGAGTAGAGAGGCAGCCTGGTGTTTATGCTTACGTATTTATAACACACAGCAACTAGAAATTATACTTCTGCAACCCGCTTCCTAGGTGCATGGTGTTGTTTTTATTTTACTTTATGTTTAACCTCTTTCGAAACTCCAGTGTTCTTATCTAACAGATGGGAAAAATAATACTATATCTTTCACATGATCATTGTAAGCATTACATGAGATAAATGTATAAAATTGTTTGGCATGGTTGCTGGCTGCTGTTGTTATTGATGTTATTATTGTACTTGCATTTGCATCTCAGGGGACAAAGCAGCATAAACTACGGGTGTAAAGAGGCTATAAAATGGAAAAGTTAGAAGCCAACTCTGTTTTGGAGGAAATGCAGAGGGAGGTATGGATGGAAAAGTAGGTATGAATCAGATTGATGAGGACGTGGAATGTGGTTCTAAAGATTTGGGGCTTTAAAGACAAGAGTGAGAAAATAGAGATATATTTGTCTGTCAGTCAGAGGGCTTATTTAGCCATGAAGTGGTTTTTCAGTCCCTTTAAATCAGTTCCTATAGGTGACCTGGCCCAAATTCTCTGAGAAGGAAGCGTTGCTTGGGACAGGATTTATTCCCTAGTCAGTCTTCTCCATTATCCTGCCAAAATGGGGACCTCTTTCCTTGTGTGGTAGGGAGAGAATGCCACATGTAATTAGAGAGAATGAGCAGAGAGGAAGAGAAAAGGCAGTGAGCACGCCACCGAGCTGGCGGAAGTCTCCCAGGAACAGAAGGTGATGCACGGTGACAGATGCCTTTGTTGTTTTGTTGTTAAACACTGTGTGGCCACGTCCACACATTTTCAGAGATGCCCGTATGTTCCCTGGGCATTTTGGCATCAGGGAATGGAAGCTACTGGGGCTGGGGATAGGGAGTGGGGGAGGGGGTGCGTAGGGCAAGGAGGAGCTAGATGTGAGAGTCATGCTCAGCGTCACCTTCAGCTAAATACACCACCCTCACATAATCACTGCCCGTACTGGGGTCTGCGTGTCATCGCTTAAGAGGTATATTCGTTGTGTGTCCAGTTATATTCAAATCAAATGAATATTTGAGTACCTAACTATGTTAGACTCTGGGGATAGAAAAAGGATAAGATGTTCACCCTGTTTTCCAGGGATTCACACACCAGTGGAGGAAATTAGACAAACACATACCACACATGCACACATCTACAAACATACATGCCCAACACACAAAATAAGGTGCAAATAGATTTTTTAAAAGCCAGCATTTATTCAAGTTTGAAGGCTAGTAACTATAGCATAGTTACTATAGGACACACTGTCTCATCATAATTTAATTTTTAAAATAAAGAAATAATTAAGTTGGTATACCCACAAATACAAATGTGATGAAGAGACCATTGTATACATTTTATAGTGAAATTTTGAAAACCTCAAGCAAAAGGATGATTTTCTAGGGATCTGTAAAATAAATCATTATAATGGACCTTAAAGAAGTAGAAAATATGGATAAACTATGTCCAATAAAAGAGATAGGACATAGGATTAGGTAGCTACCATTAAAATAGTCACCAGAAAAAATTAAGTTCACAACTGAGTCTATCTAACCCTTACTGAAAATAATTTCAATATTATTAAAATGTGCTGCTCTGCAGAAAATGTATCACTTCAATTTATTTTATGAAGCTACTAGGGCTTCAAAGCCAAAACCTGGTCTAATGTTAATTAGGAAATTCTAGACTAAATACACACACACACACACACACACTCTCTCTCTCTCTCTCTCTCTCTCTCTCTCTCTCTCTCTATTACGCATTGAAGACAAAAAGAGAATACTAGATATATCCCTAGAATTTCGTAGATGGTTCAAACCATAGATGGTTAACCTGTCAAGCTGACAAGGAAAAGGGTAAAAATCATAGGTGTGTATCAGTGTCTGCTGAAAAGGCATTTTATAAAAATTAGAAGCTTTTCTAAATAAAGTTAGCATAAATCAAAGAACTTAGATTGTTATAAAGGCTTGCTTCAGAACTCCACAGCACATACGATCCTAAAGGGCAATAATAACAAAACCATTTAAGTAATACATTAGGCTAGAATAACCAGTATTGTCATTATTCACATTTTCTTAAATGGTCTGGCACCTTCAGTATGAAAAAAGTCATGATAATTGGTTACCATTAAGAGATTAGAGTAAAAAAAACAAACAATAGAATCAATGAGAAATTTGGGTAACGTGGTCAGATATAGATAAAACATTCACAGGTCAGTATATTTTGTCTATATGATAAACCATTTAGAAAGGAGCAAATTTCCAGTAACATCAGGTACAAAATTGATATATAGTTCAAAAATAATTATAACCATAAAAATCACAGCATCTACATAAAACTGTGAAATCAATAATGTTAATAATTAAAATTGAATTGTAAGTAATATCTTACCCAGTGAATATTTTAATTTATATTTTTAAAATTACACAATTTCACTTGGGAAACCAACAGTGATTTAGGAATAAAATTACATAATTTTAAAATTTATGAAGTAGAAGAGATGGCAAAGGAGAGCCACAAGTTTCTGCAAAAGAGTACCGGAGAGAGGGAGCTCGTCCAACAGATCTCAGAACATACTGTAAAACCACTGCGGTCAAATAGATCTGATATGTAGGAACAGAGGTGGAATGTGGGCTTCGGGAGAGCAGGGCTCAGTTTTGGTGTGCTTCTGTTTTCCAAGCACATAGAACAGTGCCCAGAAGATATTAAGTGCGTTCATTTATAAAATGGATTGGAGAATATATGTAAAGAATCTGGAAGTAGATCTCAATATATGACTTAATGAGAATTAAAAGGCATTTTATTGGAATATGATATGAATATAAATCTTAGGTGTACAGTTTGAGTAATATTTATAAATGAAATCATTCATGTTAGAACTGTATTTGTGTGTTTATGTTTTGTATATGCAAGGCCGATCAGTTAATTTCACGAACTCATCCTAGAAAAAGTGCTGTATAACTCATTGCTGAGTATCACTGTGATCACCTTTGAAGTACTCCTCTTGGGAAGCTGTGCACCGACGCCAGGTCCTAGTCCACACTTCAAAGCAGTTTTGGAACATTTTTTCTGGAAGAACCATCAGAGCTTGCTGAGATTATGACACCTTACCAAGTTATTTGTACAGTGCTGCCAACATAAGTGCACGGTGGCAAGTTCGTGAACTTAATTGTGAGATTTTGGGTACAAAATGACAGCTTTGATGGCCATTCCAGAAAAACAGTTGCAGAATGGCCTTGAAGGGTAGACTCGGTGCTGGTGTCGGTGCATAGCTTCCCAAGGGGAGTACTTCGAAGGTGAACATAGTGATATTCAGCAATGAAATATGTAACACTTTTTGTAGTTTGTGTAATTAATTGTCTGACCTCGTATATCTATATCTATAATTATATGACTCTAGAAGTCCCTCTTGTGCACTTTACCAAGATCTAGCCCTCCTTCTCCAAAAATAACCTCTCCTGACTCTAAAATCATAGATTTGTTTTCCCATAGGAAGTCTTCAGATGTCATTAATCTTTGATCACAATAATAATAATAATAATATATTAGCTATTTATCGTTAAGTGTTTTATATTATGTTTTTGTTTGAGTCACAAAACCATATTGAATAAATGCTATTGTTTTGTTTTCAAATATATATGATTTGAAGCTTAGAGAGATGAAGTAGTTATTCAAGACACACAGCTGGAAGGCAGTAGAACCAGAATCCAAACCTATTTTTGTGTGATCATCCCATAGCCTGATGTTTCTATGCTACAAATTGTTCTTAGCATTAAATCAGATAATTATTTACTAAAGCTTGTAACACACAACGTGCTCAAAAATATGTGCTTCATTAACATATAATTACAATAGTAATTTCGAAGGCATTCAGTTGATGATGTTGCCAGATAGGTTTATTAACGTGACCCCTTTGGGGGTCGAACGACCCTTTCACAGGGGTCGCCCAAGACCATCGGAAAACATGTTATCAGATATTTACATTATGATTCGTAACAGTAGCAAAATTACAGTTATGAAGTAGCAACGAAAGTAATTTTGTGGGGGTCACCACAACATGAGGAACTGTATTACAGGGTCACGGCATTAGGAAGGTTGAGAACCACTGTGCTAAAGGCACAATCGGTCTCAGCCATTTCTCCCCAAGCCTGTATCGTTAATCACTATGTGGACCTGAGTTCACCCACAACCACAGTGTAGCCTGAGGCAATCCATCTAACCTCTCTGTGTCTTGACTGCATAATCAGTCCTTTTGAAAGCCATAACTACTGCCTTATTTATCTCAGGGAGAGTGTGTAAGAAAGGTAAAGGAGTTGGGAAGTAAGAAATCATAACACAGAAGAGGATTGTTTATGCTTTTCCTAGCGATCTATAAGGTGGCACATATAACAGCTGGGTCACCATTACCTCCAACAAATAGTCATTTCCGACTAAGACAACTGTATGCTTTCACACATCCTCTCATAATGGTTTCATAGAATGTTTAATTTTCCTGAAAATCGACTTTTATCTGCCTGGGAATGATTCTTGTTTCCTTATTTTCACAGCGAGAATGACAAAACAGCAAAGCAAGCTATTTTTTTTTGCCGTTTTGGAGGATAGGTGTCGGCTGGCTGAGACATAGAACATGGACATCTTCATATTTTACACTAAGCAGCCACTTAAACAAAACAAAAGCAAGACTCTGTAACTACCAGTCTGGGACTTCATGGGTCCTTGACAGAGAAAGGGGAACAGTCACTTCAGAAGATCCCAAGTCACATTACACTACTACTAGTATCTGCCAAGAAAAGCATCTCTACTGGCAACTAGACCACATGGCTCTCTTGTGCCACCAGGCCCCAATTAATTCATCCCAAACTCCCTCTGGTCTAAGTGCTTCTCCGTGTCCACGTTTTTCTGACTCTGTAATTCTGTTGCTATGTATCCCCCTTGATGTGTCTCACGTGACTTCTCCCAGCTCCCTGCTCACCCACAGCTCCCTCACAACTTCCTCCCTTCCTCTGGATGCGAGTGCCAGTCCCCACTTCCATCAGCTGCACTTCATTTTCACTAATGACACTTGCTGTTTTTCAGAGTAAAACCACCTTTTCCCATTTTAAAAGTGCAACAATAAAATGTGCCCATTTAAAAATACATAAGAAATATACAAATACATTAAAAATGAAAGTGCTATTAATGCTTTTTCTCATCCCACTCCCCTCTGCCAAAGTACTCTGTTTTCATTTTTTTTTTTTTTTTAGTTTATGGTTTTCCAGAATTTTTTATATGCATTTAAATGTTCCACTTAGTCTGAAGGCACTTTGAAATGAAAACCACTGTTCTGGCTGTGGCTCCATTTTTTTGGGTAATAACAGCAGCTATAAAGAAAAATAAAGCAAGGGAATGGGAGCGAGTTGATAAGAACAGACTCTACCTGGGGAGACAACGCCCACATAATGAAAGCAGGCATGTTCCTGAAAGTGAGCTATGGAAGTTCAGAGAAAGAAAAGTTTTGGGTCTTAAGGATCCATGAAATGCTTCCTGAGACAGTCACCTACAGAGACTGGTGTTGCAGAGGGACATAGTCACTGAGACGTTGAACGTTGGCCTTACAGATAGGGATATAAAGTAAGAACCATGTGAAAGTGGACATGAACATGGTGGTGAAGGAAAGATGGCGAGGAAGTTCTTTGCATGTCTTCCCCGACTCAAGGGCTGCCAAGCTCTGACTGCTCGAATGCAGGGGTACTTCTTTCTCTTCATTCCTTCGATTACCCTGGGCTATAGGCAGAGGGCATTCACCTCCTGGGAGTGGTTTTCTGACTCTAGCTGCATTTTTGAAAACTCAATATCCACCTGTGTGTCCTGCCAGTATTTACTTCTGAAAACCTCCGAAAGCATACTGCTTTCTTAACACACACTCACAGACATGCACACGCACACACGCATGCCTACACACATGAAATGCCTGCATGAGTATGTATTTATTTCAACTTTATTATATTTACATGAATTCAAAAATAATATGCTCTTAGGGCATTTTATGACTTTTTAAAAAAATTTCTGGTAAAACCTGCTGACTCTACTAAGGAGGTAGAGGCCACAACCCTCTTACAACCCTCCCCAAACACAGCTTCCTGCTCTCCCAATAAAACATGTACTTCTCCTATACTCATTATTGCATGTAACTGCCTTACAATATGGAGATATTTTATATTACTTGACCCTAAAGAAAGTATTCTTGACTGTGTCATAATTTACTATGATTGCATTTCTTTTCTAACTTTTTCCTTCTGAAATTGATAATTGCTTTAATTTTAACGTATGCTTAGTTTTCAGGCATTATTTCATTCTGAAATTTCCCAGCAAAACCAACCACAGAACTGCTCTTATTATAGTCAAATACCACAGTATGTATGCACTTAGAAACATCTCCCTCTGTAATTCTTTGACCAGCTCAGTTCTGGACTTAGTTATTCTCTTGCAGGAATTCATAGAATTATCTGAGACTGTCTTTCATCATAATGTTGGCATTCCTTTATTCTCTTTTCTGAATTGAATCTTCTCTTCCGAAATTTTTATCTTCTCTATTTTGATTGATACTCTTGTATTGTTGGAGCATATCTTCCATGATCTTCTTGCATGGGAGGTATATTTTTGAGTACTTGCCTGTCTAAAAATATCTTCATTCTACCCCGATCCACGATGATGGATTTTCTGTATTTAAATTTTTTTGTATTGCTGGGAATAATTTCTCCTTTGAATTTTGATGGATTTCTTCCCTAGTCTTCTCATTTCTGTGCTGCTGATGCTGTTCGATCATGGGATATAGTGATGGGAATAGATTGGGCAGAAGCATGTTGCTTCTCTTTATAGATGATGTTAGGGACTTCGCCTTTCCCCTGCATCCCTAGCATTTACTTGGATGTGCTTTGGTGTGGGTATTTTTCACTCTTTCAGATGAGAACTCGAGATCCTTCCTTCTCAGATCTAATATCCTTCATTTTTTGGATGTTTTATATAATTTTGTTTTTCTACTTCTTCTATATTCCCTGTCTTTTCATTATATTATTTACATATCGAGCCTCCCAGATTTCTCCTCTAGTGTTATTCTTTTCTCTTCTGTTGTCTCTATCTGTCCTTTTGCTCAATTTCTTAGAGATTTCCTCAAATTTATCTTCCAACCCACCTATTGTGTTTTTAAAAGTATCTTACATTAAAAATATTTAGGATTCATTATTTTTTAATTCTTTGAATTTGTTAATGGAACATACTTCTATCCCACTGAGGCTAGAATGTGTGCTGGCCATTTCTGTTTCCTCTGTAATAGCCTCCAAACTCATTTCTCTGCACCAAGTCCTGCCCACTTAGTCAATTTTCAGTGCAGGAGCCAGAAGGATTCTTTAAAGATGTATTTGTCTTTGGAAAAATGATTTTTAAGTGATCAATTGCTACTTACAGAAATGCAAGCACTGTACAAATGTGTAGAGTAGAAACTGAGAGATCAAATAAACTCCCACCACCCAGACCAACTCTCATCCCTACTGGTGGCTGTCACTCCATTCATCTCTCTAAAGAATATACAGAAGTACATATTCTTTTCTAAGAACCATACAGAAATATATAAATTAGTAGGGAGAAAAATAGATAAAAATGCAATGCTTTTTTTCATAAGGCTTGTTTTAAAATACAATGAAGATATTAGGTTTACTTGAATTAAACATGAAGAAAAACTTAGTGAAAGAAACATGAAAAAATAATGAATGTCAAATACGTCTTTTTTCATCACAGGAGAATATTAGCATCTACAATATCTCTAGAGTTATGGGGAAAAATAAGGAATTTTAAGTTGTTAAAATCTTTTAAAAAATTAAATAACTGTATGTTTTCATTTTAGACCTATTTCTTGACTCCCTGCTCTGAGGCTACTAGCACTCTTATATCCTCCTTTTTTCTCTTTGTCTCCAGTCCCCCTCCTCTCATATGCTATTATTAGTAGTAAAGTTTACCGTATTTACATGCTTTGGTCTGAAACCACAATTTCCACTGGCGTTTCATTTTAATTGCCTACTGAATAGGGAGGGATCTGTGTTCACCCTTGATCCCGTTCCCATGGCTTCCTCATTTTCACTTACTTTATCATCACTTACCATTTTGTTTACCTGATTTCAGCTATTTTCGTTTTTCTTTTAAACATAATATTATATTTTATTTAACCCCATCTATTCAAGCTATCGTTTCAACACAGAATCAATACAAAATTATTAATGAGATGTTTCTTTTAATAGTCTGTTTTTCCTACTAGGTCTTCAAGCTCCAGTGTGTATTTTACACCTCGAGCACATTGCAGTCACACGAGCCGTATTTCAAGTGTTCAGTAGCTGTTTGTGGTTAGTGCCCACAGTCCTGAGAGCTCAGCTCTAGACCTCCTCTCCTTTACCTTTCTTGTCCATTTCTGTTGCATCATGATTCCACCCCAGCAGTTTATCCTAACTGTGGGATTCTGTTCCAGAAGGGATCCCTGGGGCTGGGGTCAACAGTTTGTTTTTCCTATTTTCACTTATTTTGAGATAAGTATAGCTTCACGTGCAGTTATAATAAATAACACAGAAGTTTTCCAAAGAAGAGATTAGGGGGTCCTCTATTCCTTGAGTTTGCGCATGTTTCCGCATATCTGTATTCTGCTCTACACTTGAAACTAATTTCCTTTTTAAACGTAAGTGAGATCACATCCCTTTTATGCTTAAAACCCTGCCATAGCTCCCCATTTCACTCACCAAAAGCCAGTATTCTTATAGAAGCTGACCAGCCACACACGTTCTGACCATTAGACACCATCTCTTTTCTTCCCCTCCTCTACCTTTAGCTCCTTCTGTTCTGGCCACACTAGTGCCAATGCTATCCCTACTTGTAAGACCTATGCCTCTTCCCTCCATTAGCATGTCTTTGAGGACATAAGCAAATGTCCCACCTTCAAGGTTTTGCTCAGACATTACCTTTTCAATGAGGCCTATCCTGACAACCCTATTTAAAATTAATTACCTTTCCCCTCCTATTCAATACTCGCAATTCTTTTCCATGGTGCTCACTTTATTTTCTTCTTTTCTAAGGCATTTTACACTTTCTAATATGCTATTTATTAATAGCTTACTTACCATATTTTGCTGTGCGTAATGTGCACTTTTTTGCCCAAATTTGTGAGGGAAAAATAAGGATGCACATTATCCATGGGTAGTACTAATTCTGTATCTGTATAAATGTTTTTAATTCTTTTCTTTGTGCTTATGAGTTTAAAGTGTAACTCTAGAAATCAATAAGGAAATCCATATGCAAAATAACACCCTGGAATACAATAACCTTTTTTTTATATATAAAAACATTTGCATACATAAAATTTTTTGTACCTTGTATCTGTTATGTTTTGTAATATTTGCTACATAAAATTTCTTCTACCATAATATGTTAAAAGACAAATGATAAAATTTCTTTATAACACTAAAAACAAGTATGTAACATAAACAAAAATTTGAATTGAAAAATCAAAAGACTTTTTTCCTGAAAGTTTGAGCCAAAAACATATTATACACAGCAAAATGTTTTTTATTTGTTTACTACCATAGCCAAAAGAAGTTTTACCAGTAAGTTACTATTGACCGTGAGAGTTGCTTAACCTCTTTGTGCCTCC
Organism: Lyroderma lyra; assembly: GCA_004026885.1. Classification (NCBI taxonomy): domain Eukaryota; kingdom Metazoa; phylum Chordata; class Mammalia; order Chiroptera; family Megadermatidae; genus Lyroderma; species Lyroderma lyra. The sequence goes on from PVJL010000931.1 coordinate 227,867, forward strand.
CTTTCACCAACTGTAAAATTTAAATAAGAATAATTGTTTTCATTTATTGAGTGGCTACTATATCTAATGCACTGCAATATTCCTTTTACATGTAATTTGTCATTTAAGCATTATAACCTCCTTCTAGTGGATTGCCTATATCTAGCAGATGATTTAACAGATTTGAAAAGGTTACATGACTTGCCCAAGGTTTCATAGCTAATAAATGGAGTAGACTTGACAAGAGTATAGGGGATAACCTAGTTACCCTCTTACCTTATGTTTATATGAAAGTATCTTCAATTTTTTATTATGCCTATTGTATAATTGCTTATACATCCATTCCCATTTTATAGATGAAGAAATTGAGCTTCCTAGAGTTGAGAAGATTTGGCCGTAAGATTGGTGATTAGTGAAATAGGATTATGCCTCAGATTGCTCTGGCTCCAAAGCTCATGTTCTTTCAATTCTTCTAAGAAGCTTTCAATGTTTGCTGGATGGTAGACAAATGTAACTAATGTGCAACTTTCATTTTCTCCTGCTAAATATCAAATCTTTTCTGCAGTGCTTAACACATATAATTTTCTTCTGGATGTAATTCTAATGAATTTAGACAGTGAGGAATCAACATCATTTCAATGAGCTAGACATTGACATTTTTTTAATTGCTGTCTACTTTACTCCAATTTATTGGGTAATGACCGTTCTATCCCACACTGCTGTGAGGTTTCCCACTGGTATCAATCATTCTTCCTCTGTTCATTGTGTTGTAGCCTTCATTCGGGGGCCCCCCTGCCAAATAAAAGGTCATTGACTGGGCCCTTACTCTTTTTAGCACCATCCAAAGCCGCCTCTTCAGTCACCTCCACAGGGAGAGATCCAGGTGGGGGCAAAGCATCAGGCCACTTCAGCTGTGTTTCCATGGTGATCCATACATGGCTGTGATCTTAGCCTACAACCTTGAGCATAACGACCCCTAATCACATTCTCTATGCCCTCCAGGACTCAGTAACTCCTATGGCAATTTCCTGTGACCTGCTTTAGTGGCACAGCTTTCAAAAAGATAGACTTCTTACCTCAGGCAGGCAGGGCCAACAAGCAATTACTTCAGAAACTTAGAACAGAAGAGGTCCTTCCAGGAATGCTACATCAGCAGTAGGTAAAATATGTTACTAAGATCCTAGGTGTGAAATAGACCACCCTTGTTAGAGCATTTCAGCTCCTAATTAACCCTGAATGAATTCGGTCTGACCCAGGTCGTGTCTAAATCCCATACAAAGATAATGTGGACAAAGAAAACTATGTCTAAAGAAACATTTTTTGAAGGAACAAAGAATGCCTGGAAAGAGGAAACACTGTAAGGTCCAAGTTAACTATCTTCAAATATGTCAGCTGTTGACATGAGAAAGAACATTTAAGGTTGCATTGATGTCTAGAAGTATAATCACCAGGAGACAGTTATTGGCAGTCAAGCTCCCTGACTGTTGAGTCAAGATGAGATTTGGATGCTAACACTGCCGTTTACTAACTGTGTGACTGTGCCAATGTTGATTTTTCTACACTTACATTTCCTTCTTTGGAAAATAGGGGTGATACTGGTGTCCCTTCATTGAACATTTATTGAAACTCTGTTGTGTGTCTTCGTAAGGATACTCTATGGACTAGATACACAAGTTTATAAAGGGTGCTTAGCTTAGTGCCTTCTAATTGAAATGTCCCATTATACTGTGATATGTAGACTTTTCTCACTATTGATAATGGTCAAAGTTAGAATCTGCTCCCTTTTTCTTAGTGTCAGTAAATATCGAATAGAATCTTCAGAGGTCACCACAGCAAACTAGTAGGAAAATCACAAGCCTCCTTTTTATGTCATTCTTGAGCTTTTATCATCTGAGACCCATAAATTCTATCCCGTTGAGTTTTTCATTGATTTTTCTTACAGAGGTCATTGCCACTCCACTATATCCCCACATATACCTTTAACTTACTTCCTTCATGGTGTTCATTAGCCTATACCCAACTCTCAAAAAGCAGAACAAAAAAAAATTGTGAATATTGATGCTTGAATGCTGTCTTCCCATAACTCCCGTATGGAATTAATTTCTTATTCCCTCATGGACATGTTCACTCTTTCATCATGAGTTACCTAACATTTACTCCGTGCCAGGCACTGTACTGGTCTCTGAGAACACAGAGACGAAGACAGCCTGCCTTAAGACCTTGTGGAGACTGGCTCTAGTGGGAGAGTAAAATATGCAAAACTTTACATAAATAACCTTCTTTGCTCGTGTCAAATACCATGCTCAGCAAAAATGAATGGACTAACATTTAGCCAAGTAGTATTACTACATCTCAGATATTTACATGAGTGAACAAAGGAAGCATGATGTTAGTACACTGTATTATATTACTATGGATTTTGTAAGTATAGGCAAAGAATATTAGTAACCAAATTCAGGGTAGTGCTTACCTCAAGGCGGGATTAAGAATGAAAGAGAGGAATGCAGTCTTGTAAAAGTGTATGAAGGCTTCAACATTTTAGGGAGATTTTATTTCTTACTTTGGAAGGTGAGTATAAGAAATATATGTATTTCTTAAAATGAAATATCCTTACAAAAAAGATACTACAGGCTGTAAAAAGAGTTTTAAAGGACAGTATGATATTAAATCAAAATCAGGAGTACTTTATTTGGAAGGGAGCATATAACAGGACTGGCTTCTCAGTGTCTCTGTGGAAATACTCGTCAGTAGGAATTCACCAGGTAAAGTGTGGGAGGAGAGAGTAGAAAGGAACAGTGCTCCGCTAAATTTATCTATGTATTAACCTCCTTGTTCGGATTTTGGTACAGATTTCCAACCTGAAACCTATTTTATCTGCCCAGCTGAATGGAAAGCCCATCAAGTGACTTGAGTCTTATTTGCCTTTGTAGTCACTAAGGCACTGAGGAAGATTGTTAGGTTGAATCGAGCACTAATAAAAATAGAGGTCTAGGAACAACCTAAATATACATGGATAGATGAATAGATACAAATATATGGGTGGGGGTTGGGGGCATGGATTACTCAGCCATAAAAATGATGAAATCTTGCCATTTGCAACAATATGGAAGCACCTTGAGGGTATTATGCTAAGTAAAATAAGTCAGATGGAGAAAGACAAATGCTGTATGATCTTACATGTGTTATGTTTAAAAACAAACAAACAACAAAAGCAAACCTGTAAACAAGACTGGCAGCTACCAGTGTCAAAGGGAGTGGAGCAAGTGCAAAATGGGTATAAGTGGTCAAGTGCATGGTGATAAGTGGAAACTAGACCATCTATTGGTGGTGAGCATACTGTAGTGTACACGGATGTTGAATTATAATGTTGTAACCTGAAACTTACATAATTATATAAACCAATGTAAACACAATAAAAATGTAGAGGTCTAGTATCTCAGGTAAACTTGAGAGTAACACGTATGCAAAATGCTGAATACATGCTTAATTTTTATTGATATTTCATTGGCAACTAATTCAGGCTTTCAAGGTTTTAAAAGCTATCCTTACTTGGCAAGTCTCTACTCTATCTGTGCCACCTAATATTTCATCTGGTTTTCCAACAAAGTAGTGAAGGATATCTTTGCATCATTTTCTTCCCTCCATGTGAAATATGTTTTCTTCTTCATACCTCACCTATCATATTCACTCTACTCTTCATTTAAGACCTGCTCATATACTTCTGCCACTATGAAGTCTTTACTGATAAGTTCAGTACAAAGATGGATCTCTTTTTCTCTTAAACTCTTTTGTAGCTAGCTCTGTGGCATCTCTTGCCTTGAGCTTCCTAGATACAAATTTCCTGGATGGTTGTAGCGAACATATACATTATAGCCATTATCAGTATTAAAGGATGTTCCCTGCCCTCAAAAATGTACACTCCATCAGGACAAATAGCAATGATACAGGTGCAACACAATAGAGTTTAATCTAACTCTATGTCCCACAGCCTAACATATCAGTTTTCGGTGCATAGCAACTGCTCAAATATGAAGAAAATGAATAAATCATGAAATCACCAACATACAAGTAGTGTTAGTAGCGCCCACTGGAGATTTCAGTCTTGCAAGCATCTACCTTATGCCCCAAAGGATAGACTCATGTATTGTTTGCATAGGCTAGCTCTGTGACAAATGAACAAAAGTCTAAGCTGGCTTCATTAAGAAGGATGGATATAAAACAGCAACATGTCTGTGCTGAGCCATTGAAAGTGAAATGGGATAATTGCCATGGTTACAATGAGGCTGATCAAGCTGAGAGAAACAAGTTTCAAATTGTTCCAATCAGTCCTAATCCAGCAGAGTTATTAACAGTGTTCTACCCTGGTGCGACTGCATCTGCTAACTCGAGATAATGATTTATATCACAGTTTATGAAAGTTCTAATTTGTCCTAATTCAATAAGTGAAACCCAGCAAGACAGGCAGGAGACATACATTGCGCTATGACTGGAGTCTCCGTTCCCTTCTTTTCTCCCCACTTCCCTCATGGGTATATGTACATCTGCTCACCAGACACTTTCCCTGGTGGCCCTAAGCTGAAGGGGGCAGAGTGACGGGTTGAAGTAGATGTTCTCAATCACCTCCTTAGGCTGAAAGATCCAGCAGGAAAGAATGTTTTAAACAAAATCAACAAAGTAGAAATATACAATTAGGAGTGTCTTGGAGACCCCTGAGTATAGGAATTCTTAAACTGAAAAATATGACCCTCAGGTTAGAAAGCAGTAACGCCATAAATGCTGCGAAAGTGTGGATGTGTATATGTCTCTGTGTGTCACATATGTGCAATTGTCCCTTCTGGGGAGAAAACTCACAGCTTTCATTATATTCGAAATTGCTCTTGTGACCTAACAAAGTTGTGAACCATTGATTGGCTGCCTCTCATCCATGATGAAAATCGAGAGGCAGAAAGTGGGATGTTAAGGTAATTTCCCTCAGTCACTACTAGTGAGAAGGAAATGAGAATAGATAACAAGCATCCCCATGCCAGCCAATATGCCTGTCTGACCCCGGAACAAAATATGACCTCGGCCAATTGTGATTTCTTGGACACTAGTTTTCTTCACCCAGTTTTCCCCTCTACTCAAATGGCAACGCTGCCTCTACCCCCCGACCCCAGCTCCACTCATTTCTGGCAGCCATGCGTGTGCTTCCTATCCACATGTGCCCTCTGGAAAAGGCCTAGGATGGGTGTAGGGACAACACGGTGCCATGGAAAGAACCCCATACTATAGTGTTCCTGACAGGGTCCAGCACACAGAGAGACACTTACGTACGTTTTTATTGAATGAACACATGAATAAGCTCAAAGTCACGGAACTTGGTCAGTGAACTTCATCGACATTCACTGTGGCCCTGTGGAAAGAGATTGGAGTTTATAATGTCTCACATGTCTTTGCTTTACTATTTGATGATCATAACAGCCATTTACTTGAGACTTCATTAGCCGCTATTAAAGGAGCGATACATCACTTTCAAGGGATTCCTTGAGGGTCCTCTAATCAGGCCAGAATTTAGGTTTTGAAGATACAGAGGTAAATAAAAAATGGACCCTTAAAGGATCTCACAGTCTATGGAAAAAAAGCAATATGTAGACCAAAATCAAGAATCTAGCTTTTAACTACAGAAGTCGTGGACTGAGCAGAGTGCTAAGGTGGCACGTTGAAAGAAGTTATGAGAACTATTGAGGGCAGCAGTGGGGTTGGGAGAGAAATGTTAATTCAGTCATGAGAGTGGTAAGTACGAATTTACCACACAGGGAAGTGAGAAGGATAACTGCCCCAAACTTAAATGGCTCAGCAAAGGCGCGGCACTGCGTAAGTACACGACGCACTTCCAGAGCGACAGCCATCGTCGTATCCTAGGATGGTGCTTGGCATTTAATGAGAGCTCAATAAGTATTTATTGAATTAATGATAAAATAGTGGCTAAGTAATTATAATTGTTAACAATTATAGCTAACATTCATTGAATTCATCTGTGTCAGACTTACTGCTAAACACTTCATATGTATTATGTCACTCGGTTTCCCACAACAGCCGTATGAGATAAGCATTGTTATGATTCCCATTTGTAAATGAGTTTATGAAAGCTCAGAGAGGCTGAGGAATTTGCCAAGTCACACAGCCAAGATCAGGCCCAGAATTTGGTTATTGTATGGCTTCATGATTTTAAATTCTGTGCACATAATTAATTATTTTGCCATAAACCATAGTACATATTGAAAAAGAAGAGTGGACAGGAATACATTGAAAGCTACATTATTGACATATTTTGAAGGAAATTGAATGCCATATTATGGAATTTGGATCTCACTTTGTTAGCAAAAGAAGTTTTCTAAGTATGGGTGAGTAAGTATCTAAACTGTGTTTTAGAAAGACATTTAGAGAGTTGTGAGACTTAGATCGAAATGTCAAGAGTCAACATGAAACAGAATTATTTGGGAGACTTATAAATAATTCATCAACATATCATTCTGTAGTCTGCTTTTATTTTAGTAAACAAAACAGTATGCACATAGTTCCACATCAACACTCACATCTGCATCAATCAATCGTTTTTTATAAATTATTTTTATTATAAACAATTTTAAATGTAAAAATGTATAGAAAATAAAATTCCGACCCCACATGCTTATCATGTGATTTCCACAACTATCAAGTCATGGTCAACTTTTTTCATTTGTACCCATCTCTCTCCACCTTATTTTGAAGCAAATTTTGTTCCTGACATTATATAATTTACTAAAGAAATATTTCTGTATCTGGTTTTAAAATACAATAAAAAATAAAATATAATAATCCAATTTTTTAAAAAGTGACATTATTACAGTTGGTAAAAGTAACTTTAATTGTTTAATCCAACATCTATTTTGGTGTTTTAGTGGTCCTATTTCCATCATTTTAAATGACTAGGGATGTTTATACCATATTTAATGTAACCAACCAATATTAATGGCTACTTATGGTGTTTATAATGTTCTGATGCTTGAAAGATATAACTCTGAAACACTATGACTATGCAATTCACATTTTCTTTAACAACAGGGCCCTGGCAGTGTATTGGTATTCTTGGGACATTTTGATATTGACTAATAGAAGTTTCACATTGTCTGTGTCCTCATCTTCCCTCACCCAATCTAGAGTCTCAAAAGTAGGATTCCTTCACTCATAGCCCAGGCCAAATCCCACCTGCTCATTTAAGTGTGCCATTAAATGGCTAGCAATGGTTTTGGTGTTTGAAAATTTTGACACAAATAAATCAAAAGAAGCATAGTATTTTAACACAAGTAAAAATTATATTAAATTCAAATTACTGCATGCATTAATAAAGTTTTATTGCAACACAGCCACATTCATTTCTTTTATGTATCATTTAGGGTTGCTTTCATGTTACGATGGCTGTGTTGAGTAGTTGCTACAGAGACCTTATACAAGTGCCTACATGATATTCTTGATTTTGTCTCTTGACCCATAGAGCTTTAAATCTTTTGCGATGAAGAGAATCACCTATAAAACTTGTAAAACCACAGGTTCTTGAGAAAACTATCTGCCTCCTCCACCAAAAAATAATAATAATAATTCTGATTAGTAAGTCTGGACTATAGCTATGAATTTGAATTTCTTAAAGACTCTGAGATGGTTCTGACACCACTGGTCAATGGGCCACACTTTCTCTGACCCAATAAGAAAATGAACAGGGATTGAAGGCGAGGAAGTGATGTGATGGTACTGATCAATTCCTCACTGAATCCTCTCCATCCTCGATTGAGGGTTTCAGCCTCACCCCATGGCCACCCAGCAAGCTGCATCCTAATCCTGACTAATATTTGACCTGTTCTTGGTTCTTGGAGAAAATGGGAAAGATACACTGAAACAATTAAATCACATTAACCAGGCAGGTATTTATTCATTAGATGCATGTATCACACCTTTACTGAGAGTCTGGAGCCTAAGCTTAAAATATAATTATCCCGTCACAAAAATAACCACTCTGTATTGAGCTCAACAAATTGAGAGAGGAGAGCCCGATCAACACTGAGGGTACAAGAGAAAAAAAAAAAAAAAGACTAAGGGAAAGTTAAGTAATGAAAGCCTCCATTTTAGAAAACCTGAACATCAGTTTTCTAAAATAGAATGTTTTACCCCCATCTCCTCCCTGACCTGAAGCAAACATGCTTCTAATTCTGAGTTGCCGTTCCGGGTGACACCGTTGTCTTTCCCTTGAGAATCAGCATGGTGCGTGGGGAAAAGTGCGTGCCATGCAGAGAGTGTGTGAATTCGGGCAAGAGAGGGAGATGCTGAGCTCAGGTGCTGGAGTGACCAACTCGTTCCCATTTGCTCGGGACTTGCTCTGTTTTAGCCCTGAATGCCTTGTGGCTCAGGAATCCTTTAGTCCTGGGGGGCGGGAGTGGGGGGGCAAGGAGCGTTTGGTACTCTGGTCCCCACATCTGCTAAGGAACAGAAACAAAGCAGGAAAACCAAGGGTCATATTCGCTGGTCTGCAGGGTTGGCAGGAGGGTTATACAACATAGCACCAAGCATTAAGCCGACAATTATTGAAGACTGACTTACTCTTCCCTCTGTCCTCAGGTACCCAAGCCACAGATTCTGTCATGTTACTTGAACCCTCCCCATCAGGTACGACCCACACCCCTGGTACTCTCACCTCTGTCGAGTTTTCCATTTAGCTCCTACCACCCTTGGTTCCCACCTGTCCTGCCCCAGTTCAGAGCCTTGCATCACTTGGGCCTTGGCCCATTTCTGGGGTTTGTAGCTGTTCTTCCCACCTACACCTTCTGTACCTCTACAACACATCGTAGAGAGCCCTCCTTCTGAACTGTTAGTGGAACGCTGTTATTTTAGAGCTACGCCTCTTGCTATGACTCTTTTGCCTGCCTACCTGAAACCAAAGCCCTAACTGCTCTGCAGGCCATGCAAAGCCCTCTGCAAGTTAGAGGTCACCTCCTTTAACATCCTAAACTCCTGCCAGAACCCTCCACTTCCGTCTCAGTGGTTTATTTACTGTTTGCAAATAGCCTCAGCATTTAAATAAATGCAGTTGTGTGTGTGTGCATGTGCATTTTTCTGCATTTACAGAGCTTGGCCTTACCGGCATCTTCTTAAGACCCGAAAGATTGAGTAAATAAAGGTTTACCTATCTTCTCCTTTTCTCCTTTATATTCTGCCTTAGTTTATTTTTCCTTGACCTTGCTTATTCAAGCTTGGTCCTGTTTTACCTGCATCCCCACCTTTGCTTAGCTTGCAAGGCGATATTGCTGTGTTAGCCGGTTACACCGTCACATTTACTTCTCTTTCTATCTTGTCTCTTCTAATCAGTTCCTCCACTAGCTGGTACTTGGCATAAAGAAGTCGTGCTAAGTGCACATCTGTTCACATCTGGCGCATAAAGAGCTGCAGGTCACATTTATACAGGCAGCACAGCTGACTTCACAGCAGTCTGGGAAAAGAAAAAACAAAACTCTAGCCTAAAAGTTCTGTGTATTTGATCGACCACAGTAATTGGGGCATGTCCAGCTGGCATTCAGCTTGACACAGGGAACAAAGAATGAGGCAGGTTAGGATCGGGGGCTGACTGTTGCCAAGATTTTCTCTCCTTTTGGTTCCTTCTGGACTTCAGCATAAGCCAGTGAAAGAAGCTAGTCCATCCATCCTATTGTCTTACAGTGAGGCCTTCTCAGTTTGCTGAGACCTGTCAATGTCAGGCCATTGCTTCTAAGCAGCAATCCTAACTGTCCCCAGCTTGCAAGTATCAACAAAAGAAGAACGTGTTTTTATAAATAACAGGCATTTTGATTGGCTTTCCTTACTCTGGCCCCAGATCTCAAGTAACAGATTGGAGAATGGAAGCCAAGGTTCTAGGTCCTGCTGGGAAGGTCACAGCCTCCCTCTGGTTTATTGGGGGTTGGCTGCTGGGACCAAGAGGCAAGGTGACACATTGGGAAGTAGCCAAGGAAACACAGGCTGATGCAAATGGAGTCCAAAATATGAGATTGTATATTTTCATTGTATTAGAGTTTTGCATACAAAAATGAAAATGAGAGTTGCTTGTAAATGCTTTTCTGGGACCAATTATTTAAGGGACCAAATAAGTATTTATTAAGGAGCCTCAAATAGACGTATTCTAAGACGCATTTTAATCTTGATAATTCCCTAATTTAGTGTGTTTTCCATCAACATAATTATTTCTACCCCCTCCGATTCTATAATTTGTATCTGGTAGCACTTTCTATACACTCTTCCCTCTGTCCCTCCTTCCATCTGGGCTTTTCAATAGCAGTAGTTGAGCTCTATAGAATATGATTTCAACAACAACAGACAGGACCTGAAACGCCTTCTTCAGGCAGTTACACTGTCTGACAGTTCACTGTTAAGGAAGGTTTTCTTTGTACTTGGAAAATTTGGGTCCTTGAGAGCATTATACTTTGTGAAATTAGCCATTTACAGAAGAACAAATACTGTATAACTGCACATTTATAAAGTAAATAATTAAACTCATAGAAATAGATAATAAAATGATAGTTGCCAGAGTTAGGGGTGTGTGTGTGTGTGTGTGTGTGTGTGTGTGTGTGTTTGTGTTGGTGGGGGGTGGGGATGAAGAGTTGTTGCTCAATGGATATGAAGTTACAGTTACAGAGATGTTTGTACAACACTGTGCCTGTAGTTAACAATACTGTGTTGTACACTTAATAGTTTAAGAGGGTAATCACGTGTTAAGTGTTCTTACTACAGTTAAAAATAAGTGTCAGTGTTGCTAAGAGAGTAGACCTTAAAAGTTCACCTCACAAGAAAAGAAATGTAGCTATGTGAGGTGATTGATGTTAACTAAATTTCTTATGATAATCATTTTACTATATGTTCACAGCATTTATGGCTTAATTTTTTTTCTGGACAGTCTGCATATGCAAATCATAATGTTGCATGCCTTGGACTAATACAAAGTAGTATTTCAATTATATCACAATAAAATTGTTGGAAAAATGCCAATGAAATATAAATACAGAAATTAAAGGGTATGGTTTCCAGGACCAATGTCACCACTTTACTATTTCTAATAACTTATTTCACCAAGTTTTTTCATCTCAAAAATGAGAATAATGGTTTGCCAAATACTTTGGGGAAGCATCAAATAGAATGGAGTTAAAATATATGTAAATAATAAAAGTAAAGCCTTCTACAAATGTGAACTTAGTGGTTAAGTATATAATTCCTGATATCAGATGGTTTCAGTTACTAAATTATTTTTCAATCGAAATATAATTCACATAGAATAATGCACAGTGCATAATCTTACATGAACAAATAGATGAATAAAGATCTTCCTATCAAGAGAGCTCATTAGTTAAATGGAAAAAAGATTTAAACAGACATTTTAAAAATAATTTATGTATTTAGACTCATTAATTATTAGTGAACTATGTATTAGAACCACAAAACAATACCACTAGATAGGCACCAGCATAACTAAACAAACTTTGTCAAATGCTAAAATAGAGAAAAATCTCAAATAAAATTAACACTGAGGAAAGAAGCCAGATATAAATTATAAATTGCTTACTGTATGGTAACTATTCATGTAATGTTCAGAAATGGGCCAATAAGTTAATGGTGATAGAAGTAAAAACTGTGTTTAACCTTTGGGTAGAGGGAGGTCATGACTAGGAGACGGAGAAGAGTTTTTCTGGGATGTTGGTTAGGCTCAGTTTTCAGAACTGAGTTTAGCTGTGTGTTATATGGGTTAGTTTATTTTGTAAAAGCTCAAAGTGGCTTTTAAATCCCAGCTCCAGGTCCTGTTAGCTCCATAAACGTGTACATATTATTAACTGAGCCTCAGTTTTCTAAATATTATGCGATTGTTCGATGTTTTAAATCATATACGTAAGGTGTGACATACTATCATTGCCAATGATATAGTAAGTGCTCAAATAGTCATTGACTTCATAAGTAATCTGTATTACAAAGTGGGTTAATAAAAGTACTTACTCTATGGGATTGTTAAGAATAGTCGAAACACAGTTACTAGCACATAGTAAATTCTCAAAAATTGTAAACTTTTATTGTTAATAAATCTTGAGTTTGTACAATTCCTAAGGATTTCCCTGCAAACCTTGGCATTGTGAGAAGCACACATGAAGTGAGGCCTGTCTGAGACGTTGGGGAGGTACTGCATTTGGAGATGCGGGCTGTCCATTCTCACCCCTGCCTCCTCTCCCTTTCACTTCGCCCGCCCGTGAGCAGAGTCACTCCCAACTCTGCCTGTGGAGTGCGACCCAGGTGGGAAACAGTCGATCTCCAGCCCTAAGGGAGCTGTGAAAGCAGAAGATATTAAATATTTATCAGGATCATCTAGTTTGACCTTTAGTTTTCTTACAAATTATTTTCAGGCCAGCAAGGGAATGCAAAGGGTGACGCCATTAAGTGTCTGTGGAACTCTTTGAAGTCAGTGGAACTGGTTTCACTCCTGGCCACAACCACTTACCTGACTGCATTGCTCAAGTCATTTAAACTCTCCAAGCCTCATATTATTTGTCTGTAAAATGAGCATCATAATAACGGTACCTACTTATTAGAGCTGTCATGAGAATTAAATGAGATGGTATAGTTTAAGCATTGCACAGTTCTTAACGTGTATATTCATTAAATGGTAATTCATATTTCTCTTTCCTTGTATTCTCAGTCCTGACTATGTTCTTTTTTCTTAAACTGAGATATATTAATAATTCACATATAAACTTTGCCATTTTAAAGTGTGTGATTCAGTGGTTTTTAGTATATTCACAAGGCAGTGCAATCATCGTTATTCTCTGATTCCAGAACACTTTTATCACCCACCCTTACAAAATAAGTAAACCTTATGCCTTCTCTATTCTACTTCCTTTCATCCCCTGACAACCACAAATCTACTTTCTTTCTTTGTAGACTTGCCTGTTCTGGATATTTCATGGACATGGACTCCTGCAGTATATAGCCTTTTGTACCTGGCGTCTTTCTCATAGCATAATGTTTTCAAAGTTCTCCCATGATATGGAATGTACCAGTAATTTATTTCTTGTTAATGTCTGAATAATATTTTATTGTAGGAATATATTGGCATTTTTTGTATTTCCGATTATATTCTGAAGGAAAGTTTGGAATTAGCTTAAAAGAATGGGTAAAATTAAAATTTTTTTAAAAAATGACAGATAACCACTTGTATTCAGATTCCCAAAGTAGAAGACTGTCTGAGACCTAAGAGTGAGAGATGCTGCTGTGTGTTATTTAAGATCAGACTCTGCAACCAGATGCCTGAACTTAGAAGCCATCTCTATCACTTCTGATCTGCATGGTTTTAGACAAGGAACATAATTTCCTTCTGCTCAATTTCCTCATCGGTGAAATAGGAATAATAATATCTCTTATGTAGGTTTATTAGGAGGAAAATATTAGGTTTTTTTCTGCCAGTGCAGGGTTGCATTGGTCTTTCCTCATTCTCTGGGTGAGAATCAGTGGACTCCTCATATTTTCTGGGAACAATTCCCTTCCACATCAATGAAAAAGGACACTAACCTCAATCGTCAGTCTTTGCCATTTAACCAGTACTGATAAATATCAGTGCCAGATATCATCTGCTACCTTGTAAGCATCACTGTGAGATAAAAGAAACTAGTTCCATTTTTGAAGGTGACTGTCTACCTAGGGCAATGCTGACCAGTTCAGATAGGCTGAGATCTTAAATATTGACTAACATGCCTTCATTGGCCCCATTTCAGCTGTAAGATATTAAATAAAGCCAGCCCAAGAGGACAATCATTAATGATACACAAATAAGATATGGTAATGGTCAAATATATCTGTATCATCTATATCTGTATGTCCGTACCTGTATCATCTATCCACACACCCATTTTTCTGCTGCAATGGCTTACATTGGAACCAGTCATCAAAATCTGCTCAAATCAATTGAAAATATCATTACTCGAGAGTGCAAGAGTTGAGTAGAAGCCCTTATACACAACTGATTCTAAAGTGGGCCCCCTTCACCCCTTCTTTTCAATAGCTTTTTCTGTCGGTCTGCATCACCAGACTGAGAGTAGGTATCCTGAAGATCCATTGACTGCAATCAACCATGGACGAAGCAGTCACCTGTTAAATTTAGATTTCTTGAATCTGCCAAGAGTCTGACACAATGATAAACAGCCACCATTTCTAGGAAAGGTTGGGAAAGCTCACTCACTCCCTGTTAATTGCTCTGTGGTACTGAACCATAAGGACAGCAGCAAATCAGTCCACAGCAACACCCAATCATGCAGGGTGGAGGTGGCCACCCTCCTTGATGACATGAAGGTCATTTCGGCCATCAACGGAGTGTTAACTAATTGGCCACTACCAGTTTGGGGATAGAGCTTTTTCAGTAACTGAGGATGTGTGGGGACATCTTGGAAAATCATTTAAAAGAATTTTCTTCCTCACTATTTTTGGAGTCCTGTATATAGCAAAGGGAGGCACTAAGGTTCTTTCTTTCTTTCTTTCTTTCTTTTTTCCTACTTTTTTTTGGTAGCTCCCTGGCTAGGAATCGAACCCAGGCTGTGGTGTTGAGAGGGCCAAAGCCTAGCCACTACACCACTGGGGAACCCAGGTTCTTTCTTTTTATCTTCAGATTCCTTATTTTCACCCAATCTTTGCTCTTCACAAGGAGAAGAAATACCCATGTAATCAGATGTCAAGTTACTGATTGAGCCATGCTGGGTACTAGGTGTGAAGACTCATTGCCATTAAATACCCAAAAGTGTTCATTCTTTTTCTGTCTCTGTGTTCTCTCTGTATGTCTCTCTTTCTTCTCTCTATGCCTCTGTCTCTCTCTGTTTCTACCTCTCTCCTCTTCTTACCTCGTAAGGCCTGGAACTACACTGTTAAGATAAAAGACATGAAATTGGATTTTGGAGGGCAAAGTAGAGGAATAGTAATCTTTGGCCTGGAAATCACGCTCCATCTGGTCAAGCCTTGTCTATTAGAAAATCTGTGGTCAGAGCTCCAGCTAAAAATAAAGTGTTATGTTGCTTACCATTTGAAAATGTTTCTCATATATAGATGTGTTCTTAAGAACTTCACTATAAAGGATTTCCGTGCTATCAGAAATGTTGAATTATTTCCAAATTCTTTGGCATAAAACCATTAAAAGGCACTACTGCCACCTCACATTCTCACCATTTTGCCCTCATTTCTAAAACTAGCCTCTCAGGAAATGTCACTAGAACATTTGCCAGTGAGAGATTTTATCATTTCCTTTGATATGGATTGAAAAAGCTTGTGCAAGAAGAAAAATATGAATGCAGTTTAAAGTGGTTAAATAATAATAATATAATGGAGAAAAAACACTGGGCACCTACTTCATGCTAGTCGTTGTTCTAGAAATGGGATAAAAGTAGTGAACAACGCAAATGATCTCTGCCCTCAGAGAGCTTAATTTTTGGTGGGATAGATAGGTAAGTAATTAAATAAGTAAAACATTTAGCAAGTTAGATGGTAAGTGCTATGGAGAAAACTTAAGTGGAGAAATGGGCTAGGACATGTGTTAAGGAGGCGAATTGAACATTTGAGGTACGGTTTTGAGGGAAGACCTCAACCAGAAGATTACCTTTGAATCAAGCCCTAAAGGAAGTAAAAAGAAATGCCCATATCTGTGGCAATGGTAATGGCAAACAAAGAGGACATCAGGCAGGAGTGCTCCTGGCGCATCTAAGACATTGTGGGTCGGAGTGGCAGGGTTCAGGTGTGTAGAAGAACAGAGGACGGGGTTAGAGGGGAAACAGGAGATTAGACTGTAAAGGAAACAGGGGCACAATCTAGTTCCAGTCTTTTCCATTCAACTTTATTGAAGCTTACCTTACATACACCAAAACATACCTATTTTAAATTCACAATTGTATGGTTTTGACGATGTATACACTCATGTAACCTCCAGCATAATCATGCCATGAGACAGTTTCATCATCCCCGAAATGTCCCTTGTGTGCCCTCCTCCAGGGGCAACACATCTGATCTGCTTTCTGTCACAGTGGTCTTGCTTTTTCTAGAACAATTGCTACAGTGGATAGTCATTTGTGTCAGCCCCTTTTCACTTAGCAATAAAAAGCAACAAACACACAACAGTGTGGACGAATATCCAATGTGTCGTGCTGAGTGGTATTTTATGGGAAGAATATGCCAAAATCTGTGTTTCCATGCACCTGTTGATAGACCTTTGGATGGTTTCCATTTGGAGGCTGTTAGAAATAAAAATGCTGTGAACCAATTATACAGAAGTCTTGTGGAGACATATACTTTAATTTTTCCCAGGTAAATACCTGGAAGTGGAATTGCTGCCTTGTATGCTACGGATGTGTTCAACTATATGAAAAACTGCCAAACTCTTCTCCAAAATGGATGTACCATTTTGCATTCTCACCATTTAGCAATGTATAGAACTGCCAGTTGCTCCACATCCTTGAGAATGTTTGATGTTGTCAGTGTTTTACAATGTAGCCATTCTAGTGACTTTCTGGTGGTATCTCATTGTATATCCACGGTGACTAACAATGGTAAAAACCTTTTTATACACTTGTTGGTAATTTGTCTATTTACTTTGTTGTTGTTGTTGTTGTTGTTGTTGTTGCTTTTTGGTATGTGGGTAGCTCCCTGGCTGGGAATCGAACCCAGGCCGCAGCACTGACAGCATCAGCACCGAAGCCCTAAGCCACTACACCATCAGGGAACTCCCTATTTACCTTTTTGAAGAGCTAGAGAAATGACTAGCCTACGAATGGTACGTGATACATGTATTTTAAGTTAATCGATCAGTGGAAGGGGAAAAGGCAGGAGCAGAAGGAGGGAGAAAGGAAGGACACCTAGTGCCTGTAACTAGCACTCTGAATTACTCTATAAGACGAGTAAGCTTTGCCCAGGAGCATAAATTGAAACTTTTTTGGGCCAGTGCCCTGTGAGGGCACAGCCAGTTCCTCAAGTCAGAGGTTAAGCGACTGGCTGGAGATTGCTCCGTGATTTAGTGGGAGAACTGGGCCTAGCTCCAACATGTATGCACGTTTTCCACCACGCCACGCCCTGGGTCTACCCCTACAGGCCCACTGACTTAATAATGAACAATCTTAGGCAGCTTCTGTATTTTTTCCTGATCGTGAGTTTGCATTTTAGAGTTAGAAAGTTACAGAAATTCAGGTTACAGAGGTTTATGAGTATAAGGTAAAAAGGGAAATCTCTATGCACACACTTAGCTCTTTGTTCCTGATAATCAAAGGGGCCTTTTTATGCCCTCTCCCCCATTAGCAGTCACATTCAATAGCAAAGTGACAGAACAGTTCAGTGACTACAGATCATGTGCCCACAACTCTAAGGCACTAAGAACGATACAAAGTAAGTTTGTATGTTTCTTGAATTTATTATCTCACTGATGAGGTAGAAATGATAACAAATGAAAAACTTGAAAACATGTACCTTTGTTTATTACAACCCTCCTGTAAAATAACTCTAGCATGTAATGTTTTCTCAAAAACACTTACAGGATGAATAGTGTTCTGAGAGGTGGAAGGGTGGGAGATAACTCTGTTTTCACATTCTGTAGAGAGGGAGTAGGGGTAGGGGAAGAAGTGAAAAGAAAAGAAAGTATTTTTAAAATCACTCCTTACTAATTGTAAAAGAGACCATGGAGTTGCCCTCTCTTCCCATCAACACTCCGTTTTAGAAATGCAAAAATAGAAACATGGGACAATTCATCTATCATCACACATTCTATGACTAAATTGGAGTAGGAAGCCAAATCATGTGATTCTCCTTTTGGAACAATTCCCATACATAAGCTGTACTTATCAAAAAATCAAAATTCAAGGTTATATTCAAATAAAATCCAGAAGTACCACAGACAAGAGGTAGACATATCATTTCAGTGTTGTAATGATATATGCCCAAGCTAAAGAAGTCAAGCTGTAATAGAGGGTGCATTAGTCAAGAGAATATATCCTGGTTGTTGGATTCCAGAAACTGTAACCTAGAATTTGCAGTAATCACAGACATTGACATTTCATCAGGGATAATTGGATTGAAAAAATCTCCATAAAGGTGATGTTGAGTGGGTCTGAAATCTGGTGGGAGCATTTGGTCCTCCCAAAAGGTAACTCTGCACCGCTGACATTTTGCAGGTGAAGAAATGGAGTCTCCCTGTATTACAGAACTGCGAGGAGGGTGGACCTGGATTTGAATTCAGGTCTGACACCAAAGCTTAGCCTCTATGAAGGGGGCTCCTGGTTGCCTTAGAGAGGTTCCACTGGAGAAGGGAGAAGACCAATACAAAGGGCATGGAGGCTGGTATCACCAAAAGTAGCCATCACAATTTGGCTGCGATCCAACTTTATGCTACTTCATTCTAATAGAGGCAGAGCCTTCAGCAGGCAGGCAGGCAGGTACCTGGAGTATTCAGCGTATACTAAGTTCTCAGTGAAGGTTTGTTACATTGAATTATAACTGTGGTATAATTGTGTAAATATCATTGTAATTATTTATTACCATAACATTATAATAAATTATGATATTAAATAGCTTTCACATGGTCTCAGAATACTCCATAACCTAAAATGTGTTATTAATGTTATTTATTTGCATATTTGTCTCTTACTCCACTGGAATACACTTGAGGGTAGACAGAAAATCTTATTCCTCTCTAAGTCTGGTGCTAGTATATTCACTCATGTAGCAAACCTTTGAAGGACAAATGAGTTCATGTCTCCAAAGAAGATTCAGGGCAAATTTTATTTTTAGAAAATTGAAGCTCTGAGGATTAGTTTTCTGCCAAGCCAGCAAATGGTGAAGTTAGTATTTGAATTAGAGTTTTCCTTAATTAATTTATTCTTCTATTATTTATATTCCATATTCCAGCGTACCTTGTATTACCTACCTCTTTAATAGAAGTGAGAACATTCCGCCCTCTCTTTCTTATCTGGCCATTCCAACTTTCAGTCCGCTGGATAATTTAAAAAATATGCCTGGACACTGAATAGCATTTAATTCCTTCTCTGTCCCCTTTCCAAGTCTCCCAGGTCAAAGATTTTGCAAAGTCCCTATAATTGTCAGATAAATAAAATCACATTGCTCATAATTACCAGGAACAATTCTGTATAATTAGATGTTAACTGCAGTGTCCCCTCTCCTTCATGACTTTAAATAAATACCTGTTCCTGGCCCAGTCTGAGAAAAAGCTTGGTTGGAAATGTAGCTGCTTTGTTGCTGTCTATGTAATTAACTACCATTAAAAACCACTAATTAGATCGTAAGTTTTAAATACATTGCCCTAATTACCTTTGGTACTCGGTGCATTGAGTCAGGAGGGCAAATCTTTGGCACTGTCACTAAGAAAATTTACAGGGCTATTGGGTTTCTTCTCCCCTCCGCACCCCCATTCGTAAATGGGAAAATCAGAACATAGGGGATGGGGTGGATAGAGACATGGATAAAAATTGTGGTTGAAATATGTGTTCTGGCCAAAGCCAAGCCAGGGATATCTCATACTGTCTCTCTGAAAACTGCTCATTTGTGTGCAAGATGGAATGACAACAGACTTTGTCTTAGGACAGAGCCTGCCACATACTAAGTGCTTATGAGGTATTGAATGATTGGCTGAATAAATAGATGACTAGAAAAATAGATTAAAGACAACATGGCGTGATAGGTAAGAATCTCAATTTTGAAATAAAAGGAATTTGTAGGTTTGAATTCTAGCTGAGGTAATAACTAGTTAGAGGAACTCTGATACTATGCTTTATGCTTTCTAGTGGGGAAATAATGACTCCTAACACCCAAGTTGTAATGAATTAATAATAATCATGTGAGTCTCTAGTGTTTCCACATACTAAGCTCTCAGTAAATCTTAGCAGTGATGCTGATGATGGTAATGACGACATTAAATGCAGTTTAGAAATTCTAAAATGGATCCCATTTTTTTCAGCTATCCTGTGCTCCTTTTTTAATTTTTATTTTTTGTCCCAACACATCATTAGGCACGCTTAGCACGATCACAATGTTAGCGTCCATTCACCATCAGCGCAAACCTGTTTCAGAACATTTGTTAGGCCCCTGGTTAGTCCCAGAATAATGAGGGAAGAAAATACAGTCCTTACTCTAAGGAGCACACAATCTAATTAAGCTAAGGGTACATAAAAATAGCAAAGGCCTCTACAAAGGACTGGGTGGAAGGAAGCCCAGGAGAACATCACGGAGCCAGTAATATCAATGAGACTTTTATTGAATCATTTCTGACTTCATCAAAGTGTTTAATGTAGGGCCATGGTCACAAGAAGCTGTAACAATATTGATAATAATAGTAAGAACAGTAGCTGATATTAATTGAGCAAGTATTATTTGCCAGAATCTAAATACTTTATCAATATTAATTGATTGATAATTATGAGAAACCTACATGTAGAGACAAGAAAATGGAGCTTCAGAGATTTCATAATGTGCTCACGTTCGCATAGGAAAGTTTGCAAATGGCAAAGCCAACGTTCAAACCTAACATTCTCCTGACAAAACTTTAGTTCTTAAACCCTACACAGTTACTGCCATGGTTAATAAAGGAAAGAATTGGGGTTTGTTTTGTTTTTGATCTGAAAATCAGCAGAGCCCAGAGTCCCTATGGGTATCTCCCCCTCACTTTCTCTCTCTGGGCATCAGCATCTTCGTCCCACAGAAGCCAGGGAAGAACTAGATGGCCTCTCAGGAGCCTTCCCACTGCACATCTTCCTGCAGCTCTGAGGGCTGTATGAGCCAAGCCTTCCGATGCAAACTACAGTTTCCCTAAGGCCAAGGCCGTCTTCTTATACATTCCTAAGCACCTGACATACAGCCAAATGGAAAAGCTTGTCTCTCTCTGTCTGTCCATCTGTCTGTATCTATATCTATCTATCTATCTAATCTACCTATTGTATCTATCTGGATATGCATGTGTATACATGCATGCTCATAAACATATACATATAAGTACACAAGCACATGTAGCAGTTTTAATATATAATTTAGGCCAATTTTATACACATATATATTATATATTATGTATTATAAAACAGTGTCACCATATATTTCAAAATTTATAAGAGCATACTGCATATAAGATTTTTCTTTATAAATTCTCATAGTAAATGTTGTTTTCCCCTAAACATTCAGGATAGCCTCTGCTAACCGAGCAGATTTTTTTTTTTCATAAACACCATGTGTGATTGTTTTACATTTACTCAGCATTGACAAAGGAAGATCTGTTGAGCCCGAGTTCTTTTTCAAGGTATGTGTGTATTGACCTTAATGCTGTCCTCTGTCCTCTTGGGTTTTGTGTATCCCACGTGGCAGACCTATTGTTGAAGGTTAGGTTTATGTGCACAACCCCTAGACCACTGTCCAGAATTGAATAGATCTTTGCATCTACTTTGGCTGCACAAGGATGAAAGAGTACCTTCTGTTGTCTCCACTGCCTGGCACCCTAACATTCTAAACAGATGGAAAGCATTTGAAAGCATGCAGTCATTAGGACTGCCTGTTAGCAGAGCTCCTGCCCAATGGTCTTTCCATTTCCATGTGATATGACAATGGGTGCCTCAGCTTGAGCTCTTTATGACTGTTCAAATAGTCAATAGAGATGAGGTAGGATCTATAAGAATATATTTGCATTTCCCATAGGACATAATATAATTGCTTTAATGAAATCAGATCCCCATTCCTAGCCCAGTGGTATTTATGTACTCGTGTAATTTCCTCCCCTTGAGTGTAAGCTAGACCTGGTTCCTTACTTCTAATAAATAGCCCAATCGCCAGGATTTATGGTACACCTGGGCATTGCCAATTTGGCAAGTATTGGCTCTTTCCAAAGGAATCCTAGGAAAGACAAGGGTTTTTTTGTTTTGTTTTGTTTTGCAGATTAGTTTTAAAACCCAAATGGGCTGTCCAGAAAGTAGCCAGCCATGTAATAGGAAAAATATAGGCATTTATGGCTGGAATTTTTCTGATTTTTTTTACTCACTTATTCAACAAATATGTAATGAGCTCATAGTATGAGTAAAGCAATAACCTAAGTGTCAATAATTTACAGATTGAAAGGTACAGCTTCTACTTTCGATACATAATTAGAGTGCAGTGGGATAACTTGTGACTGGTGGGTGTGCAGGTTTCTAGTGTAGGAGGTTCAGGAAACTCAGTATGCTCAAGTGTGGAGCATGGGAAAGAAGGTTTTATGAAAGAAATAAATACTAAGCTAATCTGAAATGAAAATCACGCAATCAATCAATCAAGCTATTCAGGCAGAAAAAGCTGCAGGGAAGAAATTTCAGACAGTGGGAGAAGTGTATGCAGAAGATAGTAGCTGATCCTTGGTTTTCAAAACATTGGCATAAACTTGGTAAAACATTGGAAAGTATTTGAAAGAGAGTCCAGCGTCAGCCTTTCTGATAGATATTCATTAAAATTCTTAGTGTTCTACTTAAAACTATGAGTGGGCAGGAAATTAGCTTTGCCCTTGGTGTGGAGTCATCTAATGATAGGGGAGACGTTGTGAAATGAGACAGAGGTTTTTGGATTGCCCTATTTCCTTTTGGTTTGGGGTAAACATGCAAAATCACTTAAAACTTTAAATGTAAGGAGATGTGCATGGATGGCTTATAATAATGTAATGTTAGAATAACCAAAAGGTTATTTGTTGAAAAAAATCATTAAGACTGTTGTTGAGGAACTACCTATTCCTGTGCAAAGATTACTCTGTTATTTCTGCCCAGCATGAGGCATTGGGTCCTTTCTGTTTCCCAATGTTTCCCTTCCCTCAGGGACTTAAAGCAAAACCATGGAGATATTTGCAGTGGTCTATCTTTCTCTCTTCAAGGTCTGAGTGATAAGCCAAGCGAAGAAATTGAATTTTTCACTTCTCTAAACACTTTTGGCCCCTAGGAACACTGGTAAAGGTCAAGAGTTTTGAAGCACGTTCTTCCCCAGGCTGTGGGATCAAAACTTCTTTTTGAAAAGGTTGTTCGAGGCCCAATGAGACAGTCAGTCGTGATGGAGAATATAAACCACAGTCTGTGTCCTGCGCGGTGGCCTGTGTTCCTCCTGGCAGGTTTCCTGTGAAGGCAGTTTCTCTAGTGAGATTTGTTTCTCTCGTTAGTGCAGCTGCAGGAGGGAACACACACACACACACACACACACACACACACACAAGTTTAACATAAACTGGGAAGCGTGTAGGTGAAGACTCTTGCTTTTCATATTTCTCTCCCCATTTTTAATATTTTACTATCTTCTTTTCCTTTTTCTTTTCTTTCAGTCATTGGTTTCCACCAGATCCTTTTCTCTTTTAATTTTTCTAACCAGTCTCATCATCAGCTTTTTCCTCTTCCTTTGTTGACCCACATGCTAGGCATCCTGCATCATAGCTCCCAACAATTCTCACCTCTGACCTTCGTGCCATTGTGTATTCGCCTCCCCCGAGTGTAAGTTGGGCGTACCAACTCACTTCATACTAACAACTTCCAGTTGTTGCAACATAACAAGCAGATTACAATAAGAGTTATGGGATGTCACTTCCAAGGTGAGTTTATGAACAGAGTATGACGTCTCTCTGGGAGCCATCCCTCTGCCTCTGAAGGGGCCCGCATGTCAAGGACCCGATGTCTCCAACCAACAACTGGAGACCTGAGACCCTCCAACAGCCACATGACTGGGCTGAGAAGAAGATCCTTCCCCGCTTGAGTCTTGAGATAACTGACCCCTTATTTTTGCATTGAGATTGCAGCTCCAAGAGAAACCTTGTGCCAGAGGGCCTAGCTAAGCCTGCCTGGACACCTGGCCCACAGAAACTATGAGATACTATTTATTTTAAACCACTAAGTGCTGGGATAATCTGTTATACAGCAATAGCTAATTAATGCAACCCTTATCTTTCCATGTTACTCCTCTTCATTGATTCCTTTACTGAACCTCTTTCCATTTTTACTTCTTCTTTTTTTTCTGTGCCTTACCTCTTAAGTACACAGATCTTAAATTTGAATGTGACACTGAAAATTAGAAGAATCCAAATGCTTTACTCTTCAGCAACAGGCAAACCAAATTATGTATCTGCAAACATAATCTGCATAATGGAAAGGTCAGCGTCTCTAGCCTGCTACCTATCTATCTATCTATTTTTAAGATTGTTATTAAAATATAGCTAACATACAATATTATATTAGTTTCAAGTGTACATCATACTTATTCAACATTTATATACCCAAAGAAGTGATTAGCATTGTAAGTCCAGCAACCATTTCATACCATACCATGCTATTAATAGCACAATATTATTAACTATATGTCCTGTGCTGTGTATTACATCCCCAAGGCTGACTTGTTTTACCCCTGGAAATTAGAACCTCTTATTCCCCTTCATTTCCCCCCTTCTAAATTTTTCAATTACAGTTGACATTCAGTATTATTTTATATTAATTTCATGTGTACAGCATAGTGGTTAGGCATTTATAATTTGAGAAGTGGCCCCCTTGACTAGTCTACCACCCACCTGGCACTATACATAGTTGTTGCAACATTGTTGACTGTATTGTCTATGCCGTACTTTACACCCCGTAACTATTTTGTGACTACCAATTTGTACTTCTTAATCCCTTCACTTTTCTCACTCCTCCTCCCAATCCCCGTTACCATGAAATGACTCTTGTCCCTCGGTTCTTGTCTCTGGAAGGGAAGAATTCAGTCAAGAGACAGAGTTTGTGAAAATATAAGATAGTTAAGGTTTATTAGGTAAAGAAAGTACACTCCGAGACGATGAGCGGGCAGACCCAAGAGCAGGAAGCAGCCGCCCCCCCTTACATTGTCTGGGGGTTTTTACACGTATAGGTGGAAGTTTCTCCCCCTCTCCCTCTGTTGTGATTCATTTGAAAGAAGCAAAGCTACATAACAGCAGCGTTCTGGGAAGCAGGACTTCTGGTTGGAGAAGTGGAGCTGTTTCCCCTTTGTCCTGCATGTCTCTGATCATCTCATCTTACTCGTGTGAGGATCGCTGATAATGGGCTAGGGCTGATTCCTTCTTCTGCATTTCTTTCCTGAGGGCTTTGTCTCTTTATTTTAGGAGTATCTGGTGGAGCGGGAGGCAATACGCCAGCCCCTTCCATTGCATTCCTTTCCTCCTTCACTTAGGGACCCCTGCTAATGAGCCTCCTAACAGGCAAGTTCCTTTCCTTGCATTCCTTTTAATTTAGAGACAGCTGATAATGGACCGGGACACTTTCTCCTTTCCTGCTCATATCTGCCTCCCTGCCTGTTCCGTCTCCCCTCCCTTCTGGCAACCATCAAAATACTCTGTATCTATGAGGAATTTGTTTCTGTTTTGTTTATTTTATTCTTTAGATTTCACTTATAAGGGAAACCATATGACATTTATCTTTCTCTGCCTGACATGCTCCACTCAGCACAACATCTCTAGGTCTATCCATGTTGTTGCCCTGGCCTTTTAATTGTAATCTTTGGTAAATTCCCATTACATTTATTTCAGTAAAACTATCAAACGGGGAGCTAGTATCTTTAATACATTGTATCAACTGTCATTTGAACAGAAAAATGAATATTCTTCCTGCCACCAAAGTTTATTGTCATCTGGAATAAAATAAAAATGTCAAAAATTAAGCACACCATGACAGGAGTACTCCTAGGGGTCTTTGTGTGTTAAGGGGAGGGAGAGATCACTTTCTGCTTGGTACTTGGAGGATCATTAAAGACTGGTAAAGGGAGGACTCTGCTAAATGTCGAAGGATAAACTAGATTTGCATATGCCCATTCAATCTTCTCTGAGCTCCCCCCACTGAGAGCCCATCTGTCTTACACCGATCGGAGGATCAACTCCTACTTAACATGCAGGGACCAATCTGAATTCTACCTTTTTCTGGGCCACCCTCCACAACCTGTCTAGGTAATTGATTGTTTACCTTTTCAATGTTTCTCTAATCCTCACTAACTTTGTCTACTTAAGCATTTTTCACATCATTGCTTATTTGGCTCTTCCATTCATCCAGGGAAAAGTATAGTTTGAGAGGAAAGGAACAATTCATATTTTCCAGGCTATGTCCAGGCATGATGGAGGACAGAATGGAGTAGGAAGGCATAGGATAATACAAAATTAGATCATCCAGAAGTTATTTGCCGAGAGGGAGAGGGAGACGGGGAGAGAGAGAGAGATGGGACGCAGCGGGGGTGGTGGAGAGGGAGAGGGAGACACAGGATTATTGAGAAAAAGTGATTACTGACCGTATACCACTCTCCTCATTTACTTCCAACACAGGACAGTGGGGTGATTTCTATTTCCCAATTTCCCATTTCTTTTCTTCCCTGGGGACTTGGAACAAAACTATGGGAATATTTTAAATGTGTCATGGATCATTGTGCTTAGTCCTGATTTTGCACTGACCTTTCTAATACATATATTTCTGTGAAAAATTATGGAGGTGGGAACGAGGGCTTAGAGTGATCCTCTCTTTTTTTGTCTGGGGAATAAACATATTTCCAGAGAGTAGAAAAGGTAAATTTTCTGTGTTTTTTGGCTTTGTTTTTCCAAACTGCATTTTCAGTGAGAAACATAAAAGTCAAATAACTAAATTTGAGTCATGTCATTGTCATATGTTGCTTTTATATTTTTACACAGGATTTTTATGTTTTAAAAAATTATTTTCCAGCTTTATTGAAACGCAGTTGATATATAACATAGTGTAAGTTTAAAGTTTACAAAATGTTGATTTGATACATTTGTGTGTTATAAAATTCTTTTAAGTGACCTTGGGCAAGTCATTTAAAACATATCATAGCTTTCAATATTAGCTATAAAGTCTTAAGAAAACCAAAGCCTTAAATATCCTCATATTGTAGACAGAGTAATTTTCATCCCTGAAAATTTATTGTAACAAATCATTTATGATAAGGGGTATGTTGAAAACAGTCTCTATGATCAACTATAGAAGAATGGCTTTAGACATTGTGGTACATCAACACAAAGGATTCTTATGCAGCCATAAAAATGGTAATTAGGAGACATAGACATTATGTGAAAGTGTTTATGATGTGATATTAATAAAAAAAGAAAATTCTAAATTATATGTAAATCATGATTATAATATACAATTCATATTTGCTTATGAAAGAAAACAAGAAAAGAATCATAGAACATGAAATCAGCTCTTCTGTTAGAATAGAGATAGTTTTTAATTGTAACGCACAGTTTTTTATCTCTAAATTTTGGGTCTGAGAATTTCTTGGGAAGGCGTATCTTGTGCATTCTAGAATGTTTAGCAGCATTCCTGACTTCCACCCACTAGATGCAAGTAGAATTTCTCCAGTTGGGACAACCAAAACTGTCTTTCAGACATTGAAAATGTCTCCTGGTGGGGGACAAGGGAAGCAAAATCACCCTTGTTCTTAACCTTGGTTAAGAACCCGTGTTCTTAATAAAGAACCCTTGTTCTGATAAAATACTGCATTATTTAAAAAATATTTTTTAAAAGAAATAATATCCATAAATTAAAAAAAAAAAAAAACAATGAGAATCTTTACCCCTGATGTTGTGTTTGCTTCAGCAGCTTACCCAGAGAGTAGTTGAAGTCAGAACGTTCCGGTTATAACAGACAAAGGAGTAAAGCATGAATGCGTGGTGACCTGCTGGGGATGTCAGCAAACTCCACCATCCCTCTGAGCTCTTGCAAAACGGGGGAAGGAATCAGTGCGTGTTATATAAGATTATCTTCTCCTGACAGTGCAGAGTATTTTTATCCTGGTGGAAGTTGCCTCTGGGCTCTGAAACCTTCTGTCAGGGAGTAAAGAAAACTAATTGCAGTGAAATATCTTTTCAGGCAACCTGCCCATCACCAAATCCTATATGTTGGGGGAATGCACACTTTTTTTAGAAGATGTTTCAGTGGAACTCAAACCCCATAGGAATTCCTTTTAGGGCCAGGGAAACTTCTACACAGTGTAGGGACTTTAGTTCAGTTTAGAAAATGCTGCAGTTTTAAGGTGCTGTTAAGGAGTCCTCCATCACCTGGCCTGACCGCTTCTTTTATTATGTATTCAGTATAACTGGAAACCAGAGCAGGTAAGTCACTTGACGGTTCAACACACCTCATTAATTGTACAGCATAATATTAAGCCCTAGTTGGCCTGAAATGTCTTGTCCTTCAGGCAAACCATGTCCTTAAAAAAACATTTTCAATCTCTACAATTGTGTATCATTGGGCAAAATTCATTCCTACATGATGATGTCTCCCACAGTGGTTGATGTGTATGTTGGTCTTCAAATCAAACGTAAAATTCAAATATTTAATGAATAAGCATTAATTGGGTGTTGTTGTCTATGTGCCCAGTTCTGTGCCCCTCACTGGGTTTGTAAGATTAAAATAAACATGGTTTATACCTTTTCTGCTGTTGTCACAGCCTCACACAATCTGTTGTACACATGAAAGATACTCAGTCAATGCGGGCTAAGGAGCTAGAATAGAGTTAACCTGGCTCTGGGCTCTTGAATCTGCATTCTTCCCCTTCAGCTGACCTTTCCAGCTGTCCACATCATCATGGGGAAAATGTGTGTGTTATGTATGTGCAGTAACCCTTTTATAACAAAACAGTTCTGGGAGCATTTGAATTTAGGACCAAG
Source organism: Lyroderma lyra (assembly GCA_004026885.1). Classification (NCBI taxonomy): domain Eukaryota; kingdom Metazoa; phylum Chordata; class Mammalia; order Chiroptera; family Megadermatidae; genus Lyroderma; species Lyroderma lyra. The sequence goes on from PVJL010000931.1 coordinate 256,581, forward strand.
GAACCTCTGGCAGCCTGTCTAAGTGTAACAGGAGACACCAAGTCCCGACCTTGTGTAACAGAGAAAAGTGTGAACCTAACAATGCGCTAAATACCAATCTTAGTAGAGTTTACACTGGATAGAGATTCGATCTCAGGGTTTTCATGGTTTATTTTTCTACTTTCAGGGGCTATTTGCATTGTGATCACTGCCCACAGAACGGAGGCTTTTGAAGGTGTTCTGTCACTTAGGCCTCTCATTTGGGGCGGTCATATCAAAGCATCCGATTTGTTGATATAGCCAAGTAGGAATCAAAATTCCTTCTCATTAGGAAGACATGGTATCAGAATGTGAGAACAGACAACCAGGTGGTATCCATGGACACTGGTCATCTTCCTCCATACTGGAGTAACAGAAGGTATATGGGGCTGAGAATCAGGAAACACTGATCTTAATTCTCATTCTGTGACTCTGTGTTGCAAGACTCTTAACCTCTAAATACTCCCACTTTCTTTGCCTGTTTATTAGGGATAGGAGCACTGTGCCCAATATTTAATGTGCAAATGGAGAGATACGCTGCTTGTTGGAAGGTGTAGCCGTAAGAACATTGCAAATCATTAGTATCAGGAGATTTTAAGGGAAATTTTATATGTATTACAGATTTATATATATATAGAAAAATCAGCATCTATTTTTTTCTTTAAGATACATATAACCAGATACATAATTGTCTTGTCTGCATAGGGAAGATGCTATGATGTATACATCCTAGGTGAATACTTCTTTATTTTAATCAGAGCACACAAACTAATTTTTAGGGCTGAGGAAATAACTGGATTTGAGAAAGGAAATGGTAAAAAAAAAAAAAAAAAAAAAAGATGGGGTCAATAATGTCTTAGGTAAAGTTTCTTAGAAGCAGAATGTTAGTCGAGGATGTTGTACCAAGTGACTTATTGAAGGAGATCTCCTAGGAGAAACTGGGAAGGAAGTGGAGGGAGCAGTCCAGAGCATGGACTAAATGCTAAGCAAGGGTGTGGTTTCAGCTGGTTTCAGCTCGCTCCCAGGAGGCCTCTGGAATGTGAATTGCCTCACAGAACTTAGTTTTACCTTGTGGCAAGAGTGCTGGCCTTTTTATTTCAGTATTTATCAGGCCATTCTCATTTTCAGGCCATCCTGAAAGTTGCCTGGTAACTGTTTATTTATTAATTATTATCGTTACTATATTTACCTTGACATCAGCCACAGTCTTTGCATTTTTTCAGCCAGGAAAGTTGATGTTTGATTCATTACTCTTAATTCAACCCAGAATATAAAATGATGCAGTCGTTGGGTTGAAGGTCATCAAAATAGGGCTTCTCCCAAATGCACAAATTCCCATGAGAGTTTATCTTGAGTATAGTTGTGCAGTTTCTATGTGAACCTCTCTAGCTTTGAGGAACTCACTACTACCTGGAAGAGACTTTTCTTTCAATAGAGAGTCATGAGTTTTAGCATATTTTTTCTCATATTTAATCAATATTTCCCCCTATCTTACGGAGCTTGTTGGACAGGAAACCCTGGGTGTTGTTAGTAATTCAGTGGAGGGCACACTGGCTTTTTCCATCTTGTACCAGTCTTGGCTCGCCTCCCTGGAATTCTAAGTGAGGGACCATTCGAAAAGCCCTGAACTGGGGAGAGGAGGGGGGACATGGAAAGAGTCTTAATGCCTGGCTTGAAATTGCCCCTCAGAGCAATCATTGCCCAGTGTTCTTGGCTTTAGCCCATCCTGCCTACGTGACAGTCCATTCTCCCTGACTCAGCCTTCTGTGTCCAGACAAATGATTCACTCACAGTGAATTTTTCTGCTCCTACTAAATAGGCCCTCTAACCATCACTGTATCTTTCAATTCCAGCTAACGGCTTGGACAGCAGTTTTTTAAAAGTGTTACTAAACAAGCATGCAAGGCCAGAGAATTCTTGCAGAATGCTCTGTGAATGCTTCTCATATCGCTCAGGCTCACACGATTGCCATTGTCTCTAAACCCAGGGCAAAGTCCATTTCACTTATGGTATTCATTTATCCATTGACAAATTATTTACCACTCTCTGCCATTTCTTGAATCTTAGCTAAAACTTATTAAGCACTAACTCTAAGCCAAACACTGTGCTGAAGCTTTGCACAAATGATCTCATTTCATTTCCACCAAAAAAAACCCCTTTGAGATTGGTGCTATTATTATTCTTCTCATCGTACAGAGAGGAAAACTGAGGTACAAAGAACTTAAATGGCTCACCCAAAAGCAGACAGAAACTAAGGAGAAGAAAAGGATTTGACCCTATAAATATAGCTTCAGGGTCAAACAGCCATCTTAACCTGATTCCTATTTCTAGAGAGTAATGGGGGGTATAAGCTAATATTGGCCTTGAAATTTATTGTGTGAACTTTGATTGGCCTCATTTTCTTCATAGTCAAGAGAGCATGACTGAGTTGAGTGTTTCTACAATTAATTACATGTAGCAGTGTATTCTTTATCATAATCGTTGATGGGAAGAAAGTAAAGAGATAGGATATCAACAAGCAATCCCCTTCAGTGGAGAATATGAGGGAGTCCAAGGGCCCATTGATGGCATTAGCTGTCAGTCCTCTTTATATTTATTTCTACCATTAGAAAGCCAAGGAATAACTCAGAAAACATATTCTCACTTATCTATAGGCATCGTCTACCTCAGTGATGACATTTTTTTTCTTCAGTTTAGACTCTTTGATAGTCTAGATGTAGAAGTAAAATGAGCACATTTCAAATTCTTAAATGTGTTTAGGAAGTGAGAGAAAGGAAGAAGAAAGCAATCATGTTGTACTAGTGTGTGTATGTGTTATAAGTTAAAAGACAACTTTCAAACCTGGCCGTGACTATGACTGTCTAACCCAACAGTCATATCATACTGCTTTATTATTGTCTCCTGAAACAGAGGCTTGATGCTGGAACTCTAGCAATCCTCTTGGTCCGTGAGAATGACTTTGGGTTCACTTGGCCACAAACCAAGCACAGCAGCATGTGAGCTTGAGGAAGCAGAGTTCCTGACAACTTTATGGACCTCTCTTCTGACATCTTCTGACATCTTACACACAAGAGGATGAACTTTTAGTTTGTTGAAACCACAGGTCATCGTTATTTGTATTTTGTTTAGGCTGCTAAAGTAGCTAAGGAAAAGGACAAAGGAAATCTGAAACTCAGTTTGAGTTTCCTAGTAGCCAAAGTAAAGAGTGAACCATAAGGCTATCAGAGGATAAATCGTGGATTAGAGAAACCTGATCCAAATTAATATATTTTATTTCTTAAGGGAAAATATGAATGAGGGATTATATGAGAGTCACAAAAGAAGATCCCAATAACAGTGATGCCCAAACATGTAACCCTCTGTCTCTGTCACTGGACATTTTGATGTTCAAGTTCAATGACTGCATATTGGGTAACACTGGAAAATTAGTTGTTAGAAAAGGGGGCTGTTTACTCCTAAAATCTTTCATAATTATGCCTTTATCTTTTATTTATCTCAGGTTTGACTCTCCTATGACTGGCAAGACTATAGTCTCTCTGTCCTTTTTGCCACTCTCAACTAGTTATTCTTTCAATTAGAAATCATATCCTTAGGTGGAAAGTAGATGAACATTTATTTAGAAGTCAGATAATGAGTTGCAAAATCTGGACCATCCTTCAGAAATAAATGGAAACAGTCTTAGAACTGAAGAAGAGATGCAGTATGTTTCTGATAATCACAAAATGATTTATTTATCCAAGGCACTTCTCCCTTTTCTCAGCAGGAAAAAAAAAGGTGTTATCTACTTCTAGAAACATATGTTCACAGCATTCTAAAACTTGAGAGTTGTGAGGACACTTAGAAATGATCTTAATCACATCCTACATGTACAAGTGCAGAAATTGACAACTGGGAAAGAGAAGAAACAGGTTCTAGAAAATACATACATTAATTAGAGAGTCAAAAGGAATCAGGTCTCCCAAATCCTAAATTTGAAAGGGCTAATATAAAAGTGTGTTCTATGACATGGATAAGTATTTGTTTGTTTGTTTGTTTTGTTGTTGTTTTGTTTTGTTTTTAACAGAGCAAATTTTTAACATTCCCAGGTAACTGTTGCATGAGTTAGATTAAGCTTGGCGTTGGTTAATCTTTTTGACCTCAGCCAAGGCCACTTTCTATAGACCTTTTGCCCTCCATTTCTATACCTATTGTAAAATGTTTATCCAATTGACTACTTCTCCACCAACCCCCTATACATTAACTTTATGGATTAGTCTTTGATATACATTGTATCAGAGGCCTACTAGAAGTCCAAGTGAATTATATTAATACTGACTGTCACCTTTTTTGAAAATTTAATCAACTTTGTCAAGCCTGAGCTCCCTTTGGACATCTATTGTTATGGGTCTCTGAAAACTGAGATAGTGAGAGGAAACAGACTGCTATTGTGAAAAGAACTCTGCCCTGAGAATCCAAATTCCTGTATTCTAGTTTCAGTTCAGTCCTAGCCAGAGCTATGACCTTGAGCAACCTGCTAAGAATCTCGGTAAGACTAAACCCTAGAATTTAGTTATTAAAAATGCATGTTTTGAAATCACAAATAACACGAACCACCTGCTAAATGTGAGACTTTGACCAGGCTATTTAATTTGCCAAAATCTCGGGATTTTTTCATCAGTAAAATGGGGATGATAATAGTAACTATATTACTTTTAGGGTACATGCTAAATTTTTGTGTGAAGAACTCCTAAAGAACCATGATTTAAATATATGTGCATATGTATATATGTATATATGAGTGTGTGTGTGTGTGTGTGTGTGTGTGTGTGTCTATATATCTATATCTATATCTATCTATCTATCTAGGCTGTCCAGAAAATACCCAGCCATGTAATATGAAAAATAGAGGCTCTTTGGCTGGAGTTTTTACAGACAGCACTCACGTGTGTGTGTGCGTGTGTCTGTGTGTGTGTGTGTGTGTGTGTGTGTGTTTCCTCTTTGCATTATTTTTTTAGTGGTTACTTATTCTGTATTGAATTTTGTCCTTGAAAAAGATGTTGAAGTCCTAATCCCAAGTACCTGTAAATGTGACATTCTTTCATAAGAGGGTCTTTACAGACAATCAAGTTGAAATGAAATCATTAGGGTGGGCCCTAAGCCAATACGACTGGTGTCCTTACAAAAAGGGGACATTTGGGTACAGAGACAGACATTTACAGAGAAAGGACAATGTGTGTGAGGACACAGGAAGAATGCCATCTACAAGAAAGGAAGGAATATCAGAGGCTACCAGTAGCGTGAAAAGGCAAGGAAGGATCCTTCCCCTACCTTGATTTCTGACGTGTAGCCTCCAAAATAATGAGACAAAACATTTCTGCTATTCTAAGCCACCCAGTTTGTAGAACTTTGTTGCTAGTCTAATGAACGTACTGTGCCAAAAATTTCAATATACATTCTTAAATGTTCACTTAAAGTTTTCACTTTTAAAGTTGTCAATTCATAAAGTTATTATGATACTGCAAGTATTAGTAGAAGACTCTCGAAACAGTAAAAACCCCTTTATCCTTCTCCCATTCTTTGTGATATACTTCTTAGGTATATTAAATTTAACATACATTATTAATCATTCATTACAGTGTTACAGTTTTTGCTTTAAAGATGCATATATTTTTTAATTAAGAGAAAAAATAGTATTTTGTAATTACCCTTATAATTTTCAATTCCACTGCTGTTCCATCCTCCTAAAGATTCACATTTCCATCTGCTTTATTTCCTTTCAGCCTGAAGAACTACCTTCAGGGTTTCTTGTAGTATAGATGGATTTGCTGGCATCGAATACTCTTAGCTTTCCTCCATCTTAATACTCTGTTTCACTTTTATTTTTGACAGTTTTATTGAATATAGAACTCTAGGTTTCCGGAATTTTTTTTTCTTTCAGTACTTTAAAAGTACCATTTCATTGTTTCTGATGAGAAGTCAAGGATCATTCAAATTCCCATCCTATATGTTGTGTCTTTTTTGTTCTTGTTGTTTTGTTTATTTGTTTGTTTCTAATCACAGTCACTACATTGTGCTTAAGCATGATTTTCTTTCTGTTTATTTTGCTTTGCATTCACTGGATTTCTAAATGTTTGTCTTTAATTAATTTGAAAAAAGAGCAAACTGTTATTTCTTCAGACTTCATATACTTTTGCTGCCTCAATTTCTCTCCTCTCCTCTTCTTATGGGACTCCAATTATGTGTATGTTGAATTATTAGATTCCCCAAGAGGACCCAGAGATTCTATTTTCTTAATCTTTTGTTTGGCCACATTGGATTATTTTATCTTCTATTTTATTTATTCCTTTTTCTGCTGTCACAAATATGTTATTTTTGCCTATCCTTTTATTTTACATTTTATTTAACATACTGCCATTTTTAGTTATACAATTTCCACCTGAAACTTTTTATAGTTTCTGTGTCGCTTTTGAGATATCCCATTTCTTCATTCATTGTAAGAATATTCTCCCTTATGCCTTTCAGCTGTGTTACAATAGCTGCTTGAGGTTAGTCTCCATTAATTGCCTTTTTCTTTAATAGGAGTCACATTTTCCTGTTTCTTCATATTCATAAAGTTATTATGATACTGCAAGTATTAATATAAGTCATGTGACTGTTTTGTTTTGTTTTTTTAGATTGGACCCTTAACATTTTCAATAATATGTTGTAAAGAGTGGATTTTCTTACGTTTATTTAAAAGGTATTGCTTTTTGTTATTGGCTTTCTAATGTTTTAGCAGGCAGTTGATTTGTCTGAACTCCAACTCCAAACTCTGAAATCCCAGTTCATACTTTTTATCTTTAATTAGACTGCTAGAGTTTTGCTCAACACATTCCTGCGTCGGGGTCAGCTAACTATTTTGGAAGATTTTCGGCACAGAATCTGTAGCTCCCTCTCCCTAATCCTTTTTGCCTAGGGCTTCTCTGCACACTTTCCAGCTGTATGGTGCCTCCAAACTCCACTCTATGGTTCTTCAAACCAGCGAACCTTTGGGTTTCTATGCAAGTTTTAGCCTCCCCCTCGGGTGACATCTGTGAACAGTCTGTAAGCTAAAAGCCGTAACAATAGGAAATTTACCTACTCACTGGTCATTTCTTTCTTCCGAGATTCAGCACTCCGCTAACATCATCTACTTTGTTTCACTCAGCAGTGTCTTCATGTAATTGATTTTTATCATTTTTCTAGAGTTTATAATTGTCGTCTCTCGGAGGATTGGTTTAATAGGAATGACATAGCATTAACCAGAATCTAACTTCTGTCTTTTCCCAGTGGTTTAAATCAGGTAAAGTTAATTTCTCTCTGACTTAATAGTTCAGAGATTTCCAGATGGGTCTTCCTTAGGAGGTTATTCAGAATCTAAACTGGTTTATTGGGTTTGCTTTTCTCAACATATGAATTTAATCTCTGAATCCAATGATCAAATTATTGTCATTTCCCAACTGGCAAAATGGTAGCGGGAGTCGGGACCAACAGCTTCATTTTTAAGGAGGTGAATTGAAAAATTGTACCAGTCACTTCCAATGGCATTCCAGGAGTCCAAACTTATTTGGATGGTGAAACCTAGCTATAAATGGGTTCAGGAAATAAAATGTCTTGGAGGACAACCATATACCCAGCGAAATCATGACAACGAGGGGAAATATAGTACTAAAAGTAATTGTATGTATCTTGGGAGAAAATTTGTATTCTATGCCACAATACAAATTCGGACAATTAATTTCACAAACTCATCCTAGAAAGAGTACTACGTACCTCATTGCTGAATATCACTACGGTCACCTTCGAAGTACTCCCCTTGGGAAGCTGTGCACTGATGCCAGCACCTAGTCCACCCTTCAAAGCAATTTTGGAACTCTTTTTCTGGAATGGCCATCAGAACTGTCATTGTCCCCAAAATATGACAATTAAGTTCATGAACTTGCCATCGTGTGCTTATGTTGGCAGCACTATACAAACAACTCGGTAAGGTGTCATAACATTGTCAAGGTACAATGACAGCTCTGGTGGCCATTCCAGAAAAAGAGTTCCAAAATTGCTATGAAGGGTGGACTAGGTGCTGGCGTCGGTGCACAGCTTCCCAAGGGGAGGACTTGAAAAATGACCATAGTGATATTCAGCAGTGAGGTATATAGCACCTTTTCTAGGATGAGTTTGTAAAATTAATTGTGTGACCTTGTACCTCCTTTAGCCATTTAGGTATCCATGTATACTCTGCACAATCACCATCTGCCTATAGGAGGACTTATTTAGTCACATCCAGCCCAAAGTCCAGGATCTCTTTACATCTATTTTGGTAACTTCTATAAGTATAGGAGTCTATGATTAAGTGCACAATTTCTATCCTACCCTGTTACTTCTCCCTCACATGTCTAATATACAGTGAGGGAACAGAGTATAGGTACTGGAATTAAAGGTAAATTCTGAAAATGGAAAATTTTAATGCATAAAACAGTCATTATTCTGTAGTAATAATGAAATAATACTTGTCAAGAATTGCAAATATTCTCTCCCCTTGCAGTAAGGTAACTTTTTTACTGGACCCTGGTTTTGCTGTCTGAGAGAAGTACTGATTTATCCAGTATCCTCTATGGACCATGGCTTTACCTTGGGAATAATAGTTCCTTTCTGATATTCTGTGTTATCATACTTGAAAATAAAATTGGAGAGTATGTGTTTCGATACAAGAGGCTGTTGCTACCTTTTTCATCATGGTACAACTTTAGGGCCTGAGATGTTTATTTAGGAGTCAAATAATTATTATCTTTCACATGCCATGCTTTGGTTTATTTGGTAATGAAATACAAAAGGGGTAGGTAACAACTATAAAGTAGATATTCAACTCAATCTATGCTTTACAGTGAGTTGCATCCTTATATTTCCACAACCAAATAGTACTTAAGTTTATTATTTCTTAATCCTGAGCATAGTCTTTGATGATTTACTGATTCTGTGATTGTGTAATGCCCATCTCCCTCAATTCAATGGACTCCTATCTTGAAGTTACTGAAATATGTGGGTGTACAGAAATGTACGGGCATCACCTTTAATCTGATTTTGGCTAATGAAAATGTTCTTAGTGATAATCTCATCTTAGGTTATTTAGGATATAGTTATAGTTTTCTTTTCTGACACAGAGGTCTCCAAGTTTCTAGACTGTCAATTTATATTGCAGATTATTGTAGATAATGTAGTTGGACCTTATTCAATTACTTGAAAGGCCTTACGAGCAGAGTTGAGGCTTTTCTAAAGAAGAAAAAAAATCTTCCTATGGACTGTAGCTTCAACTCATTCCCAAGGACTTCAGCCTACCCTTCCTGATAGCTTAGATCTTCCAAGTGACCCTCCCTACAGATGTTTGACTTTCCTAACTAGTCCCACAATAATGTAAACTGCTTCCTTATAATTAATATTTAATATATATTTCCATAATTTTCAGGACCTAGTAAAAAATGAAAATATAGGGCCTCATTCAAAGAGGATTAAAAATTTCAAGAAGGTAACAAGCAGAGCATTAAATTAAGCTCCAGGCTCTCATAAACACAGTATGCCTGCACAGTTTGTACATCCATGAAGCTGACCCTGGTAATAAGGAATAATAATAGGTGATGAGAGGTCTGATCATGTGCTATAAAAGAATCACTTTGGAAAGACAAAGGTAAGAGGAGTTTGGGATTGGAATGAAGAGACAGAACACTTATGCATATTCAAGTACTTCCTATGGGAGAAAAAAGAAGGGACTGTACCTGAGGAGAAGAAATTGTACCAGGGATTAATTTTAAGAGATGGGGAAATGAACACAAGAGGAATTTGAGGATGAAAGGGAATCTGCCTATGGGACACCAGGAAATCCAAAAGGATTATTGAAAGAATTTGAAGCGTAGAGAGGAATGGAAAATGAATGAGATCAGTTATGCAAAATACACAGAATGTCCATATGATGATGGATGTGTGTTTGCACTGATGATGAACAAACATGATTTAAAAAAAATAGTACAGAGATTGTAACTAGAGGCCTTTAGCAGATAGGTAGGTGTTATAAGCTGAATGTACATTTCACCTCACACCACCCCACATTCACTTGTTGAAGTCTAATTCCCAGTGTTAAGTCCTAAGACTGGGGCCCTGACCTGAGAGGATTGGTGACCTTAGAAAAAGAGACACCAGAGCTCTCTCCCTCTCTCTCCCTGCAGTACTTTCCCACTTCCTCACCCCACACCTAACAAGGAAATTGCAAGAAGGTGGCCATCTGCAAAGCAAGGAAAAAAGTGCTCACCAGAAACCAAACAAGCAAGCACCTTGATGTTGTACTTCTAACCTCTAGAGCTGTGAGAAAATACGTTTTTGTTGTTTAAGCCACCCAGCCTGTGGCATTCTGTTATGGCATCCAGAGAAGACTAAGGCCATAGGTCATCATTTTGAAGTCCACATTATTTATCAGAAACTCTAGGAAAATCTTCAGTCTTGAAAGGTTAGGATAGTGTGAAAACCTGCGTTGGAGAGCCTCTTCGAACATGACTTATGTAAATAACTTAGTAAGCTGTGGTGGTTTAGTGGGAGACACCTGGGTGTTTGATGCCTCCCACAGCTGGAGGTGTTGATCATCTAGGACATTCAGGGAAGAGAAGATTGCTAGGCCCCTTCCTGGCCACTCATGGCTGAGGAAGCTGCTTTCTTTACTAGCAGATTGAAATTTAGGACAGCTGTTTGTGCCTCTGGTTAAACATGCTCTTGCCATCATTGGGCTACTGAAGACCTGGATGTCTGGTTCTTTTGAATGACAGCTGAGAACTATGGCAAGGCTAAGATGTAGGGTGGTCACTGGAAGAGCCAGAAGACAACCTAAAGGAATCGGTTGTTTTGCTCAACAGAAAGATTCTTGTTCATGTGGACTTTCCTTTGATTTCTGTCCAGTGGTCCTAATTATTCTTCCTGGGTGTAACCAAAACACCCCCATCTCTCATCCAGTGAAAGAAAGCCTTTGAGACTGCTTGAAATGTTCACTTTTCCAAGTTAAAATTTCCTAATCCTCTCAGGGAGACATCTTTGAAATAGTATCACATACCCTTTAATCTGACTAGAGACGCTCCATCATCTAATCCAATCATGCTCTGCACACACATATGGCTACCTGGATTGTTTTCATGTCATATATGGTCACACCCTTCTCTCGATAGCCCCTCAATAGCCCAGCTCTCATTGCCCTGTGAATGAAGTAGAGACTACTTACTTTGGTCAGCTCTGAATCCTACTTACTTCTTCAGCCTTATCTCTGGACTTGAACCTGTCTTACCCGTTCTCAGCATGCCATATTCAGTCTTACTGCACATTTTAAAAATTATCTTGGAACTTTTTCTCTCCTATTTTCTCTCCATTTCCAAGGCTTTGCACATGTTATTTTTATTGCCATATAGAACATACTTTCAGATTCTTATATTCCTACATCCCACCAACACCCAGATATATACACGGAGTATTTATCCAGCTATCTCCTATTTATGCTTCAAGTCTCAACTTCCTTTAAGTAATATATAAATGTTTTTTCATGAACAACATGTAATGTCACATGCAGTGTAATTTCTTGCTGAACTGACCATCTTCACTAGTTAGATGATAAGCTCAATGAAGGTAGAATTCATGTCTTTATTGTAGGTCATTTAATGGTTCAAAAGACTTAATACAGCATTTGGTACAGGTTAGGTTCTTAAGAGGTAACTGGAGAAGGAATGGAGGGATGAAGGAATGATGGAAGAAAGGAAAGAAAATATTCAGAATTTTTTACTTTGTGCCAGACTGTTGGGAACAACAATTCTGAGACCTGGAAATCACACCAGGTCAGTGTGAACGGATGACTGACAATTTGTGCCTTGGTTTAGGGCTGAAATTGTTTGGTTTCCTATGGATATTGTTGTCTAAACCATTCTAAGGGCCTGGGATGGGGACAGCACCACTCTTTTTTTTTCCTTATGTTTTTATTAACCTTGTATGTCTGTCTGTTTTCATTCTTTCTCGTTTCCTGGCTTAGGCATCTGTACCACTGGGCCAGTCCAATCTCATTAAGCCTGTATTCCCTGGCAGGAGAAAATAACGTGGCTGCTGTTGTTTAGATGGTTTAAAATTAATAATTTGCATATTTTCATTATGCTAATGGAGTCTTATGGAGACAGACATGTTTAATAATATTTTTAATCCATTAAACTCCTAATTATTTAAAATTATATAGCCAAAAACTTAGAGAGAGAGAGGCCATGAGGTGTGATGGTGAGCTTAGGTTCACATCTGAGCTTCACTCTTGAGAGGGGATGATGGTCAAGTGACTTGACCTTGCTGAATCTCCTGTTCCTGATCTTTGAATGGAGAAGATTATACTTAACACTAAGTACATAAAATGACTTAAAATACTAAAGGCACAACACTTAGATCATAATAGATAACCAATAAAAAAAGATATGATGTTGATGTTTATATTAAGTTCTTCCTCTATGTTAACTCTTTGTACAGCTAGAAAACATTGCAATATGTAACCAAATAATCTAATCCAGTCAGTATGCGGTGAAATGACAGCAGAAATCTATGTGAAGTAGGCTTATTTTTCATAAACTCATGTCCTTTCCATCATTCCTAGTCTTATCCATCTATTAGGACCCAGTTCAAATCAGAGGTTCCCATAGATTTCTTTTTTAATCATCTTATCTAAGAGATTTTTATTTTCTTCTCTGCTTTCTTATATAGCTTTGAGTTTATAGCTCCTATTTTAACTTTTACTGAGGTGAATGTTTGCCTTTTCCAGTCGACAAATTCTGGACCACATGCATGTTATTAGCATCTTAGAGTTGAAAATATTATTAAAATGTTAGCCTGCTATTTGGAGAAAGGTCAGTTTTATTATTTTAATTTAATAAATGTGGCAAACTCAGTTAAGTCCATTTTTCAAGGTGGTGAGGGAAAGGAACAGGAAATGTTCTCTGTGGACCTGCACATGTGGGATGCCATACACGTACATAACAATGAAAGGCCATTTATTTAGAATGTTTTATGTAGTAGACATTGTTCTATAGGATTTGCACTTACAAAACCATGTAAGACTCATAGGCCTATTATGCAGATACTATTATGCAAATTTTCCAGATGATGAACCCGAGACCCAGAGGCTTTAAATAACTTGCCCAGTGTCCTGTAGGTCAGAGCTACTGTCTGAACCTGGTCCTTCAGGCTCTGGAGCCTAGGTTTTTCCACCACATATCTATATTGCTTCCTGAAGTTGACGTTACTACAGGTGAAGATGCTGAAAACAAGAAAAGTCAATAAATTGGCTTAAAGTTACACAACTACAAATTGTCAGAGTCCAGGTACTGGCAGGGCTCTCGGTCGCATTCAGTGCTTGTTCTAAAACACCATGCTTTACTCTTATACAAGCACGTTCTTTTCACTTTATGTACTGATGCTCGTCTCTTCCAACCATGTTGCCCACAAGGTAAGAACACATTAGATTTACACAATTGGATGCTCAGAGATGTGTTTGTTGACTTAATCATTCAACAAATACAGAGCCCTGACTGTCCATCCACCAGGCACGATTCTAGGCACCTGGGAAATGCTAAACCAAGCAGACGACCTAGTATTTCCTGATTTGTGTCCTTGAACAGCTGGTTGAAAAGCCGCTGAGACCCTGTTTCCTCAGCTATAACATTGGGGTAACAATGATGGTCTAATGACTGATTAAAACAATGTATGACATCTGACAAAGGCCTGACATATGATCATACAATCAGCACTTAATAAGTGGTAACTAGTGGAATAATATGAGTGCTGTACATACTTAACATTATAGGTGTTCTGAGAAAGAGTGAGCCACATTTGACTTGGAAAGTCAGGGATGACTTCACTCAGGGTGATGTATTCCGTAAAAGAAGGTGTCAGCAGGCAAGCGAGAAGTAGAAGGGCATTTCCAAGAAGAAAACAATGTGAAACCAGAATTCTTACTATGTGCTTCTGGGACAATTTTCTCCCGATCCGCTAGAATGAAACATAATGGCTTTGAAAGCAACTGAGACTGCTGTGACATTGGGATCTGTGGACATGTTTTGACTGTCAGACATAAGAGTTCACAATTTACCTTATAATGGTGACAAATTACAGTTAATTTGAAGGGCACTATTTTGGAGCAAACTGATGTAGGACCTGAACAAATAAAGAATTTTTTCCCCAAATACACATGTCTCTCCCATCCAAACATATGTGCATTCTTTTTTTTTTAGGTCCTAATGTCACTTTTTTCAAAGTCACTTGTGGCCACCTTGCTTTCATTGTTAGATGACGTAGTTCCAGTTGAGCTCCTCCGTTTAAGCCGTTAAAACAAATGAAAAGCAGAATTGTTGCTTTTAAGCAGAGTCCACATATAATCACATTGTGAAATCATCCTCCTCTGGCTGAGAAGCAGTTGTATGCATTATAATATTGAATTTTAAATAATATATTAAAATAGCTTCCAATTTTATTTGGGAGGATATATTTTCATGAATTATTGAATATCTGATTATTGTGGAAAGCATTAGCTATTATACACTGAAACTGTCATTCTCTCAGCTCTGTGATATATGAGCCTGGTGATCAATATTTAAAGTTACAGAAACTCATTATGAAGCACTGAAAGCTGAGAGTTGGATTGATCAATAGTGATGCAGGCAGAACCCCTTTCACATGCCCCCCGCCCCAAGACAGAGAGGAAGATGATCTGGGACACTCATAACACATATTCGTTACCATTTCAGAAATCAGGAGTCTGTTCAGTCTGAATCTAAAGTTGATTTCACTCTTCTTGCCTGCAGCCCTGAGTTCTAAAACACTGTGTTTTCCATGGATACTGATCATAATGGTTTATTTGACAAAAATCAATATATGTCAAGGCATGTCTGAAGAACATCTTCTTTGTAATAAATTTTCATTTTGTCACTAGCATTTCTCATTTTTTAAAGTCAACCAAAATATATTCTTTTTTCTTAAAACTATATATCCTTGATCTATGTTCAAAATCCCACAATTTTCTCATCATATGGCCTGTTTTTTCCTTACCTGACTTGTTTCCTTTCATGCCTTCACTCAGGAAAGCTCATATATGTTGAAACACCTCATGAAATGTTGAAGTTTCTTTGTATGTGTATCACCTAAATTTCTTCTTTTATCACTTTTGTAACAGACATAAATCTAGTTCTCAAGGACACTGGGTTTTTTTTGTCCTCCTATATAATCTTGGTGTGTCTCCTTTTCGTTTTTTATGAATTTTACATGTATACATAGTTGCAGAGCGAGTCTCCAGCCTCACGTCTTCCATTGCTTTCAACCCTTTCATATTTTTAAACTAAGGTGTGCTCTTTCTTGATTTGTCTGTTTAGATATCTGTTGTCTTTGGAGATCTTTTGAAGTGTCTTTTAATAGAAAATTCATGTTTTTAATTTAATGGGTATTTAATTGGTAGTGATCTCAACATCTAATTGATATTTGGTTGATAGTTTGAGTTTAGCTTACAAGTTTAGAATTCATTTTCCTTCAGACAGTTGAAGGCATTTTTCCATTCTTTTTCAGTAGAAAACATGATGCCATTCTGGTTCTTGATCCTGCAAATGTAACTTCCTTGATTATATTGTTTTTCCTACTTAGGATACTTTTTAAGAATTTATTTTTATACTTGGAATTCTGAAGTTTTATACTGATGTTCTAGGGTTATACTGAAATTTGTGCTGGGTAATTACTTGGCTCTTTCAATCTGAGTAGATATTTCTGGAAAGTGTTCTTAAATTTACCTTTGATAATTGCATACCTTCCATTCCCTCTGTTCTCTCTTTCTGATTTCTCATAGTCCGAATTTGGTCTTCCTACCGAGCCTCTCATTTTCCTCTGTTTTATCTTATTGTCGTTTCTCTTAGCTTTATTCTTCTTTTACATTTCCTGACATATATCTTCTCTTTCTACTAATACTTGTCTTTTTAAATGTTTGCTGTTAATTTTCAAGAGTGAGTTATTGTTTTCTGATTTTTTTTGTACCTTTAATATTTTTCTTATATCCAGTGATATTGATTACAGTAATTACAGCACTGTGGTTTGGGATTCCTGTTTTTCCCCAATTCCTTTTGTCTGTTGGTTTCTTAGGTTGGTTGGTTGTTTTTGTCTCCTTCTGGATAGTGCAAGCTTGTCCAACCTGTGGCCCGTGGGCCACATGTGGCCCAGGATGGCTTTGAATGTGGCCCAACACACATTTGTAAACTTTCTGAAAACTATGAGATTTTCTTTCGCAACTTTTTGTACAGCTCATCAGCTGTCTCATTAGTGTTAGGGTATTTTATGTGTTGTCCAAGACCATTCTTCTTCTTCCAGTGTGGCGCCCACGAAGCCAAAAGATTGGACACCCCTTGGAGAGAGGTTCTTCTTAAATTTCTGATGATCCCTAGGTTATTACCAATACTTAAAATATTTAAATGAACCTATCTGTTCCAGGTAAGACTTGTCCACTACTCTTCTCACTACAGGGTAATTGATCAGAGCTCGGATATTGGCACTAAATATCCCAACTTGCAGGTTGGATCAGTTCCTCCTCAGGAATCCTCCAGCCTCCAGTTTGGGGATTGAGTCTGGATACGCTGAGTTGGAGAAAGGGGGCTGTGAGGTCTCATGGTTAATTACATAGTTTTCCACTTAATCCAATTATTCTCACCTCTGTTCTCTGCTGTTGCAGGTATCAGAGTCCTATACTTCTCCGGTAAACTTTGTTTTTCCAGCTACAGAGGTTGGGGGTTGGTGCTAGTTTCCTGGCTATACATGGTAAGAGGGAGGATTTGGGAATTAATTGTTTCTTTATTCATACTTTCTTCCAATCTTTCTCTTATTAGGCCAAACGTGATCACTGAGAAACTACATTTGAGAAACTACGTCTCTAACTCCTGAGCCTTTTTTCAGTTCTGCAGAATGGACCCACTTCACTTGTATCCTATGCCATCTTCCTTTTCAGGCACTTAGATTTCCACTTCCTCTGCTTTTGTTTTGTGTGGTTTTGGTTTTAAGTCAAGTACTACTCCTCTAGCATCGTGGATATGAAAAATTGCTGTCTGTGTTTATCACTTTTTAAATCCCATTTACTGTAGAGTTTGAAAAAAATAGAGATAAGTGTATTTATACAATCTGCATTTTTTTTACCAGATGTCCCTTAGACCATTTGACCTCAGTGCTGCTGTGATCTGAAAATAACAATCAATTCATGTGACTTACTAAAAGCCTTACATTCCTCTATCCCTTACTTCCTCTTTTACGGAAGATAAAGGGAAGTTTCAGAAAAGTCAATGTGATACACCATTATAAAGTCTAACCTTGGCCAAAAGAAAGTGTAGTGTCAGACCAGAATTAGAACTGCATTTTCCCCAGTGTCCATTCCTTGCAAAATTTCATTGGTTTTCTGTGATGCGTTATTATGTTTCTGCATAATTAGAGTCAATATGTGTCTATGATTTTCTTAAACATCATAGTTAGCCCAAAGTTTGAAATAATAGATCTAGACTGCTAAATGATACAGGTTTGCCTGAAAAAAGTAATCTTCAAAGTATTCTTATTCATTTAGGTATTAATATAATGTTTTGCTGCCCCAGGCCCTTGTTATAGACATTTAGTAAAACACCTTTTATATATTTCGATCATATTTAATTTAAAAAACCCTCATTCATAAAATATTATACAATGTTTATTTAATTTTATATATTTGAGGTAAAAAAACAAATTTATTTTGCTTTTTGCACATATAGCCCATTTTTATTTCATCTTTTATTAAATTTATTGAGATGATATTGGTCAGCAAAATTGTATAGGTTTGAAGTATATAATTCTATTAATATAATATGTCATCTACATATTGCACTGTGTGCTCACCACCCAAGTGAGTTCTCCTTCTGTTACCATGTATTTGACTGCTTTTGCCTTTTTTAATAACTGTAAACATTTAGAAAATACACTTTAAACAACTTTTCACATTATATTTTTAAAATTTTATCTATCGTGCTCCTCATTTCATCTTTTACCTGAGCATTAGTTAGGGGCTTGTTTTTCAGAATTGTTTTCAATCATTGGTCTTCTGTGTTTAAGTTTTACATTATTAATTTCTAGTCCTTAAACATTGTCCTTAGGATCTGAAGTACGAAAATTTTCTTTTCTGAAATTTAGCTGGTAAATTTTCAATTTTCTTTATATAAACACTATTACAGTAAAAGAACATACGTGTGTGTATGTATAAAGATAGATAGATAGATACACACACATATACAGTCATATTTTAAAAAATAAACAACTTCTATTGTTTTCAGCTGTGATCCCATGCTATGAACCTGAAGAAATTGACATACCTCCCTTAACAACTGAGCTTGTGACAGTAACCTCATCAACATTTTAGACATGGGATTCAGTAAGAAGAAGAAGAATGACCTATAAGAAAGTCAAGATTGAGGCAAATGTCTGTTTAATTTAAAAAATACTCTTTCTTCAGGATTTTGATATGCCCCAACAACTTTTTGAGAATAATTTCTCTAAGTATTTTTTTTTCCTAATATAACTGTCACACGGTAATAAGAATGAGATGAATCTGACAACTCCATGTTTCTGGCATTTCCTATATATTTTGAGCAGTTTTTGCTTTATGTTTTTTGATGTTTTATTTCATCTTTCCAAGATTATCAGTACTGGATATTATCACCAAGTGTGTCTGATGTTACAGTACAATGACCCTCATACAATTTTATCAATTCTGAGTATATTTTTCATCACCCTTGCTTTCATTTTATAAGAATTTATTTGCTTATATGTTTATTTTTATCATTTCTGTGACTTTGGATCAGACGAATTTCGTGTTAGAAATGATCATTGAACGATTATTTTCTATTCAAATCATTCATACCTACTGCATCTTTGATGGGTGAACTTAGGTCAGCTTTGTAGAATATTTAACAATATGTCGGCCGTCATCCTTTCCACTGAGTTAAAAATGCATTTGATTTTTATATGTTGTTTGCTTTTGAATGTATGGATTTTTGTTTGTTTGTTTTACATTCCAGAATGATTATAGCAGGTAAAAACATCATTTCAGAATTTTTCATCATTATCTGAAAATGGTCAATAAACATTTTTAATATTACATAAACATAATGATGACATATACCCATTAGTGACTTTTCAAAATATTTTATGCTTTTGACTTTTTAATTTTCCACATTTGCATAACTTATTAGTATAATTTGATAGTACATTATTCTATACTTTCAAACAATTATTTAGTTGGAATTAAAAGAACTCCCATTTATTGTTTTCATTAATTCTTTCTTTTTACCCCATTCTAGCTATGATTTTCTTATCTTTCAAAAATGCATACTGTTTTTGGATGAGAATACAATTCAATTTAAGAGAATACACGATTATAATAAACCACAACAATAGGGAGAACAAGAAATTGCATAGACATGTATTAATGTATGCTCAAAGATGATTAGTAAACTTGAAGAGAAATTTGTTTTTTAAATCACAGCTTTAAAAATAATAATATAAAGGGTTCCCTGGTGGTGTAGTGGCTAGGCTTCGGTGCTCTCAACGCAGCGTCCTGGGTTCAATTCTCAGCCAAGGAACTACTCCCCAATAAATAAATAAATAAAAATAAATAAATAAATAAGAATATAAGTGCTAAAATATTTTCAGAAAGCAATTTATTAGTCTTTGTCAAATAAAATTGTACATATCCATTGTCCCATCAGTTAAACCTCTGCATTTTTCTCCTACTTGAATCATTTACATATGCAAACAAATGATATATACAGGTGTATTCATTATAGTACTATTTGTAATAGTGAAAAAATGGAAATCTCTAAACATCCACTTATAGGATAGGAAAGAATATGGTTAAGTAAGTTGTCATACATGGCTGTAGATCAGTGCTTTTCAACCGCTGGTCTGCAAACCAGCCAGAAATTACCTGCCGGTCCATGAGATAGTTTAAATCACACTGAAGTAAATGTATTCTTCTCTTATAAATATATCCTGAGAATATGAAATTATTTCATGAACCAGCAGGAAATTTCCAGTGGACTGGATTCAGTCCACGGAACAACAGTTGAAAAATACTACTATAATTTACTAAATGGCTACCATGGAGTATTATGCAGCAATTAAAAATGGGTTGATCCATCTGTAAAAAAACTGGAAGGTTAGAAAAAGTAAATTTTCAGTAAAAACAAACCCTTTAAATTGTGTGTGTGTGCGTGTGTGTGTGTGTGTGTGTGTGTGTGTAGTATATATAAACACACATACACACACACACAGATGAAGACTTAAAAGATACATACTGAATTTTTAATAGGGGAAATTTTATGGAAGGGAAGAAAGATGAAGTCAGTGTTTTAAGGAAAAGTCTCACCTTTTATTGTTTACTTTTTGTTATTATTTGGAGTTGTAACACAAAAAATACATGCCATACTTATCTCTTGGAAAGTAAGGAATAAGAAAGGCAGAAATGAAAGAAGAAAGGCATAGGGAAGATATAGCTCACTCTTAGAGTAATACAGAGGGTTACTCTAAGACCAGTGTCACGGACATGATGACAACCACTGAAAATAATCCATAGATATCGCTTTTAAATTTATAAATAAAATATCATGTACACTAATAGTATTACTGTCATTTTAAATTTTATACAGTCTTACAATTGTACATTAACAAGGAAAAGGTTAAGGGGTAACAGGTATGTGTGTAGGTGTATATGTATGTACCCCATATACATATAGACATATACACATGCGTGCGTGTGTGCACGCGCATACACACACACACACACACACACACACACACGGGTTGTCTGGAAAGTATCCAGCTGTGTAATATGAAAAATACAGGCATTTTTTGGCGGGATTTTTTTCTGGACAGCATGTGTATGTATGAATGCACACACACACACACACACACACACACACACACGTACACACACACTGCACATGTAGCAAGAGAGAGAGACAGATTTGAAAACATCAACCAAGGTCAGCTTTATAAAAATGAAAAGTAATAAAAATGAGGTGAATAACATCTACAATAACAAGAATAAAAAGAAAAAATGATGATAGCTAAGATTTATAGAGGGCTTCATATGTGACAAGTACTATCCTAAGTGTTTTCCATGTATTAACTCATTTAATATTCACAACATCCCTATGAGGAATGTCCCATTTTCAGACGGGAGTTCCAAGGCACACCGTGGTAAGTAAATTGCCTGTGACCTAAGCATTGTTCCTGTCTGATCCATGATTAGGTCCAGGTGGTCTGTTTTTAAGATACTGTACTTCTGAAAACTACTCTAAACTGCCAAGAAGAATATTAGTATAACAATTACCATTTGGAAAACATATTTAAAGATCCTTTCTTAATAGCAATAAAATGTGAAATATTGAAGCATAAATCGAATGTTTAATATGTAGTCATAAATAAATCTATAAAATCATATTAGAGAGAATTTAAAAGAAGATTTGATTAAATGGTTGGATAAACTAGGTTCTTGAATGGGAAGAGAAAATGTTTCAGAATTGTCTATTAACTTTGATTTTTAGATTTAATTTAATTCAAGTCAAAAATCTAACCTGTCTTATCCTTGAAACTTCAGTTATCTTGTATTTCTTTGGAATTATAAGTAGGTGAAAGATTCAGTATTCAAATGAATAATATCAATAACAGTACTCCAGTGTTATCAGATAAAAAAATAATAGTATTGTCGCTACTATAGAAATACAAAACAATAAAATTGAATGGGAAGTATATTATCACAAAGGTAATGAGTTTGTTATTTAGCTCGCTTTTGGTAGGTTGTTACTTGTGATTAACTTCAGTGATAAAAAGTGATTGGTCACTTTACGTAATGGAAAAAGCCAGAAATACATGGGCTCTGATGCAGTGTGCTCAGGGGTTTCCACTTCATTTCTCTGTGGTCCTCCTGACTTTGCCTTCCTCCCATTGTCAGAATGGTCTTCATAGAAGCAGGACGGCTGCCATCAGCACGCAGGGTTCATGCTTTCTTCTTCATTTCAAGGGAACAGTCCAGTTCGGTTTCCACAACTATCAAGCAAATGATCCCAAATATTTTCACTTCAACTGGGTCTTTTATGAACATCGTGACCAGGAGAATACCACACACTGAGTTAGTTTGTACTGAATTAGGGCTAAAGATAATCATGCTGCTTATCTGGCTGTTACGCCAGTGGCTTCCCGAGGGAAAAAATCTCAGTGTGATCAGAATGATAAGATGGAAAGGATATTGAATAGGCAGGGAGCACCAAAATAAAAAAGCACGTGTATGTGCACGTGTGTATATACACACACACACACACACACACACGCATTCACAGGCACACACATACATACATACACACGCACGCACACATACTCACATGCACACACATGTATGCACACACGTGCATACACATGCGCACACACGTATACATACATGCACACATGCATACACGCGCACACATGCACGCACGCACATGCACACACATGCACATGCGCACACACATACATACACATGCACACACACACGCACACATACATACATATATACACATGCATATATATCATATAAAACATAATGTAAACACAAAAACTTGTTTCTTTACTTAAAAATTATACAAGTGATAGACATACTAATGATAAAATCACAACTTTTGTGCTAGGGTAGTATTTTATGAACAATTAACAAGTAAAATAATAATCAATGTTAGTTCTTTCTAATCCTAAGTATTACTTGCTGAGGATTTACTGAAGTTCCAAGCTGTAGTGTCAAAGCAAAGACAGAAGCATAGATCAAGTGAACTGAGAGGATGGTGCTGAAATAGAGAAAGCCACATATGAGCTAATAACAGTGGGTTATATATCAAGCTTTTGATGGCAAGCAAAAAACAAAGCATTTCAAACTGGCTTAAACAATGAAGTGATTTATTACGTCATGTATTTCAAAATCCAAAAGCATTATTATTTTCGTTTTACAAATACAGAAATGGAGTACGAGAGAGTTTAAATAACTTACCTGCAGTCCCATAGTTGTAGATTTAAGGAGATTTAAAGCTATATAATATGTGCCTCCCTAGCTCTTGCTTTTAAGTGTTCTATGTGATTCCATTATCACCTTCTTTACCACTTGGGAGAATTCACTCCAATTTTTATAATACTATACACTCTTCGAGAATAAAAATAATTTTTTTAATTATTTAATTTAAATGAAAATTTTATCTCATATTTTTCAGTTATAGTTGATGTTCAAAATTATGTTGTATTTGTTTCAAATGTACAGTTAGACATTTGTATTATTTATGAAGTGACCCCCCCCCCCGACTTGTCTAGTACCCACCAGGCACTATACATAGACATTACAATATTACTGACTATATTCCCTATTTTGTAACTACCAATTTGTACTTCTCATCTCACTTCTTTTCACCAAGCCCTTCTACCTGCTTCCATCTGGCAACCATCAGTTTCTTCTCTTTATCTCTAAGTCTCTATCTGTTTTGTTTGTATGTTTATTTTTTTCTTTAGATTCCACATATAAATGAGATCATATATTATTTTTCTTTCTCTGATTTATTTCATTTAGCATAATTTTTTATTATGATTTAATTTTGTTTGTAGTAATCGGTCAGTTCAGATTTTCTGTTTCTTTTTTATTCAGCTTTGGAAGATTGTATGTTTTGAGGAATTTATTCATTGCTTCCAGATTGTCTGATTTGTTGGCATATAATTGCTAGCAGTGTCTTCTTATATTCTTTTGTATTTCTGTGGTATAAGTTGTCATTTCTCTTTCATCCCTGATTTTATTTGTTTGGGTCTTCTCTCTTTTTCCTTAATGAGTCTGATTAAATGTTTATCAATTTTATTTATCTTTTTAAAGAACCATTTCTTGGTTTTATTGATCTCTTTTTTAAAAACTCTATTTTGCTTATTTCCACTCTGCTATTTATCATTTCCTTCCTTCTACTCACTTTTGGGTTTGTTATTCTTTTTCTAGTTCCTTTAAGTGTAAGGTTAGATTGTTTATTTAAGATATTTCTTGCTGCTTGAGGTAGGCCAGTATTGCTTTAAATCTCCCTCTTAGGACTGCTTTCACTGTGTCCTATAGATTTGGGGTCATTGTGTTTTCATTTTCATTTGTCTCAAGGTATCATTTGATTTCTTCCTTGATCTTGTTGTTGACCCACTCATTATTTAGTAGCATGTTATTTGTCCTCCATGTGTTTGTATGTTTTTTTGGTGCTTTTTTTTCTTGTAATTGTTCTAGTTTCATACTATTGTTGTTGGAGAAGATGTTTGATACGATTTTAATCTCCTTAGATTTACTGAAAATTGTTTTGTGACCTAACATGTGATATATCTTGGAAAGTGTTCCATGTGCACATGAAAAGAATGTATATTCTGCTGCCTTGGATTGAAATGCTTTAAAAACATCAATTAAATCTATCTGGTCTAGTGTGTCATTTAAGGTCACTGTTTACTTGTTGACTTTCTGTCTGGAAGATCTGTCTATTGGTGTCAATGCTGTTGTCACAGTCCCCTACTATCATCATATGACTCTGGATTTCTCATTTTATGTTGGTCAATATTTTCTTTACATATTTAGATGCTCACAAATTGAATTTTTTAAAGAGGAGATAATAGTAAGATGAAAACAATAAATAACCACTTTACTATCTGACAATGAGATTCCTCTTGAGAGGTTAACTATCTTTGGAGAAATAACTCAAAATACTACCCAAAGTGGGTCAGATTCGTTTCTGAAGTATGTACAGGCATTAATAGAGGGGGCAAATTTATCTATTGAAGAAGAGGAGAAACTAAATATTTGGAACTCCTAAGACCAAGTAGGGGACATAAATGAGAAAAAAGGAGTTTTTAAGGGTAAAAATTGTTATGAGAGACAGAGAAAAGATGAAGGGAGGATCTGAGAACATTCTTGTGGAGGGAACTACATGGTTGAGGGGTGCATGGTGGTGGGGGACTTGCACAATGTGGGGGACCTATAAATTAAATGAAGGTGGTGGCTGAAGACTTTGAAGGTAGTTTGTAATGCTCTGTTGTAAATGCCTTTTTCTGCCTCCTCCCACATCTTGAAATCTTCAGTAATATCATCCATATTCAGAAATGATGTAAATATGCCATATTTTGCCAAACATGATGTCTTCCTGCGTATAATGCGTACCCATATTTTTGGCCCAAACTTTCAGGGAAATCTCTTTTATTTTATTTTTTTTAATTCAAATTCTTATTTGTTTATATTTAGGTACTTGTTTTTTGTATTATAAAGGGATGTTAGCATTTATTTATTAACATTGTAGTACAAGAAATTTTATGTAACAAATAATTGCAAAACACAAGAACAGATACAGGTCCAAGAAATTTTCTGTATAAAATTTTTTTAAATAAAAACTTGTCATATTTCACGGTTTTATTTTGCATGCAGATATTGTTACTGATTTCTCATAAGCATAAATAAAAGAATTTTAAAAAATTATATAGATATGGAATTCGTACTACCCATGTATAACGTGCATCCTTATTTTTCCCTCACAAATTTGGGCAAAATAGTGAGCATTATACACAGCAAAATATAGTATATACCTATTTATAAAGTGAAAGACAGAACTCAGTCTTATGTCTAAATTTTCACCATGGTGTAAAGGAGAGAAGTAGACCTAGAAGCAAGAATTGAAGGCCCAAGGGGTGAGGGTGGGGCTGGACCTTCTAAAAATGTGTCAACAAAATTTTCAGGGATGATTGCAATTGGAAGCTTCTGCCAATTCTAGCTCATCTGAAAATCAGAGAGGCGTCCTGCTGTTCTACAACTTAGGCACGTTTGCAAGTAAATACCAGAGGAAACCAACACAGAGGATTTCCTATAAATGCTCTTCTCTTCCATTTACTATACTTTCAAACAAACTTGGTGGGGGACTCGGACACCCTACTGAATAAATTGTTGGGGATGTCAAATACAAGACTAGATCTCTCTATCCTCAGAAGGTTGACATTCTACTAGAGAATTTCACAATCGTTGTTATTTTACTTATGATTGTGGTTAAGTGCCAAAGGAGAAATACAGCAACTAAGAGACCACTAACTTCTGATAGAGGGCCTGCACTGTTCTCAGGACAGCTACTCTCAAGGGAACTGTTTTGGCTCAACCCTCATTACGGAGTAGGAGGTTAAAGAAGACTGTGAGTGAATGCGGGATAGGCAAACAATTGGATGGCAAGGGGCAAGCCTCAAAGGGTGTAGAGGCCAGTTGTACATATCCTTGCATGCGCTTTAGGAACTTTAGTCTTCATTAGAAGAGTAACGGAAACCATTAAAACGTTTAAGTCCATCAAAGGTGGGAGAAGAGGGGTCCAGCGGTGTGCATGATATGAGCAGAGCTGTATTTTCAGAAGGGTCATTCAGGTTGATCACCCATCCTCAGTTCTTTGCTCTGGACTAGAAGCAACTCCTAAATTGTCCCCACAGCAGGCAGCAAATTGGACCGTTTTAAATTTAGATCTAAAGAGACAGGAGTCAAAATGAACAGCACTCAGATGTGGCTCCTGGTCTCCCATGCTTCAGAGGAAAGAGAAAGGATGAACTTGCTTCATCGGAGGAGAAGTGGAGAGCTCCCAAGAAGGGGAGCACAGCTGCAGGCTGCTTGAATTCCCACCAGCTGTCCTAGGTAACAAACGCTGAAGCTCTCCTCGCACTGAAGGACGACCATTGATGGAACAGTACAGACGTGTAGGCAGCTGTTATCATGGCCCATCACCACCCACTGCAGCCCCCACCCTCCAAACCCTTCTGGGGCTGACTTAACGCATTTGCTTTAAGACATGTTTTCTCTCAGTGATGATTGTAGCTGAGTTGGGGAAAATGACACATAGGCAATTGGGAGGCTTAATGATTCAGAAAAGTCTAGTGTGGGCTGGATTCTGTCTCAGTCAATTCAGACTGCTATAATAGAATACCTCAGACTGGGTCGCTTAAACAACAAACATTTATTTCTCACAGTTCTGGAGGCTGGGAAGTCCAGGATCAAGGCTCTAGCAGATCAGTTGCCTATTGAGGGCTCTCTTCTTTTTTGTAGATGGCCAGCTTCTCCCTGTGTCCGAGACAGGGGGTAGGGAGAAGAGACAGAGAGAGAGGGACAGAGAATGAGAATGTACCTTTCCTGTTTCTTCTTATAAGGGCATTAATCTCATTCCCTAAGGTTTCACAATCAAAATCTAACTACCTCTCAAAGACCCAATTCCAAATTTAGACTTCATATGAATTTTGGAGGGGTGGGTGTTACACAAACATTTGGTCCATAGCAGTGAGATCTGGAGAAGCATTATTAATTTGCCTGGATAAATGATTTACTTTCTTCCTTCCTGCCTTTTTCTTTAGTTCATTATTTTTTCTTTTTCCCAGGCCTCACTTTAGAGGAAGGATCATATATTCCTTTAGAGGAAGGATCATATATTCCTTAAACATAGTTAAATTTTTTATAATAAATGCAAGTTGAGGGGCCCAGGAGAATAGCTCAGGATTGCATAAACATCTGTCTTTCCCATTCTGAGAAACCAGGGGTTTCTGTAATGGTGCAATGATGAATGTCTTACACTATCAGAGACTAGGCTTACACTGTATCCCCTGTCCCCAACATGGGCAAGAGAGACTGCACATTCAGACTTTCTGACTTCAGGGTCTTTGACATCTATATCCATTTCTGCCACTTAGAACAAACATTAAATATTAGTTCCTCTGTTCCTTCCTCCCTCCTTCTCTCCTTCCTTCCCCGCCTCTCTCCCAACTTCCAACTTCCTTCCTTCCAACTTCCTTCCAACTTCCTTCCAACTTCATTCCTTCTGTCTCCCTCCCTCCCTCTCTCTCTCCCTTTCCTTCTAATTGTCTCCAAATTCTACATTTTCCCTCTCATACCTATTCACAACCATCCAAACTCATAGCACAGAGTAGATTCAGAAAGTCCACATCGCTTCCAAAATATTTTAAATAACTAGGAGAGTAGAGAGAGGACAGATAATTCCAGGATTTTTTGCAAAAAGTAGAATTCAAATGGATAGCAGACTGTGGAGAGAAAGGAAGGAAGGTGAAAGTCAAAAGGGCAGGAGATAGTGATTATCCATTTTATCCAGCGCTTCCTGATATTTGAATAATGGACTACTGGCAGCAGATGGGGAGAGGGAATGATGCTTGTTAAAAATGCAACTCCTCAGTTGCACCTCAAATATGCTAAATTAGAATTTTTATGAAGGTTGTTGCTAGGAGTTTGTTTTTCATAAGCTCCCGAGGTGATGCTTATATACACATATGTTTAGGGACCAATAACCTATAGTACTTCTCCAAATAAGCTGATTACAGTAATTACCAATGCTGCTTATTAAATGTACACAGATTCCTTCACTCAAGATTCAGATTCATAAGTCAGAAAACTGTGTCTTGGAGTCTGGAAATTTGTCAAGTCCCAATGAGCCCCTGGATACTTCTTAAAACACTGGAAGTTTGGGAAACAATAGTAGAGGTTGGGATGGCAGTAGGAGGAGAGAAATGTGGTGATAAGGCTGAGTGGCATGTTCCTTAACCTGGTGGCTATTTGCATCTAACTGTGGTTTGTCAACAGGGTTATGATCGGGGCTGTTTTTAAGAACCCAAGTTGGTAAATTTTCCTGGGAGAGGGTTAACCCATTGGGTTAACTTCACATTGAGTAACAGACGTGGATCTTACTCTCCTATAGGAAGCTACTGTTTTTCGGTAATCTCTTCCATTTGTGTAGCAGTCTAAGGCATGCACTGATCCTCAGACTATATAGCACTGGAAGTTAAACAAGGCATATCTTAAAGCTGATGCTCAGAAAGACGACTTGAATTTCCTAAAGACGTCAGCTAATAGATGTCACAAAAAAGGTCATAATTTGACTCTTCTGTCCCTGGGTCTGTACTATTATTCCTAACTTTTTAACTTCAGTAGAATAAGAGAACATATCAGCTCCTCTGCCAGAAAGGTACAAGGGTTCTTCATGGTCAATACACAGGCTTACATTGTAGTATCAAAACTTTGTCTTCATGCTGTCCTTTGAGACAGATGGCTACTTTTCATCTTTCTGTTTTCCAACTAAGTATACTTCCTCCTCATTCACTCACCTGAGTTTTCACCATTCTTGTGAAATCCATTCGTGGAACTTAAATCTGTGTTTATTTATATGTTGGATTCTTGTCTGGTCCCCCATTAACATTTTTTATGTTCTGGGTTGTGAGTGGCTATGTTATGAATTCCTTCACAGATCTAAAATTTAATACGTAAGGTCAGACAATTAATTCCATGAGCTCATCCTAGAAAAAGTGCTACATAACCTTATGAGACCTTACCAAGTTGTTGGTACAGTGCTACCAATGTAAGTGCATGGTGGCAAGTTAACGAACTTAATTGTCAGATTTGGGGCATGATGACAGCTCTGATGGCCCTTCCAGGAAAAGAGTTCCAAAATTGCTCTGAGGGGTGGACTAGGTACTGGTGTCGGTACATGGCTTCCCAAGGAGAAAATGTCGAAGGTGACCATAGCGATATTCAGCAATGAGATACGAGTAAGTAGCACTTTTTCTAGGATGAGTTCATGAAATTATTTGTCGTAAATTAATATCTGATATACCTCTCCCTTACCTTTACAAGTAAAGGGATTTCTAATCAACAGATTCATCTCTTTTCTTGGTGCTGTTTCAATTGGTTGTATGGAGTGAGTTTCGTATGTTTACTGCCCTTCTTTGAATAATAGTTGAATTTTTCCACATGTATCCTATTCAAACTGCAAGGGAGGCCCCAGTTCTCCTGTGGCAGGATGGGCTGTGCACTCCTGTGCCCCTTCCTTTCCCCTCTCCATCCCTTTTGTGATTTTATAAATGCTAAAATCACAAAAAGTCTTGTCAAGCATCCGGCTCTCCTTCCCTGGGCTTTGCATTTTCCTATCAGTGAAAGGCAGCCTACTGGAGAAAGACCTTCCTCCCTTATCAAACTGCCTCCTTCAGCATTCAGCCATAATAGCCACCCTTCCCCATCTTCGCTAGCACTTTTCTCAGAATGTTTAGGGCTATTGTAATAGATTCTCATCAGAGAGCCTGAATGGGGAACTCATTAGCTTTGTGAGCCCGCATATGTCCAAAGAGAGTTTCTGTGTAATCCCAACCATTTTCTTTTGTTTGTTCTTTATGTTGCATTCTCATTGACTGTGCTTGATTACCCTGGAATCATTACCTCACAGGGAACTGGAAATAACCCTTGAAGGGATCCTCCAGCCCAGACCCCAGGGAGGAGCAACATAAGAGTTCCTCTCCATCTCCAATGGCTCTGTTTCTAATTAATGATAGTCTCGATGTTGCTTTTAGAGTTTCTTACTCCACTTAAAACATCAGCTCCTCAAGGAAAGAGAACTACTTAAAACCTTCCTCGTGAGTTCTGGTTCCTGTCATCCCTTTGCAGCTTCA
Organism: Lyroderma lyra; assembly: GCA_004026885.1. Lineage (NCBI taxonomy): Eukaryota > Metazoa > Chordata > Mammalia > Chiroptera > Megadermatidae > Lyroderma > Lyroderma lyra. Next base: position 287,160 of record PVJL010000931.1, read on the forward strand.
TCCTGAATTTTGGACTAGCCCATGCTCTAGCTACCATCAGAGTCAAAGGGTGCCACAACTTTCTAAAATATTTCTTTACACGTGTAGTAGTTCCCTGTTCGCAATAGCAACATTACAGATTTTCTTATGCTAGCTCAGACTTTTTTTCCTGAGAGTCAAGATGTTTTAATTACAGTTCTAAATTCTCTAGTGCAAAAGTCATAGCAATTGCCTGGCACATAGTAGGCTCTTCCTACTTGGAAACACCCCTTCTCTTTCTGTTGGGGCTCTAAGATGTCATTATTTCACTATTTGAATGAAATTATTATGGGGAAGCACGGTAGACATTTAAATGACCCAAATAGAGTGAGAAAAACCATGTCAGGGTGACTCAGACATAAAACTGTTAAGACTTGGATCCAGGAAGAAAATGATTTGATTGGTGACTTGAGATCATAGCCCGGTGCTAATGCTGTGACTTCTATTACTGTTACTTCTACAATTTCTACTCGTGTTTCTGTGACGACTGTCACTGACAAGAACTGAATGCACCCTGTGAGCCACGCACACTGCCAGCTCTTAATGTGCATTATTTCACTTGTTTCTCCAACAATCCCCATTAACTCGGCTTTAGAAGTGAGGAAAATTAGGCTTGGGAAGCTTAAGTAAATTGACCAAGATCACAAGAAAGAAGGTAAGAAAGCCAAGATTTGAACCAAGACAGTCTAACTCGAGTGCATGTCATTGGTCAGCATCACCCCACCTGAATACTCAGTGCTCTCTTTTTCTGCCCCCCCCATACCCCCCTTGCTCTAAATACCACGGAGAGTCCATTATGCCAGACTTCAAATTTGAATGGGTCATAGGAGTGAAAAAGAAAATGATGGTAATGGAAAAATATCGGAGGTTTTCATTGATCAGAAGGACAAGGGTTAAGTGGTCATGTCAGATGTTTGAGGCAAACAATTACATATAAATGTATGTTTGAGGCAAGAACCTGGGAACTTGTATGCTAATTCTTACCATCACTTACCATCTTCTAGTGAGCAAAGCTATATCTCCATCCTCAAGGATCTTATCGTTTAGCTGGGGAAATGGGCAGTAAAATGTGGATAATCCAGAAGTACTTCCTGTGACTGGGTACGTGGAACGCTGATAGCTCAGAGGGGCCCACCTAAATTGTAGCGATTATGGAAAACTGTCCAGAGGAAATTCAAGCTGGGCCGATTACCTGTACAATGAATATGAGGCAGGCAGGCTCAAGAGCACGGTGCATGTTAAGACACCAATCCAGGGCACGGAATCGCTGTAGGAAGTGTCTGAGCATTTCTCCAAGTTCAAAGTGTAAGTGGTCAACTGCAAAACGAGATGCAGAAGAGGAATGTCTCATGTCCCTAAAGCAGGTACATAGTACGCTCTAGCAAATTGCACGTGCTCTGTAAACATCACTGCCTCCCTCCCGTGGTAAAGGCTAATAAACTGACACTTGGGGGACGTGGATTTTTGTTGTAACTAACAGTAGGATTGGGGGAGGCTTATGCTAGTTAGCTACTGCTGCCTAGTCTATACCACCCCAAACACTGCAGTATGAAGGAATCAACCATTTTATTATGCATATGGATTCTGTTGGTCAAGAAATCAGCCCAGATACTCATACAGATTGGTAAATTAAGCTGATTGTTGGTTAAAATGTAGCGTCAGCTTGGAGACAGACAACCACACTTTGGGTTTCTGTCTCAGCCCTACTGCTTACCAGCTATGTCACATCCACCTGAAGCCTCTGTTTCATCATTTGAAAAATGGGAATAAGAAGAATAACCATCTTTTAACCTTGTCATTTTGAGGATTAAATGGGTGATGAATGAGCGAATTATGTAACTCCCTTAGCATTGTGTTAGTAAATATCCAATAAATGTTAGCTATTATTATTTTTTAAAAGTTCAGCCAGAAAATACTGAAAATATTGTTTGCTTTGTGAGGTTCAGGGTCTTATCTGGGAGGACTTGAATAGTTATAGGGTGGTAACACCTAGAGTCTATATATATTTTTTTCTTTCTGGTATGTCTGGGACCTGGGCAGAGGTGTCTCCAAATCTAGTCTTAACTGGAATTGTGGACCAGATAACATGTATGTGGGCCTCACCATGTGGTTTGGCCTATTTGGAATATGATTGTTGAATTCCAAGAGAGAATATTCCAAAAGGGAACATGCAAGAAGCATGTGAGATGACAAATACTTTTTGGCACTTCTGGAAATTAAAATCTGTTAAAAGACCATTCCAGCAGGGAAGTTTATTTTAAAAACAAACAAACAAACAAACAAAGGCACAGAGCCTGAATAGACTTACATGCCTTAGTTTATTTAGATAAGCATGGGACCTGGCCACCATACGAACTAGGATTTCTTTGGGACCAGCAGTTGTGTTTTATTCACCATTGCACTCCTGAGTCTGTTGCAGTGGCTGGTACCTAACAGATGCCCTATAGACAACTATTGAGTAAATAAGCAAATTCATTCAAGCTCTGTTGAAATAATGCCAAATAGTGAACACATGTATAGAATACTACATTATCTTTCCCAAGAATTCTAAAAAAAAACCAAAACAAACAAGCAAAATCAAAAACCAAACAAGAAAAAACAAAACATGGCCTGACTTGGGTATAGACTTTCTCTTCAAAACGAGTTACTAATGGTGGCATTTCCAATACTGTGACATCAGGGTAGAAAAGGGAAAATATTTATGAACCAAAGACTTTTCCAAAACTCCTATCCCTCAAGGTCCTATCCTTTTTTCCTTGGAGGACTTACTCTAGTACAGAAAAGCAATATAATTTCTATCTAAACAATTAGATACTTCTACTGGTTTGTGTTGTCGCTTTGACTTGGAAGATTCACTATATACTTAAAAATGTGGAGCCCGACTGGTAAATTTTTGGCCACTGACTCGTTATGTGACCTTGAACCCAAGGTATGACTTTGACATCAGCTTCCTCATCTCTTAGTACAGCTTACAGCTAGAAGACGCAGCCACAAATGAACAAAATTTTCTTCTAATGTAACAACACGGGGAGCGTTACAAAAATAATGTATGATGATCCTAAACACCTTCTCCCTGTGCCTAAATGCTCTCTTGACCGTAAGTCATGTCTCCCTGGAAGACGTATTTTTCTCTCTCAGACAATCAGAATATATATGTAGTAATTTGTACCTTCACTGCATAGCAGCTGGGAGAATTTGATGCCAATAACTTTTTTTTTTATTTGCTAATATCATTTGGCTTTCTCCCGAAATGAAATTTAAAATGAAACAGTTTGGCAATCCACATTAGCACCATCTAGCAATAGTCCCATGTTGGTTCCACCGCAGTTTGATAATTTACAGACTCATTGGGCTGAAAGGGACTTGGCAAGCTGATCTATTTCAGTGGTTCCTAAAGCTGGCTGAACATCAACCCTTAATGGGAACCTTTAAAATATACAGATTCCTGGGCATAAAACCCTCCTGATCAGTAGGTTAGAAACTGCACTAGAAAGTTTAATCTTGACAAAACTTTTCAAATAATTCTGGTCATAAACTAGGATTTGAAATCACTGCTTTAATCTATATCTCATCTTCAACTGAAACCCTGAGAGTAATTTTATTTGAATTTTTTAATATGAAAATGTTCATTCGCTTATTCATTCATTCATTCTTTTATCCGAGTAAAGAACATGCTGCAATAAAACCCTCCATCTCCCCCACTGGCAGTGTTCAGACCTGTCACAGTAGTCGGGATGTGCTGGGATCCCTTTTAGAGACAAGAGGCTTGAAGAGGTTCTTCCAAGCACAGGTGCTTCCAGAAGTTTACCATCAGCAACATTTCCTCTCCAGTAAATCCCTGACTATGAGATCACTCTCCTTCTCTTCTAAACTCTAGGTTTAAGTTTGCTGGTTCCCCTGGACTCTGGTACTTTCCCTAAAGCAAGGATTTTGTCAAACTTTGCTAATGTCCATCTCTCTTAAGTGTATCACTCTTTCATCTCATAAATCATAGATTGAAAGAAAACACATGAGATTATAATAGCACCCCATTACAAACTCCTCAGTGATTTCTCTCCTTTTGTGAAGAAAAACCAGACTTCCAACCGTGTCCCCGTGCCTCTGCATGATCTTGCTCCTGCTGGCCTTTTTGACGACATTGCATCTCATTTTCCATCTTGTGCTCTAACTTCAAAACCTCCATTCTGTTCTGTGAACGTAAAACTTCCTGCCTGTGGACTTTGATTTTTATGATCTTGGTCTGCCTTGGATATTTTTCTTTATTTTTTTTTAGTTCATTTTTATTGTTAGACTTATTGGGGTGACATCTGTTAGCAAGGATTACATAGGTTTCAGGCATACAATTCTACAGTGCATTGTCAACTTGTTGTATAGTAAGTTCACCACCTAATGTGACTTCTCTTTCCATCACCTTATATTTAGCTTCCCCCCCCATCTCCCACCCCCTCCCCTTTCTCCCCTCCGTGACCCACTCATCCCCAAATAAACATTAAACTTTTGATTGTGTCCATGGGTTGGTTGGTTGTTTGTTCATTTCTTTTCTCTTTGTTGCTTTCAGTTTTATATTCCGCATATGAGTGAAGTCATACAGTTCTTTGTTTTTTCTGTCTGGCTTATTTCACTAAGCATAATGATCTCCAGGTCCATCCATTTTTGTGGCAAATGGCAGTATTTCATCTTTTCTTGCAGCTGAGTAATATTCCATTGTGTATATACCACAGCTTCTTTACCCAGTCATCTGTCGCAGGGCACTTTGGTTGTCTCCATGTTTTGGCCACTGTGAACAGCGCTGAGATGAATATTGGGGTACATAAGTCTTTGCAGACAAAGGTTTTTAAGTTTTTTGGGTAGATCTCCAGAAGGGGGATTGCTGGGTCAAATGGTAGCTCCATTCCCAATTTTCTGAGGAGCTTCCACACTGCCTTCCACAGTGGTGGTACCAATTTGCATTCCCGGATATTTTTCTTATATACATATTTTATCACATCTGTCACTCTCCAGTTTATCACCCAATATATTTCCTTTGGAGCAGCAATCAGAAGCTGTTATGCTTTGTTTATTAATGTGTCTATTGTCTAAGTCCATCAACATAATAGAATATATGCTTCCTGAGGACAGGAAGAATACCCAGCTCTCAGCAAATGTTCAGTACATATTTGTTGACTGAGTAACCTAGTGTTGTGGGTTTCCCTTGTCGTCAGGTTCTGCCGAAATCAGAAATCACTTCTTGTCTAATTTGCAGTGTCATCATAAACTCTACTTTCTTGGTACATCTAGTCAACTGAAGAGTTCCAATTGTATGTAATCATAGTGGCTCATAACTTAATGTAATCATCTTGCTAACTAATCTGAATCCTTCTTTCTCCAAAATAAAGTCACATTTTTCTTGTACTGACAAAAAGGCAGTGGCACATGTAGAGTGTATTGTGAATACTATTTTTAAATGTCACTCTTGGCTTTCAGCATCAAAGTCACCACAGCAATTGGATGAACCACCTAATGAAGATATACTATCATTTCATTATTTGTACACAGCAAACATATATTTTTATGAACTACCATGTCTGGAGGCGTGGAGAAAGTTTTTAACCTTTTCATAGTGAAGTTTATATGATTATAAACTTGAAGCATGACACTGTAGAAGCACTGGGTGAGGTTGTGGGTTGGAGTAATTATTTCACTCTGTGCGATACTGGAAATGTTATGTCATATATCTGAGCCTAAATTTTCTTCTCAATAAAAGGGAAATAAAACCTAACCCATGGAGTTACTGTGACATTCGGCATCCAGACAAAGTTCTATGTGTGGATATATTTTATAAGTACCAAAACATTATTCAAACGTAAGGGAATATCATACGAATGGTAGTTACTAGTCATTCATGTAAAAACGATTAATTGAACACCTAGTATGAGTAATCTTTGTGCTCAATGCAAGAGACATAGTAAAAAAAAAAACAAAAACAAAAGCATGGCTCATGTCCTCATGGAGCTTTCAGACTAAGAAAGTGACAAATGTTAAGTATTCCTGTAAAATATCATCATTAATTTTGATAAGCATTATGAAAAAATATAACATAAGGTTATCAGACATAATATTGATTTACTTATCAATAAATAATAACAGTTATAAAATTGATATTGTCAGTATAATCCTCTATTATGCAAACATTACCCTATTAAATTTCTCATTCTCTAAGACAGTGGTTCTCAACCTTCCTAATGCTGCAACCCTGTAATCCAGTTCCTCATGTTGTGGTGACCCCCATAAAATTATTTTTATTGCTACTTCATAACTGTAATGTTGCTACTGTTATGAATCGTAATGTAAATATCTGATATGTGTTTTCCAATGGTCTTAGGTGACCCCTGTGAAAGGGTCATTCAACCCCCAAAGGGGTCGCGCCCCACAGGTTGAGAACCACTGCTCTAAGGAGATGAGAAGAAGTAGTTGACATCTGAAAAGGGGAATAGCAGTATGCACTAAGTATTGTCTAATATGTTAGAATTGTTTCCATGTCCAAATTATGCAGTTCAGGGAGGACTGGAAGACAAAGAAATTTCTTTTGAGAAAATACATATATGAGCTCCCAGTTCCATCTGGAGTACCATACTAACACTGGAATTTTACCCTTATTAATTTTCACTCACCTCTGTTCTTTCATAAGAGCATCTGTATTCTAAAGAAGCTGATATAATTTCCTTCATTTATTTATCATTACCATTGTCTTCAACAAGAAGTTGTAATATTCTTCTAATTCATGTCTGTGTTTTTAGTATTTCTTTTTCCAATATAAGTGCTATCTCCTTTTAGGAACCACTTGGTCAATGTATGTAAGTCATAAAAGCAGTTAGAAATTTGACTGCACCATGCTTGAGAAAAAGACAAAAATGCCTACCAAATTCAGAAGTCAAATAATAAATGAAGAAATTATCCAAAACACACAATAGAGAAAAATGGCTGATATTGTCAGTATAATCCTCTACTATGCAAACATTTCAAGAGCAAAGAGCTCTTGAAAATCAATAAGAGAAAGATAAATGACCTAATGAAAAATGGGCAAAGAATATGAACAGACAGTACACAGAGAGAATCATATGGCCAGCCAATAAACATGAAAAAGAGCACAATATTACACATAATTACAGGAAGTCAAATTAAAATTTTAATGAAATGCCATTTGTCATCTACCAGAATATCAGCATTTGAGAATAATATATATTGATAATGATTAAGAATATCAGATCTCTCATTGACTATTGATGAGGTTGTAAACTTGTAAAAAATATGGAATGTTTAAAAAAAAGGTCAATCTGGTTTTAGCAAAACTTTAAAAATACATACCCTTTACCAGAGTAATTTTCTTAGATTATATCTTACTAATTTACTTACATTTGCTTATTTATGAAAGTATGTATGTGGTTTAAAAAATATATTTGTTAACAACATAAATGCCCGTCAACAGAAATTTGATTAACTAAATTTTCTACAAAAATGTGCATTGGGTTTTTTGTGAAAGTGCCCAACAAGGACACATTTTTCTCTTTCCTGAGTCCAAAATCAACTGAAAAATAAGACAAGAAATAGCATACGTGGAAGCCAAAGTATCTCCTTTAAAAGACCCATAAAGCTATGTTAGAGAATGTGGCTTGTATCTATGGGCAGATTGGGTTTCTAGAACACACACTGTGCTCTGGACCATTATGACTCCTGCAGGGACACTTCCCGGGTCATGCTCGCTGTGGTAGCACTTTCCAAACTGAAGAAAGGAAGCTGACACAAGTATGTGCAATTCATTCTTCTCAAACTGACCAGTCACGTAAGCAATCCCATTTTGGTAAAAAACAAAAGAGATGAGCAAGCAAAACAGAAAAAAAAACACCTAAGTCTATACAGCACAATTTGAGCAATTCAAATTCTTCTGGGAAGATGACCAATGCCTATTAATTGGTTGCATTTGTAGAAAGTAGATCAAGGACTTGGGGCAACTATTATTCACTTTATATCTGCTGTATTCTGCAGATGTTTTTATTATATGCAGATACTATTTATAATAATCATAAAACAAACATAAACCATTTGTCAGTGCCTGAGGTTGCTACGGATGAAAAAATGCTAATTCCTTTTCACTCATTTGCTTCAAACCTCCCCACCAACCTTGTCTCCAGCTAACACCTAGATGTAAAGTGTGACTACCACCAAATATTTACATTACCCTTGCCAAGGTTATTTGATCAGTTGACAAAACACTCGCCTCATCAACTCGGCCTGTCAGAAAAACACTCTCAGAAGTCACACTCCTAGGACACTGTTGGCCAAGAAGATTGATAGAACCTTTCTCAAGAATGACATAGCTCTATCTCTCAGTAATTTTAAAGGTGTCCTTTAACCTGGCAATTCCAATTTTAGGAATTTATCCCAAAGCAATCATCATGGATGTAAATAAAGACTTAGTTTCTGAGATGATCATTGGAATGTAGTTTTTAATCCAATAACATTATTAATACTAAATGTCCAATGATAGGAAATTGTCTAACCAAGGTACGAGACATTCCTACAAAGGAAACCTTTCAGTCATTACAATGATAGAGAAGAATGTACCATACATGACCTGGAAAGATGTTCACAACACATTCTTAAGTGGAAAATACATAGGTATGAATATAGTGTAAAATACACGTTTATTTTTGTGTATAAAATCTAAATAGGAAAAGGTATAAAACACACACTAAACTATTAATGGCAGTTATCTCTGTATGATAATGACCTAATTTTCATTTTATTTTCTTAGTAGCTATATTTTCTCAAATAAACATGTATTACTCTTTTACTACAGGGAATTAAGCAATAAATACATATGCCTATATGCCTATACAAGGGCTGTCCAGAAAGTATCCAGCCATATTATACAAAAAATAGAGGCATTTATGGCTGGATTTTTTCCAGACTGTGTGTGTGTGTGTGTGTGTGTGTGTGTGTGTGTGTATCAGTATCAGAATGTATACTATATACCAACATATCATATTGGTATATATACCAATTTCAAGACCCAGCTAAGGAGTCATCTATTAAGGGAAACCTCTCCATCTCTCCCAATTGTAATAATTTCTTACTTCCCTAGACACTCCCTCCACAAGTGTTTAGACCTTCTTACTGTGTGTATGACTCCTACCCTGGGCTGAAAACTCCTGATGGTAGGGACAGGTCTTCTCTAAGAGGGAAACCTGCATAGCTCCGAAGAGCAGTGCAAGGCACATACATTCACGATGATTGCCTGTTGACCTGAGTGGAATTACCAGTATTGGGTTTATGTTAAAAAGGCTGCAAAATGATTGCCGGCAAAACCATAGATATAGGCCATGTTAGCTACTGAAATAACCCACTGGGAGGAAAAAGGAAAACTGTTACTTTGAAGAGTTGTTCAGTTTCTGCTGAATGTGATTACATTTGGATGGACACTGCGATCCATATTTGAAGACTGCCAAACACAATTGCAAGAAGGCACCCAGAAAGGCTCTCTATACCTTGAGGCAATGGCATGGCACAGAAAAATCAGGTATCAATGAAAAGGTTCACTGCGGAGAAAGTTCTGAGTTCCCCAACAATCCACACCCTGTAGGAATCTGGAGTCACTGATGAACAGCCTGGTGATCTAGACCTGCTCTCATTCTCACTCTCTGGGGGAAATAAATGCTGCAAGAGGAGCCCTGGCAGTTTCGTGCCTCTCTAGGACTTGTTAAATTTCTCTCTCCCTCTTCTCCTACCTACCGAAATCATAAGTGCTGATGCTTTATGTTCTGTCTTGTAAATGAAGCCTGTTATTATCATTGAGATAGTGTTCTTACGGCATAAATAATGAGCTCAAACAGGGGAAGCGGCGTTGGGTGGAATTACTGTCTGAGCTGAGATGGAAATAATCAATATGTCCTCACTTACAAATCTCATCTGCATGTCAACTCCATCCTGCTGGCTGTCTCCCTACAGATTCATTTCACAGGAGGCCCAATAAAACATGTGGGTGGCATTGATCTGTTTTATTCATAGCCAGACACAGAAATGCATCATCTGAAATTAATAGGAGGGCTTGTGTTTATAACCCAGTTCAGAAGGAGTCGCTTGAAATGCAGACCATTAAGAAAGGACTCAACTACCCAGCAAGAGAGATGACCCTAGGGACCAAGAATCAGAGACCCTTCTTTGAAATCCTCTGTGATGTCACACCTGTTCTCACTCTTCACTCTTAAGGATTTTGCATCCTGGATTCTGCATTTACTCATTAGAACAGTTTCTTAGAACAACCCAAGATGCTATAATCTGTTTCCAGATATTTTCCCCAATTCTACCTGTCCTTTTTTTTTAATTCTGTGCAAAATGAGTACTAATGCATAATCTCATAGAAAGAGAAAGGAAACTTAGAAATCATCTATTTCAATCTTGTTTCTAATCATTACATATGTCCACATTACAATGGTCAACCACTCTGATTGAATAATTCCAGGTGAGGGAAATACACTTCTTTATAGCACCACCCCATTTAAAAAAAAAGAAAGAAAGAAAAAGAAAAACAGTTTAGAAAGCTTTGGTTTTTAGAAAGTTGTAATAAAAAAATTATTCCCTTGGTATTTCTAGGGGAGATAGTTCTTTTCCCTGAAGTCACCTAGAGTAGCCTGCAACATTCCTTGTGTACTAGCATTTTAAGAATATGATATACAGAATAAAGAAACTATCCATAAATGGCCTGTAATGACCTGAATGATATAGGCAGTCTTGCTTACCTCTTTGGTCTGGCATGTACTGTTCTTTGTCCTTGCAGTCACTTCTTAGAACATATCATGCTCCCTGTTACCTAGACCCCGCCCTCACTGTTTGCTCGGGTAGCATACACTCATCTTTCAGACCTCAGATCAAATGTCCTCTCTTATGGAGATTTCAGTGGTTCTTCCAGGCTAGATGAAATCCCTCTGTCCTATACTTTAATCCTATCAAATATATTTCTTTATAGCTCATGCTGCATTTTTAACTAAATGCTGTACTTTGAGATAAGTATAAATTCACATGTACTGATAAGAAATGATTACAGTGAGGTTCTTTGTCCCCTTTACCAAATTTTACCCAAAGATCAATGATACAAACTCCAAAGCAGATTGCTATATCTCAAGAAATGTTAACTTTATTACAATTATTATTTTTTAAATTATTATCCAAGAACTTAAATTTTATCTTGTGTGCCAGCAAGGACATAAAGGGAATTGTACTTTAGAAAGGTTACCTTACCAAAAATGTGGAGAGTGGATTTGGAGGAGATAAGACTGCCTACAAAAAGACCAGTTAGGAAGCTCTTTCAGTGACCCAGAGGAGGCGTCTTACCGATAAACTTCCTGGAGTGCTCACAGCGCAACTTCATGACTTAGAAATGCATTCAGCACATCGTGGGTTCTCAAAATAATTGATGAATGAAGGGAGGGAAGGAAGTAAGGAAGTGACAAATCTGAAAAACTTCCAGAGAATATAAGCTTGTAAAATCAAAGTATAATGTGCACCCAGAATTGGTCACATATTATGACCCTATAGTTTCATGATTTTTCACACACTGAACAAACCCATACAACCATCTCCCAGATCAAGAAACAGAAAATGATCTCCACTCCTCAATCTCTCTTTTGTGTTCTCTCTGTCACTACCGCACCATAAGGAAACCATTGTCCTGACTTCCAGTAGCATACATTAGACATGCCTTTAAAAAAAAAAAATCTTTATACAAATGGAGGCATGTAAGTATACACTTATTTGTGTCTAGTCTATTTCTTTTGCTCAATTATTACTTTCATGAGAGTGATTCAAACTTCCTTGTAGAATACTGGATCTTTCTTGATGCTGTATAATATTCATTTGTATTAATATACTCAAGTTAGAATTATTTATTCTGTTGGTTGTCACTTTGATAGTTTCCATTTTGGGGCTGTGATTGGTAATATTTAAATGAGCATTCAAGGACTTGTCTTATGGTGAACATAGGAATGTATTTCTGTCCAGTGTGTACCTAAGAGTTCAGTTACTAGGTTACAGGTTAAATATACAAAGTCTGGCAGAAGTTACGTCCTTTTTTATGAGCTGGTAATCTATACCAAATCTTTTATTACAAAATCGTAAGTATGTAATTCTGTAACATAACAATATTTTAACTACTTAAAAAATTACTTCTGCTGTACCCTGTATATTCACTTTTGATAGATACTGACCATGTCCTAAAGTTTCCCTTCTAATTTATATTCCCACTAGCAGTGCATGAGTATTTTAATCATTCCACATTCTTAAGAATAGTCACCATATTTTTGGGTTCTTTGGTTAGTTTGTTTTTAATCATTATGGTATCTGTGATCCACTAAGATGTTAATTAGTATTTCCCTGATTACTAATAAAATTGACCAAATTTTCTTGTTTACTGGCCACACCAATAACTTCTTCTGTAAAGTAAAAATTCACATTCTTATATTGCCTGATCTGTCTCTTTTGTCTCTTATTTATTCATAGATGTATTTATAGGCCATAGTAGGAAATCCTTTATTGGAAATAAATGTGCCAATTGACTTCTCCCACAACAGTGTAGAGCTTGTACTTTTTTATGGCTATCTTTTGTTGAACAGAAGTACTTAATTTTACCATAGATCAACCTATATATTTTTTTCTCTGATAGTTGTTTTATCTTTGTGTTTGAAATTTGTTTTTACCTATTCAAGGTTTAAAAAATGTTCTCCTATAATTTCCTCAAAAATCTTTATGGTTTCCTCTTCACTTTTAGGTCAGTAATCTACGTGAAATTTAATTTTGTGTAAGGTATGAGGTAGGAGTTAAAGATTGTTTTCTTCGTGCTATCCAATTGATCCTCCACCCTCTTTTGGCAAGATCTTATTTCTCCCAACACTGTAATGCCATCAAGGTAGTGAATTAGGTTAATCGTATTTTTGAAACTATTCTCTTCTAATCGTCAGTTGATCTAAAAATCACCACCGTTTTGCATGTTGGAGGAAACCAAGACTTTGGGAAGTGACCAGGGTGGGATTTGTTGGTACCCCCAGGAAAGTCCTCAGTTTGCAACAAGTCCTGAAGACTGGCTTTGAATGCAACAGACAGTTGAAGCTTCTGTTATTTTAACATTCTTGGAATGATATCTGTTTGAAAGCTCCATGCAAATGGCTGCAATTTCATTCACAAAATGTGTGAGAAATATGTATCTTTGAATTTTTCTGAGAACACATAGGTTAGGCTCATTTTTTCCATGCATCATTAGGCATAATGTGTTCATTCTGATGGTTGTTGGAAATCAAAGCTCAGCCGGGTCGCAGAGAATAATGGTCAAGTTCGTCGTTCTTTCAGAGAGCAGGGGTCTGGTCCAGTGTGAGATAAGTGACAGAGACGTCTAAAAGCAGGGTGCCCAATTTCCCCAGCGTACAATGAAGGTAATAAAAAAATCTGTATGTGTGTGTATATGTGCACACACATGCACACACATATATCTTTAAGCTAATTAATAATTAAAGAACCAATCCATAATTCCCTCAAGTAATTATAATTGCAAAATTTAAAAAAGCATGTGTGACAGCACATTAAAATGTTAAAAACGCCTTTGCATAAAGATATCATTCTGATGTGCTTCTCCCCTCCTCACCCTATTTTGTGCTGGATCTTTTAAAGCCTTTAACTGAAGGTGATGTACAATTAAATAGTAGTAAAGTGATGCAAGGAAGTTGACCATGGCCTCCACTTCATCCATAAATTTCTAAGGAATTCATTCTCAAATTTTCACACACAGCCTCCCTGCATACGCGGACTCCTCTGGGCATCAGGCTGCTCCCCCATGGATGGTACCAAACTTGAAGACATGATTAAAATCATTACTTTTACATGTGAATCATTTTTTGTTTTTTCTCTTTGTGTTATGTTTACCTCTCTTTCCCCAGAGTTCCATTTTTGAATTAGGGAAATGGAATTTTTGTAAAGGATGAACAGAGGCAAAAAGGCATGCGATTCCATATGGACACTTAGCCTCTGGTCTTTCCCATCACAATTCATCTCAAGGCAGGGATCTCCGTGTCACGAAGCATTCGCGTTTCAGTGAGGGGAGAGGTGGTGATTTCTCTTTCCCTGTCTCTCTCTCAAGTTTTTATTTTGAAATAGAGATTCAAAGCGAGTTACAAAAGTAGTACAAAGGATTCCAGGAATCCTTCACCCAGTTGCAACCTGCAATGGTAACATCTTATACAACTCCAGTACCATATCAAACCAGAAAATCACCATTGGTATAAACTTGTGTAGAGTACACACCTTACTCAGTTTTCACCAGCTCTGAGGCACTCCTATGTGTATGTGTGTGTGTGCGGGGCAGCGGGGGAGATTCATGTGATTTAATCTTGTGTCTAGTGCATGTAGCCATCACTACAATCAAGATATGCTACTTATCACCAAGGACCTGCCTTGTGCTATCCCTTGATTTGTTTGCCATGTGGGCTGTGGGCATAAAAGCTCTTTTTTTTTTTTTTGTCTAGAGATAAAGTTCAAACTTCTGAGCCTTTTAATCAAACCCCTTCAAAAGGGAGGAGTCACTTTGGATTGGCAGTGCCTAAGGTATTCATTGGTTCGTGGTGTACCTATGGCAGAGCCACTGTGAGTTCAGAGATTAATGCCCAGATGTTAACCTCCCCCTAAACCTGCTCTACTGATGTAGGTAAACTTTCAGAGAGCGTTTCTGGATGTCCTTACCCTTCTCTACATCCCCATGCAGGTGCTGTGGCAATAATATAAAAATCTAAAAAATTGGGAAAAGTCAGATTTCTTTATTTCAGGTCTTGTTACCTGTAACTGGAGAAGTAAGCTCGGCTGGTATTTTCCCCACCGAGGCCATTTTAAATTCAGAGTAAGGAAGCAGAATCCATGTCCTCCCACACAATGTGTTTTAAAGTTTGCATTGAACATTGATTGTTTGATGCTTCCTGAATATTAATCGGAAAGCACGCTGTAAAAATTCAGCTATTTTTTCCTTACATGTATTGCTTGTTCAGATGGGATCATGAAGAGGTTTTATCTTGCCTCCACCAAAGCAAAGGCAAACAGTGGGATCACCAACCCTGTCTGAATTCCTAATATCCAATCACACTCCAGACACGTTGCTGGGCTCTGGAGACTCAGTGATGGGAAAAATAGGCACAGTACCTGCCTTCAGAGAACTTACAGTACTGATGGAGCAGTTCTTCAGGCAGCATTCTCATCTAGTTACCTCCAACAAGTAGAGTCTATTCCACTGGGTCCCACACCTATGTGAGTATATTCATCATATGTTGGATAGATAGATTCACCAGCGTGTGAGTGATTGAAGGAACAAATACCAATTTGAGTTAACGAAAGGTTTCATTCCTTTTTTTGCCATTTGGTAATATTTGTGAAAAAGTTGAGGTTTCTTAAGAAAATGCCCTCTTTGGGTTTTAACATGGATATGGGAAGGTACCGGCTGAAACTTCTCAGCAGTTCTTCGAAGAAGCTTTCCACCCTGCCTTCTTTTTGGGGCTGTATCCAGCTGCAGATATTCAGCACTGTTCTCTTCCTCATGCTAATTTACAGTGCAACCGATTCAAATAACATGCAAAAAGAAACATTGCTAAAAAATAAGTATTATCAATTAGTATATAAAAGTGCCACACAGACACTGTTCAGAATAAGAGGCCCTAAGAGAGCTCAACAGCCTACAGGCGGGAACAATGCTGAACATCCATGCTTACAACCCCTTTGGGGTGCCTGAGCAGAGAAAATCAACTCTATTAGTGGTCCTAAAGCAAACCAATTTTATTTCCCTGAAAATTCATTTGGAAAACAGCATGATTTGGGGGAAACACTCTATGGGCACTGTTTAGAGAAAACTGTCACCCACCCAAAGCTCTCTAGGTTGGCCTGTAGTGTTGACCCTGCCCAAGTGTTAATTGTGGACAGGTCATTTGTTCAAAGCTCAGACGGAATGCTCTGTTTAAAGCAAAACAGATTTCACTAATTTAAGAGAAATGCTTACGCAATCCAGCCTCCTAAGTGTGTACTTTCATCCAAAGGGCATGTAAGCAACTGAAAGTGGACATGATATCATAACCGTTCCTTTTTTTTGTTTGTTTATTGCACATCATACCAAGTTAAGAATGCTTTCTTCTCTGTGTGACAGTCACAGAGCCTCATGGTCAGCACGCATTCTGTTCTTCAGTGCTTCCTTGATGCATTCTGTACATTGGAAGCCCCTGAGCGTGGTCCACAAGGCCCTCTGAGGTCAGAGCCCTGTGCACATCTCTCACTACACTGTTTATGTACACATTGTATTTCAGCCCACTCAAATGAACTGGAATTTTCCTTAATATACCATTCCAAAGCATGCCACCTGTCTTTGTGAAAGCCACTTTCTTCTGCTTGGAATGTCTTACCTCACCATGTTCAGCCAATTAACTTCTCCTTTTCAAAACTCACCTGCTTTGATTTACTGCTCCTATAGAATTGACTGCTACCCATTTTGTGACCTTCATATTCCCATGGTTGTTACTTTGGTTTTTGCATCTAGTTCATACCTGATTTTTTAAAAGGTATCTCTGCGCTCAATGCCTGCAATAATGCATACCTAACAGCAGGCAGGACCAAATACACATGGAATGAAGGCACGAATATTGGTAAGGCAGCCAGCAGTCTGAAACCTTCGTTAGCTTTAAAACCTGGGGCAAGGATCAGAAATGGGCCAAGCCTCAGTTTCCTCGTGTAGGGGCCGCTGAGGAATAAATGAGAAGAGTGAGATGTAAAGGAGCTGGTGTGTGCAGCTGCTCAATTCTTGTTAGTTCCCTTCCTTTCCCTGCACCTGGAGTTGTGATGACTAACACAGATACTGCATTAAGTAAAGCTAAGTGGCATATTGACCAGAGAGAAATATAAGACAGTGTCTAAGGAATACTGAGCTGAACACTGCTTGTGTGCTCGTGTGTGTGTGTGTGTGTGTGTGTGTGTGTGTGTGCTGAGAGACATTCATCTACCTATAGAATGGAAGAGAAAAGCCAGTGTCCTTTAGAAGTTGTTTTTTTGTTTGTTTGGTTTTTGGTTTGGGTTTGTTTGTTTGTTTGTTTGTTTATTGGTATGGGTGTGTCTTGACTTCATTGTCAGAGAATGAAAACATCCAGATACTCAAAAAGTTGCCTTTGGGGGCTATACAAATCATTAGGCTATGTTTTTTGAAAATAATGATACAGATGTATTTGGAGGTATCTGCAAAGGATATTCTGTTGTCGAGTACATCCCCCAACTCAACGGTTCTGTCCGAGCAGCCATATTTCTACAACATGACCCACTGCTGTGGACACACTGAATTGGACCTAACCTAAGCCAAGCTCGGTGACAATCCCTGGTCCACTATTAGGCCTGGGCCGAAACATTCAACTCCCTCTACACTGGGAGCTTGAAAGGAGACATGAACTCTGGAGTGTTGGAGTGGTCCTCTTTTCAAGTATGCTTAGGGGAATGGAGAAATCCAGTCTGCATTTCACAGACCATTACTTCCATGAGATGCAAATGAGTGTTCTGAGAAAGAAAAAAGAAAGGGGAATCGGGGGGGCATAATATGTGTGCTGAGTTCTAGTTTAAACAACATCCAGTTTATCCTGTTACTTGATGATTTCTCAAAGCCTGCAATTTGGTAATGTGCTTTGTGATTCCCCAAGATATTTGTAGTACATACAGTTATTTCCATCTTTTAGCCTATGGCAAACCCGTGGGGCTAGTGGTCCATGGAACACACTTGGGGATTATTATGTGGAATGTAGATGCTGAAAATAATGGGTTTTAATCTTGGTTCCACTAATGATTTTCTTTGTGACCCTGAGGAAAGCATTGACCTCCCCAAGCCTGTAGGTTTCATATGTAAATTCACAATTACTTTTGTATGATATCAGTACCTTTGCTATCTTCATCAGACTGAATTAATTGTCCCAACCTTTGTGTTTACTGGCCAGGGTATTGATAGTGGTACATTCAATAGTTCACTCAAGGGGTATTTAAGAGGGCTCAATATAGGGACTGTTACAACCACTTTAGTAGAGTTAAGGGACATGAGAGAGGATTGAGAAAGTACTCCAGTACTAGCAAGTGCAGGGCACTGTCAGCACCCTGGGGTCTGAAGAGACAAGGGGATTAACAGTGACAGGAACCCATACAGATTAGTCATCAGTATAGAAGAGGGCTACCTGACAGGACCAGTGGCTTCTGTAAAGGGATGCAGCTAGGCTACAGTGATCTGGAAGGAAGAGCCCTGAGGAATAAATACCCCAACCTCAATTTCTCCTTGTCCTCCAGGTCTGTTCTCAATACCTCTCATTGGATGAACCCACCAGAAGCCAAACAGCAAAGAAGCTCATTAATAGTCAGTAACTGTCAGCCTCCTGGGGCACAGACGAGTGTAGAAAACGGGAGGGAATAGACCTGCAGATACAAGCAGTTGGCAAGTTGGTAACCAAACAGGTTCATAGATAAATCAAAAAGCAGGGAGTCAAGATGATGACAAATCTTTGAAGAAATTATGAAATCATGCCACTGAAGATGACAGGAAAGTGAGCCCCACTGTGTCTCTCAAAGTATATCCCACACTGCTAAATGTTTTAGAGGTTTTTCCCTAATTTGGGGAAATCAAATATATAAAAGCCGACCCATTTTGACGTCTCCCAGCATGCAGCAAATCTGGAACTTGATAGATCTCGTTATTAAGAGTCAGTTCATCTGAGCAATCTGTTTGCCTGCCTTTCTTGCTGTGTTAGTAATTTTGCAAAAACTGCTGAATTTGCTCTTCTCCTTACAGCAGATTGTAGACAGAGTAAAGGATGTCTGTTGGTTGTCTATCACCTTTGAGGAATACTCCCGGCCCCCCTTTTTTTAAACTACTCCTAACCTTCTCACTATGGACTTTTAGAAAAGGGAATACAGGGAAAATTAGCATTAAGTAAGCAACTGTATGTGTTTGCATTTCATGTTGATGCAGGCAGAAAATAATGTCATTCTTTCCAACTCTGTTATCACACACTGAAACATGCTGTAACTACAGTCTTTGGTCTGCTGCTCCAGTTGAGAAATCTTCACTCAGAGACAGCTCAGTGGCCTATAGGATGAAAACAGAGACTAGAGGGCTGAGGGGGAAATCTCAGAGGCTGATTAAAAAGGCCAGGGAGAGAGAGGAGAGGGAGAGGGATACGGGGGGGGGGCGGGGGGGGGGCGGGGGGGGCAAGGGAGGAGCACAGATAAAGAAAGGAAGAAGAAGAAAAAATAACACAGTTCCCAAAAGTAAAACTTAGTTTCTGAATTTTTGTTTCCAATACAGTCACATGATCTAAGAATCCTTTTGCATTTCTCTTTCCATCGGAATTATTATTGAACTGTTGGGCACAATTAATTGTGAATTATGCCCAACAAGAGCCTACCATCACCAGCAATGGAAAGAATGTTCACCATATGCCAGGTCATAACTGTCTCTTTTCCACAGGAGTGACTTGCCTCAGCAAGAAATCTATATATCCTATTCTTAATGATGCTTGCCCCCATTTTTTGAACGCACTATTTGAAGCAGAGAATGTGGAAAACTACTGCCGTAGTCTTGGGAAGACATTAGAATTGCAGGCAACCTTGACCAATTTGAAAGACAAATTTGTTCTGATACAAACACATTTAGTAATAAGGAAAACTGCAGAGTATTTTGTATGGTTGACCTACAAAACTCCCCAAATTCCATGCTGGACAAGCTGGGCCATACGCAAAATTCCAATGGATAAAAATCTCAAAATCTAAGTAAATAGCACAGTACTTAACAATGGGCAAGAATGTAAATAGGCTACAAGTGTGTTGAAAAGAAAGAAAAGGGAAAGCTAGTGCCCTTCAACACCTGATTTACATATTAAAGATTGTTTCTAACTCTGAGATGAACAACTTACACATAATTAAGAATTTTGAACAATTTCAAATTCCTTTAGAAAGATATGAACCACAGATAAAACATTGAGTGAATTCCTTTGGTCTAAGAATCAAAGATCCCCAACCCTGCTCACTCCTCTCATTGCATTGATTCTCTGATCTCCAGCATACAACTATCACCTGTTTCCCTCTATCTAACCCGACCTCCTGGGCACAGCACCATTACCTGCTTACACTGTGGCCTCTACCAGGCACATCCTGCTCTACTGCCCTTGCCTCAACTCTGTTGCCATCTAAAAGCTCCAGGAGCAATCAATCTCAATAATTATATATAAAAAAGGAAGATGGAGTCCTACCATCAGCTTAATTAAATCACAGCTGACCTTGAAGCCTAAGATAGGCAAGGCCAGAATTTGAACTAAGGCAAAGAGAGTGGTATGAAGAGAGAGAGGATTAAGGGACAATGATTCTTGATAACAACCTGTCTAAAACGCCAAATGTGCTGTGCCAAACTAATTTGTCTCAATTGATGGAAAAATTCAAAACAAACAAACAAAACCCCCAAACACTTGTCGTAAGAGAACATAGAAAAGAAGGAGGTTATTGATCCATTGACCAACACTTGTACAAGTATCCCTAAGATGTGTTCAGGAATTTCTAGCCAACATGCCCCGCTTTAATGACTATTCTCTTCTTAGACCTAGCCCTGATTCCTCTTGAAGTATTCCATATTCAAAAGATCTCAATTGCCTTTGCACCTAGCACAGTGCCTGATGCTCACTAAATGCTTGATCGATGAAGTCATATTGTCTACTAAAGGCAAATATTTCAATGGAGAATGATTATGACAATTTCATCCCTTCTCAGCATATCATTGTAATTCTCTCATAGCATTCTTACAAGGGTTAACTAAAATAATGCTCATAAAATTGCTTATAACAATGACTATATGTTTCAAATTATTTCATTTCAAGGATTCACTTTCCATTTATTTCTTTCTAAATCTTTTTTTTTTAAATACCACTACTTCTTTTATAAAAGTTGACATTATCCTTTATTTTGGGTCACAGCTGGTGCATTTTCTACAATATGAGGATATTTGCAATAACTGAAACTTTTCTTTTGACAGAAGATGGTGGCCATAGACAGATAAAAGCTAAGTTTCTCATGCTGTACACTGAATATCCTTCCCTTCTCCTAATCTAACTCATATGTTCAAGTCCTATACCCAGTGTTTTCGAATGTGACTGAATTTGGCGATAGGGTCTTTAAAGAGGTAATTAACTTAAAATAAGGTCTTTAGGGTAGGCCTTAATCTAATGTGACCTGTGTCCTTATAAAAAGAGATTAGGGGTTCCCTGGTGGTATAGTGGCTAGGCTTTGGTGCTCTCAATGCCGTGGCCTGGGTTCGATTCTCAGCCAGGGAACTACCCCCCCACACACACACACACACAAAAGAGATTAGAACACAGACACGTATGGAGGGAAGACCATGTAAAGACATAGGAGGAAGATGGCCACCATCTCCAAGTCAAGAAGAGGCCTCCGAAGAAAACAATATGGCTGACACCTTGATCTTGGATTTCTAGCCTCCAGAATTGTAAGAAAGTAAATTTCTGTTGTTAGTCACCCCATCTATGGTATTTTGTTATGGCAACCTAGCAAACAAATATGACCCAAATGTGGCATTGCCACTAGGTTACTGAGTAACTCGAACAACAATTTCTCCGGACTGAACAGCTGTTAATAGAACTCTAGAAAGACTTACAACTGGATTTCAGATTCCCCCTTATCATAAGCAGAGTGACTCATCTCTGGAAACTTAGGTTTCTTCTTCTATGAAGGGGGAAACAACTGACCTGCTTCATGGAGTTTATTGTAAAAATACATTTTTAGTAAATTGTGCCTATTGAACATGTAGTAAATACTACTGAACAGTAGCTATTATTATTATTAATGTCATTGTTACGTTATCTCTCAGTGCCTCAGTTTTAATATTTATAAAACAGGATACCTCTACCTAAACTAGCAGGGTTGGTGTGTGAAGAGCAATACATTAATGTTGATGAAAGACTATTTCTGTGGTGTGCCAAGGGTGGTAGGGGGAGTGGCTTTGCATAAGCACAAGGGATAGCTGGTGTGTCCTTTGTAGAGAATTTTAGGGAGTGATGCAACTGAATACAATTTGGTTTCCTTTAATGATGTCAGTGATGAAATACACTTTATCTCTCCCACCTACCTCCAGTGTGATATTGTAAACTGAAATGAGTCAAATCCAAGTGAGATTTTAAAATAGTCTTATAATGATATGTTCTTCACATTTTCTGAACACTCAAATAAGGGCTAAGCAATTTACAAATTGTCTTGTTCAATCTGTAGGCTTACCCTCGAAAGTAGGTTTAAAATGGGCAAGTAAAGTACCCAGGGTCACAAAGTGCACAGGAAGGCATGCATTTGAGACCAAGAAGTTCATTCAGCTCTGGAGCCAATCTGTTCTTATATCAGGCCTCATCAAGATTTAGGGAAAAACTGTCTTCTTCCCTCTTCCTTCCTGGACAATGTGCAAACAAAGAAGCATCGCACATGCTTAGCTGGATCCCATATGTAGCCTGCAAATCTTCAACCTGATTTTGGTGGCTGTCATTCTCGATGTGTCCTATTCACACTGGCCCACTCTCTGGATCTCACTCATTTGGTGATTTATGGACCATGTCAGTGTAATTTAGTGTCTTAATGTCCCTAGTCAAGGACCATCAAATGTCTTCTAAAGCCTCTGATGTCCTTCAGGAAGAAAGAAGTAGAACTCAAGTGTTAGGAACTTTTATAACCTTTAGAGGAAAGCAAGAGTGTACTGAGCAAAGCCTCAACAGCTCTGGGCCCCCGGCTGTGCATCTTATTAGCTGTGTAACTCTGCATATGTCAGTTCCCTCACCCCTTAATCACAATAGCTGCCACTCTGTTTGGCATTTGACTTGTTTACAGATAGGTCTCTTCCTCTGGGTTATGAGCCCCTTCAAAAATAAAATATAATCCTATGCACATAAAAAAAATCCTGCCTGTCTATTTAAGATCATTAGAATATGGAGAGATGTGTGGCCATTGATTGTCTACAAACATTTGATGAATGAATGCACTAATGCATGGACTTAGAGTTGTTTTAAGACAAGTACATGAATGGGCATATTGGGGCCTGAAGTTGCATGTAAACCTGAGTGTATATATCGATAGTTGGGGAACAGTCTCAGAATTTTATCTTATTTTAAGAACTACTGACCAAAAGTATAAATGTGTTGCTGTATTTTGAAATAAGGGGAATGATATTATAAAGTAAAAACAGACCCTGTGGGATTGAAATAAGCTTAACACAAAACAATGTTTCTGAAGTAAAGAATTAGATAAAAACTTCTCCTAGGAAAGGATACTCTAGAAGGAAAGTAGGTATACATTTATTTTACATTCCTGCAGCTTTCAAGGTACACATCAGAACCTTGAATTTCAAATGAATTCCATCTGGAGTTTATCTACTTTGGTTCTGCAAAGTTCAATTGAGGAAATAGTAGCTCAGAGAAGAGAGGGACTTGTTAAAAATCAAGCAGCCAGTTAAGTTCAAGTTTTCTGATACTTTTTTCTCCACATCGATTCTTTCTAGGATTTCCCTTCCCCCTCACCCCAAACAGTGGAACTGTTTCTTTAATGAATTATATCACCTACAGAACTCCAGTCTGAAAACCGAGATAAAGGAATTGTTCTCATCGAAGCGTATCTTGGGGCTATGGAACGGAAACATATCCTCTAAAGCCTGGGATCTCAAAATCCTGTTTGGAAATATACTGGGCTAATCCATGCTAGCTTTCATAATATTTTCAGTGCAAATTAAAAATGCAAATCAGTTAAGAAAACTCTTTCACAATTTTTAAATGAATGGGTGCTCGCAGAAGAGAAGTTGAAGTATGCTCCCAGTCTAAAGCTCACCTTTAAGGACACAGAAGCACAGAATGAAAAAAAAAAAAAAGAATGAAAAAAAAAAAAAAAAAAGAAGCAGCACAGAATGTACTCCCTCCCCCAAAGATTTCCAGCAGTATGTCCTTGGTCCCTGCATAAGCTGTCAGAGCAGACAACTGCCTGGATGGATGATGAATGACATTTCTTAGATTTTTACTTACCCTCAGCGGTCTTTGGCATGATACATAAAATGGCTGGTATTTTGGTTCCTGTCTCAGTCTTCTCTTAATTGCTCATGCAAGGGATGGCGTATCTCATGAGGATTATTATTGTTCAGACTCCACTTACTTGGCCTGGCCAGTCTTGTCACCGGAATGATGATAGGAAAGCCGTGTTGCTGTTGTTTAACAGTACCCAAGGGGGAGACCGAGTAGGCCAGTCTTTGATGTTAGACTAGCCCCTTCCATGATACTTGCTGGGATCTGTTTCCATATTGCCAGTTTCAGGAGAAGTGAAAAGCAAGCCTTTATTTTTACTCTTGTTTAGCTCAAGAATGACTTTTAGAATGATTTTTCTTGCCATCTTACCCATCCCTGCCAAAAATCCTTTAACAGGCCCTCAGTGCCCTCAGAATAAAGTCTGAATTCCTTGCATGGGTGTCAAGGCCCTTACAGGTCCATTTCCTGCCCACACCTGAGGCATCCTCAGCCAATTCTCTAGTTGAACCTTTTTCCAAGCAACACAGTTTGCGCCTCTACCTTTAGGACACGGGCTCCCATTCACTTACAGGCCTGAATGTGTGCTGTTTTCTCTCCTTGCAGTTTTATTTCGGCTTTCTCTACCTCTTTCTGTCCTCTAGTCTTAGATTAAATTTCACCTGCCTTAGGAGTCCTTCTCTGACCCCAGTAGAGCGTATCGGTCACCTCTTTTGCACACTTCCCACCCCACTGCTTGACACACTAATGGGAATGGGTTGCTTCGTTTTCTGTCTTTCCTGTTAGATTGTAAGTTTCATGGAGGGAGGAGGCAAACAATATGGTAATGTTGCGCACAGTGGTGTCCCCAGAGTGCCCTCCCAAGAACCTGAAGAGTCAACAAATATTTACATTTTAAGTAGATAATAAATGAGTTGTTGAGTATGAAGCCTAAATAAAATGGAGGCAGGGACATTCAGGATTAATAACTGGACTAAATATCTAGATGGTAGCTGCAGACCACAATCGGAAATGCCAGGTGTTTGTAGCAGGCTGTTGAAGCCATCTGATCAAAAGAAGAAGCCATGAGCAATTCGAGCCAGGAAGCAACAGTGGTTCTCTGGGAAAATGGGACCCTAAAGGAGTCATGGTAGGCCATACATCTTTGAGGACAAGAACTACAAGTAACATCCTCACCTAATACCTGCCTAATTCTACCACAGTGCAGCTTCGTTACCTGAAATTGCTTTCATTGGCTCTAGCAAGGTGGCTATTGTCTAGGGAGGCTTAAATGCTTCCCTTGATACCTAATCATAACTTTCGGGCCCTTGGTCAGGGACTGTGTGATGAAGATAAATCAGGAGCCATATTGGTACAATCTACTTGGGTTCAATTTAACTCTGCCCTTGTGTGGTCTACCTCTATAAATTTAATTGCCTGGGAATAACGAGAAACAATGTGCTGATCCTGAATTATAATAAAATGGAAGTTCTTCTGCTTCGGCCAGAAGTCTATGGCCACCCAATTCATATCAAAGATTGCTTTGAATCTGAGATAAATTTTGAGAGTATCATCAATTTAATCTCAATTACTAAATCATACCATTAAATTTGTGTTTGCATTTTGGAGACACAAAAAGGAAAATATTTTATATATGTATTATAATTGTATATGATTGTATTATATTATATATAAACCATATTATATTATTATATCTTTTTTATATATCCCACTGAGACATGGTTTCATAAAATGGAAATTTTAGGGAAATGATCTGATTAAATTTTTGGCTTATGTATTTAGGATACATTGAGGATTTTGTACTCATGTTATTTCACGTAAGTTTTCTTCCAGATTTATACTCAATACTTTCATGATTCCGAACTATATGTTTTCCCTGCTAATAGGAAGTTTATCAAATGCCTGAGTTCCTTAGTACTGTGTCTGTAAAATCCTTAGTAGCTATTAATCCAAGCCTATTTCCTTTTCATTTTAAAAACTCATGTTTCTCTAAGGAAAATTCAATCCACTTAATCCTCATTGATTGGCATTTAGTGCAGCAAGATGATGTTTTGTGAGAACTCTGGGTGTCTAAACAGCAGTTTTGTCAATTTGTTATGCTTCTTGTCATGCTAATCATATTTTGCACCTGGAAACCATGTTTCCCCTGAAGTCTTCTAACTTCATTTAAAGCCAGTGTGATTTCTAATTTGACGATAGAGAAACTGAGGCATGAGCTATTGATTGACTCTCCCTGTTTAATTGGTGTTATTCACTGGTCTGTGCTACTAGAATTTCTACACAACTAAATCTCCTTTCCTTTGAAAAAGTTTTGTTTGTTTGTTTGTTTTGTTTTTTTTCTGTATTTATCAACTCCCATACTTTCTTGTGACCTTGGAAAACTTATGTAAGTGTCAACATTCCTTAGTCTCAATTCCCTTTTCTGTAAAATAGGGGAAATAATATTTACCACAAGGGGGTTTTATAAAAATACATTAAATTGACTTATGAGAAAGGTCCTCATGTAGTGCCAGGAATATAATAAACGCTCACAAAATGTGACCTAAAGGTGAAAATGAAGGAAAAGGAGTAATAAGGGTAGTGAAGACACACTGAAAATTTGTTCAGATAGGGTTCTCCAAGACTAGACCTCTACAGGTCCCACCAGAGTCAGTGTCATCTGAAGTGTTTTTAAAAATAGAGATTCTTATGGCCCCTTTATGACAAATAAATCAAATTCCTGGAAGTGTGACCCAGGAATCTGCATGTTGACATTGTCTCCCACACCTGATACCAATACATACTGAACCGCCTAGTGTTTGGAAGCTGATCGGTGGTGATGTAACCTCTTCACTTAGAGTTCTGAAAGTCTAGGAAAGTCCTAAGCAGATGAGTTTAATTGAGTAGACAGGAAATTCTACGGGATCTGGACATGACTAGATGGTGAGGTATCAGCTAGAGGAACAGAGAGGATACGCTGAGATTCTACCTAGGAGACCTTGAGAGGCACCCCCGGGGACGGGGAACACCTAGTGTGGCAAGCACTTGTGAGTGAGTAGGTTTCAGGACTTGCCTGGATTCCTGCTCCCTAATCCATGGCTTCCTTTTCAGTGGTGGAGAAGGGTGTTGGTGCTGGTATGTGGGATCAGTCCTTTATTTTTAAAAAGGGCATGATTTAAAGAGGATACAGCCCCTTTTTTGGCTCTTTGGTTTGATTCAGCATTATCTGCCTTTCTGCTATTCTGGCCTAATGTTATCTCTCATCCATTGTATTTGCTTTTCTGCCATGTTTCCTTGGTCCTGATCCCAGTTCATCACCTCTTTTCAACAAGGACCTGAAGAAGAAATTTGTGTATGCTTTTTACACCGAGAACATTTGTAGTTGTAGGTAATTTGCTTTTGTCATGTAAATGCAATTGGTTGACTAAATTAGTTACCCTTTTCTACCAGGAAACTTTGGAAGAAATTAATGGAACATCATTAATGGATTCCTGATTTATTAGGATCTAATATTTATTGCATTTCTTACTCACCCAACTAGGCATGCTATAATATAATGTTTGTATGTCTTTGAATGCAACCTTAAGTATTTTCACAATGATAGTGTGTAACCAAAGACTCAAATGAACAGTTAAATCCCCATTTTGTACACAAGTTTATACAATTGGACCCTTGTCTAATTATCAGAGTTGGTAAAGTAGGTAATACTCAAATCCCAACGTATATAGTTATCTTTTGCTTTTATTTTAAGTAAAAGAAGTACATTTATAAATTGTAAGCAAAAACTAGGAAATTCATTATAAGGATATTAGAATGGTTTTGTAACCCATGGTTGATTCTATAGCTGGACTCTCAAGAAGGACTAGAACAGAGGTTCCAAGCATAGCTGTACATTGAAATTACTCAAATGGAACAACACTAATGCCATGTCCCATCTCCATAGATTGCGATTTAGTTTATAGTGTGGTCTGGTCTTTGGCATTTTTCACAGATTCCCAGCTGGTTGAACAGGCAGACAGATTTAGAAACCCACTGAATTGGAAGTAGATCCTGGAAAGTCTTCAGGACTCTTTTTTTTATTATTATTATTTCATCACTGGATTTTTTTTTTTTTCCTGTCTCTATTTTCAGCCTCTAAACCCATACCCTCAAAAATAGAGTCACACTTCAGCTTCCAACTTTGCATGTTCTGGGACCAACCAGTAAGAGATTCTCAGTCCCAATTCCACATTCCGATGACAGGAGATTGGATTGGCCCACTGTGAATGTTACCCCACAGACAAATAAGTACTGGGATTGGAAGAAGGGTTAACTGTACAAACATGGATACCAGTAGCTCAGCCCTCTCGATGAGAAAAGGAACCAGTTTCCAGAGCAGGTGGGGTTACTGTGAGCTGGGAAGATATTCATGAAATGTATACATTTTTATGCAGGTTCCCTGCTAATGCCTAAAAAAATAACCCTGTAGTTGACTACATCCCTGATTCTCTAAACGTGGGCCCCAGGGGACTTCATCTATCTGCTGGGATGTCTTTAGATTAGAGTTATGGTCAATGGGAAATGAAATGATCATAATAAGCATTTACTCAGTACTTCTTAAGGCCCTGGCACAGCACTACACATTTTAATTAGCTACTACTTTTAAGTCCTCACAAGAATCCTGTGGAATAGCACTATTATCTCCATTTTCTGGATGAGGAAACTGAGTCATAGAAAAGTTACTACCTGACCAAAGGAGTCACAGTTGTTAACCACAAGTTAATTTCTTGCAGTACTGTGGAAAACATTGCTGCCTCCTCAGAGATAGCTCCAGGAAAACCCAACCACATACCAGGGGTAGCTGAGTTCCCCCAAACGTCACAATTTGCAATGCCCATGACCAGACCATTGAGCCAGTCTATGATAGGCACTTGATTAGTACTCACTTTGGAACATTCAAGGTTGAAATTTATAGACCTCAAATATTAAGAGTTTGATATATTTGAAAGCACCTGTCTCAATTCCCAATCCCTCTACCTACACCAGAGGTGTCCAACCTTTTGGCTTCCCTGGCCCACATTGGAAGAAGATTTGTGTTGGGCCCCACATAAAATACACTCACACTAACACTAATGATAGGTGATGAGCTAAAAAAAAAACAAAAACAAAACAAAAAAAACCTTACAATGTCTTTAGAAAGTTTACAAATTTGTGTTGGGCCTCATTCAAAGCCATCCTGGGCCTCATGCAGCCCACGGGCCATGGGTTGGACAAGTTTGACCTACACTTATCTCCTCTATAATTAATTGACAGAATGAATTTTGAGACCCAGTAAAGCTAAGAGTCTTTTCCAGTGCCATAGAGTAAGTGATTGGCAGATTCTTAAACTTGAGCAAAAAGACTCCATGAGTTAAACTTAGTTCCAGTTGATAAAACTATTCTGTGTATAGCTTTGGCACTGAGCTATAAAAGTAGATTTTGCCTGCAAATTAACACAACATTTCCACCACCCCCCTTGTTCTTTCTGGAAACAAATCCCTAAACAGCCCCATCTGGCTAATGCCCATCCCTGGAAGAGTTCATACCCAGCTCTGCCCCCACAAACTTGCTCAATTGCAGCTCTGCGTTCAGGTGCCTCTTGCAACATTTGGTTATCAAATGCTATTTTGTTGGTGTACTCCTCCATTTATTATATAATTTTCTTACACATAATTTTATTACTTCTATTAATAATTAAAATTTGCCAAGCAGTTTCCAAAAAGCATGTCTTCATTGGAAATAAATAAGAAATAGCAAAATTATTACCACTGTAGGATATAGAGATGCTTTTATTTCTCTATTGACCTCATTGTTTCTATTAATAAAATTTATCAAAAGAGCCACTCATGTGTCTATCATATCAGGCCCATATCTCTGCTTATTTTTTTTAAGGCCTTGTTTTTATATGAGATTACCATGAGGTTGTCCCATCAATCTTCCTGCCTCTAACAAGAGGAGGAAATTATGTACCTTCTAACAAGCAAGTATTAGTATCTCTCACTACCTTGAATTAGGAAGCTCTTTTTGGTATCTAACTGAAGTATTCTTTGTTTTTTGTTTGTTTGTTTTTCCCAGCAATGAATGCCATACGATAGCTGTATTGGTCACTTACATGGAATCAAGCAACATTGGGTGTTTCTCATCTCCTGAAGGTGACTAAAGGTACAGTATCAATAACTCTTTGGTATCTTCTGCATTGATTGTATAATCTAAGTTATAGCTTTGAGCATTTAACTTAGATCTGTTCATGGATACCCATAATTAGCATATTCAAATAGCCTAATCTTCTTGCCAAATCATTTAACCTCATTATGCATATTGAACTATACTAGAAGGGCTTGCTTCATTCTTCTGTCAGGTCTACATCAAGTCTTTGTCTTCATTGTTATTGATGCTTATAATACCACCTCATTTTTTCTTTACTTCTATGGCAGAAACTGCTTGCTTTCCACCTCAATCCATTCTCTCTATCTTTTTAATAGTTCAAGTTGAGCCTGTGGCTGCCCAGCTAGAGACTTCATTTTATAGTGACTTGCAGCTGATGTGGCTGTAGAAACGAAGTTATTAACAATGGAATGTAGACAAAGTGATGTGTGTGACTTCTGTCTCACTTGGCTTAAATGAAAATAGTTGATCTTGACTTTAAAATGATTCTTTCCTGTCATCTGGAATGTGCATGAACATGTGACCCAGTTCCAAATGTACAGATGAAGATAGCAATAATGAAGGAGCAAAGAGATGCAGGGAATCTGGGTCCCTGAATAACATCATGGATTAGAGTCACTCTCAACCTGAAATGTTTGTCTGATGTCACAGGAAAGCTTCCATGTTTTCAAGGCCATTTTAGTTTGAGGTTTCTTTCTTTTAACAGCTAACTGTTTATCTCAAATTATGTACCCCTTCAAACCTGATAAAAACCCAATATTGTTACCTATTCAACTAACCTGATTCTCACACTAATGATGAGAAGAAGACATTTGTGGTTTATTATCTGTGTAATAGGAATTAGAAAAATAAGGCTCATAAAGTTTAATTGATTTTCAGGCTGCTGGGTAACATGGGAGATTTCAGGGCCTCTGACACAAAGGCCAAAGGTCTTGCTCATACACTATATAATTTCTGTTCTGCATAAGTTACCGTTAATGATACAGTGAGGTTTGGCAAGCAAAATAAGAGTTTTCTTCCTCAGAGAAGAGGTTGATGTTCACATAATTAGCTGTGGTACTGAATAGAAAGTGAGACACTTGTAAGAAATGCAGATATAAAATTACATGAGGGTTCAACAGTAGAAGAGACTAGTAATTAGGGATATTTGGGTAAAGCTCTACCAAGAAGATGGACTTTGAACCAAGTCTCAAAAGGTGGGACAGAGTTGTGTAACTAAAATATGGTATGTGAAGTGTAGTTCAGGCAGAAGAGAAACTACAAGACAAAAAGGTGGTCCAGTGAATCTAGATGCTTCAGTGTTGGGAGGCAGACACGTCAGTGGATGTACTTGGGCCTTGTAGAGAGATGAGGTTTTACATCCTACCTCTGTGGGATACTGGCCGTGCAACTTTGGGTGAGTTGTTTACCTTCTCTCAGAGTCTCTGTTCCTTCTTCTGTAAGATGGAGGCATTTAAATCTACCTAGAAAAATCTATATTAATATGCCTTTGGCCTGTGGGACAAATCTTATACTAATGAGCCTTTTGCTGATCATTAATCCATTAGCATGGCTAAGCTATTTTAGGGCCTTTCTCCGAACTTTGGCATGAATGCCTGCCTATAGCAAATTGCCTAAATAAGTAAGATATGCGTAGAATCTATTTGATACAAGGTAGGGACTCTGGAAATATTTCTTCTTAAATAAGAAAATGAATTAATACAAATAAAGAAATACATCAGGCATTACCTCAAACTCAGCTTCCTATATCATCATTCTCATTTTTGCATTTTCATATGTAAATCCCCAAATAATTTCTTGCTTCATTTCTTTATATCTTTGCAGGGTCTCTGATTTACATTTATTATTCTTATCAGCATCATCATCGTTGTTGTTGTTATATCTGTTCTCTGAGGAAACCTGGAAAATGCTTTCCACATTCCTGTACTATGCATAACACTCCCCCGTGAAAAGAGATTCTATTCTTCTCTCTGCAAGGTGGGTTTAAAGAGGACTGAGCAATCCTCTTGATTTGCACAGTCAATGTTATAACCATTTTTTCCCAGCTGCTGTTTTCTTTTGTGTTACTGTTGGAATCCTTTTTAGAAAAGTGACAACACAGGTAAAGCCTTTGTTTCCTGTAATACACACAGCCAGGAGTGATGTCACACAGTTGGGAGTTTGTAGTAGGTCTGATGCCAGATGGCCCAGGTGCTTAAGCAGTTAGAGGAGGAGATGTGGGATAGTGAAGTCATTTGCAATTAACTGCAGGCTCAGCAACAATCCGTGTGTGTGTGTGTGTGTGTGTGTGTGTGTGTGTGTGTGTGTGTGTGTGTCTTTAGTATTACTTTACTATTTCTAGAAAATATATCCTTCCCAGTCAATACACTGAAGGAGCTAAAGGGAGGGTTCTTTAGTTTAGTTTAGTTTGCTTCCTTCCCAGATTTCTTCTCCCATTATGGCTTTTAAATGAATGGTTGAAAACAATGATGTCTAAATGCAATTTGCTTGCATCTCCTGAACTCTTCTTGGAAAAACTTGTAACAGTGGTTGTTAAAATATTTTATTCATGGATTCCATTGAGAAAAATAAGTGAGTTGCTAAACTATAGAGCAAACAATTTCAAGGTGTTCAGTAATTCTGTTCCCTAAAAGAGCCTAACCATGTCTGTTGCCCTGATCGGCCACTAGTGAGCTGAGTGACCTCTTTTTATTTCACTTTCCATCTTTAAACTACATTGTGTTTACTGATAAAATGAAGGATTTGAACTAGGTGATTCCTATGGCTTGTTTTAGAACTGTTATTCTATGAAGCAAGACAAGATAAACTGTAAATATACAGAGACTGGGCAGGTGGCACATAAATGCACTATGGATCTCAGAAGCTTAGGGAGTTAAATGACAGGCCAGGTTAGACTAGAACCTGAGTATTTAAGCTTTCTCTCTCTCTCTCCCCACCCCATCTCTCTCTCTCTCTCTCTCTCT